>JAHLSL010000041.1:9860444-9925256 GCA_025920805.1 Petroica traversi
TGCGGGCCGAGCGGCCCGGCCCGGACGGTGAGGAGGCGGTGGGAGAGGGTGCCTCTGCCCCGGCCCGCTGAGCTCTACCTGGGCACAGCCTGGCCCTAACTCCCTGTTTCTCCCTCACTCAAAACCCTCTTTGTCCCATCTGCTGAGTAGCAGCCCCATGACCCCTGTCTTTACCCCTTTTCCCGCCTCTCCATCCCTTGGGCTGTGTTCTTCTGAGCCGCTTCTATCTCATCTATTTCTAAAATTTTTGTCCCCTCTGTTTGTGCCTTGGTGGGGTTTGCATCATCCCTCTACATTGTTATATCATGCTTTCTTCCCATTTTGCATTTGTGCGGATGTAGGTGGCACGAATGTGCGTTTCTATGTGGCTTTTAATGGAATTCCCGAAGAATTTGTGTCAAATTCTACTGTGTATTTTCTAAGAGACACCAAAGGTACGTGCCCTGAAGAACTATAGCCTCAGTGTTTTTCAGTTTTGCGTTAAACATAGAGACTGGGATTCAGAATAGTGCGCATCCAGCTTATTTAACTGGGTAGGAAAACACTAAGAATAGAACCAGGGGTCAGGGATGCTTCATCATTTAACAGTATTTCTGTGCAAGGTTTTCCTCATCTGTCTGGAGAATAAGAGTTCAAATCAAGCCACTGTTCTTTTGAACAGAAAACCATTTTCTAACTATCAGGCAGGGTTGTAAAGACTTAGAACCAGGTAATGATGCTGAAGTATTTTTCTGCCCTTTCTGAAAAAGCATTTGCAATATTAAGACCAGCACTAGTTTTAAACATGACTTGCATCAAATCTAGTAGTGTTTTATTGGAGTTTTAACTTATTATGGAAAGGGCTTTATGCTTTACACTTTCTGTATCAATTAATTAGATTTATGCTAATTGTTTACATACTGTTCAGAAGGAGTTGCTGTACCTAAAGACCTGACTGAAGCTAATGAGATTCTTCCTCAAGTGATAAAGTCTGGTTTGCTGACTGAGGATACTCTCTCGATGCTAAAAAATGCCATCTCACAGGTAAATGAGTGACAGCTTTTATTTATGAAATCTTGAGTGTTTCTAGGGTTGATTTGCCTATTTAATATTCTGCTGAGCATATGGACTATGCATAAGAAATATAAATATTTAATAAGTGACCTTCATATTACAAAATGAAGTTTTTATTAATCCTTATTGGATATTTTTCCCCCCCTATTTGAGAATAATTTAAGAGTGTGACACCAGACACCTCTATTTCTGTGCTCACAGACTTTAATAAAGGCATGCTGGAGCTATTCCCCTGCAGAACCCGAGGCAGAGAGAATGATGCTAAGGAGGTGAAATGGGAGGAGAGACACTCAAATGAAAATTTAGAACAATATTTAATGATTAAGTGAATTGTTAGTAAGCTGACTTTTTTTTTAATATAAACCATCTAATCTGTAGCACCTGTTTGAATCCTAGGGGATTTCACCAGCTGTCTCCCATGGTCAGCAGCGGACCGAGAAAACCTCCTCTGACTCAGACAGTGAAAAGACAGAGTCTGAAGAAATGAATTTATCAGAGAGTGAACCTGAAAAACCTGTGCAGGACTCTGATACTCTAATGAGGGATGAAACTCAGCTGATTATACCAGGTGAAGTCAATGTTTCATTTCTGCCAGGATTGTGGTGATTAGAGCACATGGCAGTAGAATGAGGTTCACCTGAGAGTGGCTTTATGTAGAATAACATATACAGTTTCTGCAAAAGCTCTAGATTTGTTTAAAGCTGCTCTTTGCTGATACCAGCAGTGCTTTTCCTGCTCTGAAACATAGCAGGCAGCATGGAAAAATGGATGAGATCAGTGATAAGTCTTTCAAACAGTTTGGAGTAAGAGTAGGAGAGGGGGCAGACATGTCACTTCAGAGGACTCAGCTCATAGCAGGGTATAGAAAGTGTAGGTCAAACCAGACTTTCACATATTGTTTAATGTCCCTTCCTTGCCAGGGACTGCTGTCATGCCATGAAAGGAGAGTGTAGTGGCCCACAATAGGTAGATTGATATTCTTCAGTAAAGCCCTGTTCCTAATTTTTAATAGTTGGAGATGGGGGTAAGACTTGAAAGCTGAGTCTTTTCACTGTATTCTAGGAATATATATTTGTATGCATTGTGTTAACAGTCAAAACACAGAATCTATTTTGCCCTGTTTTCAGATAGGCAGAGCAGGTGCTGTGTCCTGCTCTCCTCAGCCAACAAGAGGGAAGGCAAAAGCCATTCCAGTGGTGCTGTGTCACCAATGCTGCCAGACAAAGACAGTTCATTCTATGCATTTTTTTCCAACAGAACATCTTAAACTGGAGATGCCAACCGTAAATCTAAATAGAGAAGTGGCTGTTCTTGCCACAGTTCCCCTAGTTGTTCAGTCTGTGAAAAGCTGTGCAGTGACCTGGCAGAAATTAATATCTAGAGTTCTGGAGGAACAACTGAAAAAGGTTCCCCAGGTAATGTTGCCTGTAACACCAAAATGCTTTTATTCCTAGAGACTTCGCTTCATTTCCCCGCAAGAACTGTGTTAATTTTTAATTCCTTTTCATGCTTGATTGTTGGAAAACCATTTACTAATCCTTGAAAAGTAGAACAAAATTAGTGAGGAACTGTGTGGCTCTGGGAAGTAGAATATAAATAAAATATGAAGTAATTCACTGCAGAGCCTACCCACACTGGATAACAGTGGAAAACTAAGGAACTTTTGTCTTCTGCACTCTTCTAAAGAGCCAAGAAGTACTAAAAGCTGCAGTAGTAATTTTTTTTAAAATACACACCTATCTTTTTTTTAATTTGATTCCACATTACTTGTAGGGTAATGGTCCACTTGCAGAGATTCATCTGTGGCGTGAAAAAAATGCTACTTTAAGGGCTCTCACTGAACAGATAAAACTTCCAGAGGTGCAGAAAGTGTTGGAAATATTACAGGAAGCTAAATCTGAGTATATCCGAGATTTACAGACAGTCTTAAGTGACCTCAAGAATCATCACCTGGAAGCTCAAGATAATGCTAAGTTTCTCTCAACTCTCGAACGCCATTTGAAGGTATCTGTCCTTGAGAAAACTTGGTGAAGTTTGAACTGTACTTACCTGGGTTAGGTTTCTCTATTGGTGTAATCATCTCTTGTTTATTTTTTTTTTTACTTTCTGTCGGCAATAAAGATACACTCTAGATTAACAAATATATTCAATTTTTAGAATGAGATGCTTATTTTGTTTGAGTACAGTGGTTCTAATGTTTGAAAGCCCCGAGTTATGAGCACTTGGTTTGTAAATCCAACCTTGGGAGGATTGATGATGTAGCTGAACTGGGGAAAACAAAGATTTCTCTACTCTGTTTTTTAAGGTAGTTTCTACCACAAATTACAGCTGATGTTTCAAAGTTTAAATTGTAGTGAAGTTCATCCAAACGAAGAGTTGAGTCAAAATCTAAAATCAGGACCTAAAATCATTTGGAGCAAAAGATGCAGATATACACATCTTTAACCATGTGTGTTATGTTAGGCACCAGGATATCTCCTTGTCCAGGTTATTTATTTAATAATGTCACAGACTTTCCTAACCTGAGGCATCTACAGAATAAATATTAGTTTATTGAATACGAATTTATATGTTATCATGACATCTTACCCACAATATGCATTTAATAGAATTTATCAACTGGTGCTGGGATTGATGTTATCTCAAATACAATCCCTTCCCTGCTGAATGCCCTGAGAATGGTGTGGATCATGTCAAGGCACTACAACAAAGAGGAGCGCATGGTGCCCTTCTTGGAACGAATTTCATGGGAGATTTCTGCGAGAGTGCGCAGAGTTGTGGATCTGCAAACACTCTTCAAGTAAGTGCTGGGTTCCTGCTTAACTGGGCTGCATTTATTAAAAGCTTTGCTTCTCTTACACGGAATGCAGTAGAAAATACTTCCACCAAAGAGGTGTCCGCATTTTTCGGCAGTCTGAAGTTGTAATAGGAGGTCAATTAAAAGTCACTTTATTTTGTGATTGTCATAAATTACGAAATCAGCACTTAAAAAAAATAGGTGCTTGTCCTCTTTTGTATTGAAAGAACAAAACAATTAAACACATAGAAATATAGTGTTAAAAAAGTGACATGAATAAAATCACTCCTGAAATAATATCTCCTTTCAAAATCACATTGAAAATAAGTTACAAGTTTTGCATAGATCTTCTATAATTAAAAGCTGCTAAACAAGAGTATGTTATTGCAGTTGAGATATGATTTCTTTATCCATAGTATTTCTGTCTATAATATCTTAACTGTGTTGATTTGATTGATAGACAAGACATAGCTGCTGCAAAAAAGAAAATAAAAGAAGCCAAAATCACTCTTGAACAATGGAAAAAATGTTATTTTACTACTTGTATCCAAGTTGAAGAGTCGGGAAGTGAGCGATACTGGAAATTCGATGTGAAACGTTTATTTGAAAAAACGGATTATATGGTTTCAGTCTGTGAAGACCTGTATGGTATTTTTCAGGTAATAATACAGACAATAAATAAATACATTGTGTAATCACTCTCCTCTTCTGTAGAGGAGATTCTTTTGTGTTGTAGATGTTGACTTGTTAACAGCTTTTAGTTTTGTGTTTGATTCCAACAAATCTGTGTTTAATGCTGGAGATGGAATAACTTTTTGCCAGGTACTGGTTGGGGAAAGATGCCACCATGCACATGGTATGAACATAGAGACGCTACTGTTTCACACATTTATGGCTTTTGTGGATTGCCAGCTTAATGAGTTAGAGAAAATACCTTTTAAGTATGCTATAATATGAAGTTCAGCCATCTGTGAATCTGTGTATTAATTGCAGAATATAAATGGAGAGGTGCTGTGTTTAAGCTAATTTAAGTCAGGGTAATTAGCAATATGGTCCATCAATAAACTCTGAGTAAAGTGGAGTGAAAAGGACTAATAACTGAGTATTACCTGTTATAACAGTGAAAGTGCTGGGCCTGTACATTGTTGGTATGGATTTTTCAGTGTCTTGTGTTAAAGTATTTGAAATTTAAATCACAGCACAAGCTGATCATTCTCTGAGTGGTTGATATTTTTTAAAGGAAAAATTTGATAATCAAGTGTTAAGTGGCAGAAAAAAATATTAAAAAGAAAGCTTTATGGTATGTTCTTCTGAATGAATAGGTTGCACAAGAGCTTTACAACATATTTATTCCTGAACTGATAACTGTGTCAGAAAATCCAAAGGGTTTCGAGTTACTACGGAAAGAAGTAAATGTAATAATTAGTCCTATGGAAGACCTGGCCTTTGACCCTTTTAGCATGGAAAATGCACGTGACTGGAGATTTGTTATGGAAGAATTTGGAGAAGATGTTACAGTGAGTACCATATCCTGTGATTCCCAAAAAATACTCAAAATAAGCTTGACTGCTATTATTAAAATGTATTTTCATTTTGCCACCCTTTCTTGGTTCTGCAGGATGAATTTCTAAGTGACAGGGTTTCTTTGCTTTCTTCCTTTGTTTAGGATTTTGAAGAAAAGATGACAAGATTTATTGATGAATCTTTTACGACCCTTCGCTCAGCAGAAACTGCTTTTGACATGCTGTTAAAGTACAAAGGCATCCAGATTCGTGAAATTATTAAAAAGCAGTTCATGAAAAAATTCAGTAATGTTTTGGACCAATATTGTAAAGAGGTATTCAATTTGGGGATTTTTTATCCAGTACATGAAGTTCTTTACCTAATGAAAATCATAGATATTTATATGTCTAATTACCTGTGTGGTGTTGTATACTATCTAAAGTACTGAAAACTTTAATAAATAAACACAATAAATGCTCTTTTTTTTTTGCGAGCCAGTTGGTGAAATAATCTGGTTAATTTGCTGAAGTGGTTGTGCATGTATATGTGAGATATTGTGTGGGAACAGGAAGGTATTTGCATGTGCTCTGAATGCAGCAAGACTTTTGGCTATTCCTGCACCTTCTGAACAGCACCTCAATGGGAGACCTTCCTGAGAAAATGCATCTTTTATACCCCACAGCTTTCTTGTCATAGACAGGTTCATTATATGATCAAAAGGTGTCATAGATCAGTTTTGGAAGGCTAGAATGTAGAAGCCTGTGTGTTGGAAAGTTTTAATGTAGTTTGTTTCTTGATATTTCAAAGAACACCAAACTTAACAATAAAATGTCATCTTACAGAGAATGCTGCCATAAAGGCAACTCCACAAGATGGAGAAGGGAAGAAAAAAGAGTTATTTTTATCCTGCTGCTGGAATTAGCTTCAGAGTTTGTGCTGTGTACCAGAGAGTGATCATGGATAAGCAGTGGAAAAATGATTCTTTGCAATATTTTACTCTCTTCTAGATCGAAACTGTTGATCAAATCTTTGTTCAGAACTGCAAGGATCCCCTTCTGTACAAGAACCATCCTCCAGTGGCTGGAGCAATATCCTGGTCCCGATCCCTTTCCCATCGGATCACACACACCATTACTCGATTCCAAGAAGAAGAGGAGCTGCTTGCCACTGAACGTGGCCAGGAAGTATGTTGGGTTTCTTGGTACTTGATGAAGGAAGAAATACTTTTGTTATAAAATGTGTGATTGTTCTAATATGAGAGGAAGTCCCAAGTCTTTGCACATAGCAAGCCATGTTGCAAAATTGGATTGGAGCCTTCCCACTGTTTCCCAGGGAGACAGTGATGGAATCAGTTACATAATTCAGAACCCAAATTCTCCAGTGCCTGCATCTATTACAGTGTGTTTCTTGTTCTCTTATCTAATAAAAAATCATATTGAGTCATCATATTAGGACAGATTAGTTGAACATTCTCATGGTCTTTAAAATGAGTTATACAGCGTTGTCCTTTCTAGGTGAAACAAATGTATCTGCAAGTGGCCAAGAAAATGCAAGAGTATGAAAATCAAAAATACCGTCTGTGGAGAGAGAGGACAGAATATATGCTTCCATTGCTACTGAAAGAAACTCTACTGACTGTTGTCACTGATGGGGCTGCAACAAATGTTATTCCAGAGACTTCTGAGCAGGTGAGATGTAGGATGATTGTGTACCACCCTTCTCTAAGGGGAAGAACTGAAACCTACCTGATGGCCAGTGAGAGTTTTCTGAGAGTGGTATTTTAAACACAGATTTAGAAAAAGTTCTAAGCTCAGAATTATTTGTGGTCCTTTATAAGACCTAGTTCCTGTATCATCTGGCAAATAGTTGACTGTTGGTTCTCTGTGTGTTCTTCTGTACTGTAGTTTCTGTTAATTTTTACTTTTGGTACAACATATTTGGGACTGAAGTTAAGTAGAGGCAGGTTTTCGGCAGAGATCTTGAAGAATCCTGTTCCTACTAAACTTTTGTCTGACTCTGAATTTCCTTTGGGATTTCTGTTGTAACTGGTGGCAGCAGTGTGTAAACAGAGGTGATTTTGTTTGTTTCTGGTAATCAACGTCTGAAAAGATGGTTCTGTGTAACTTCTGATCCTAGAATGCTGAGGCTGCTATCAAAGTTTCAAGACAATTCCACAAGCTCTGAATGTCAGTCATTCTGCCTTATCAATGTCTCCAAAAGCTCACCTTTACCTTGTAATGCAAGTTTGGTGCTTTCATTCCTTTCTTGTGTTGTAGAGTGCTGCAACAGAGGAGCCTGTCACCACCAAGAAAAGTGTTTGCTTTGCTCTGAATTTTTCTCCTGAAATGCAAGAGATTATCTTTGAAACAAAGTACATGGAACAACTTGGGCTTCCAGTCCCAGACATGGCAAGATATGTGGCATTGCAGGAAGACAAATACCTTAGGTAAGGCTGGAACAGAATATCTGCTCACATACAGGCTTACGGCAACATTTCAAGTGATTTCACTCCAAACTGGAATGGGCCCTGAGTCATCAAATTTTGGAAATATGAGAGCCCTTAGTGACTCTTTTTTGTAAAGGGTGCAATTACTAATGGCCATGTTGCACTGATGAGCTTTTCTCTGGTGTTCTTTGCTTTCTTTATGCTGTAGGACTGTTATACAAATTAACAACTGGTCCAAATCTGAGAGAAAACGGAAAATAATTTGCAGTGAATTGTTTCTGCCATTTAGATTTCAGCTCATTTAAACTCACTATTTCTTTCTTCCTGTACAGCCTTGAATAAGACAGTTGTGTCCAAATTATCACAGACATTTAGCACACAGTTGTGCCAGTAAGTCCCTAATTGGATTTTAAAGTTCATCTATTCACTTCATTTACATGCTTCAAACTGGGGCTGTCTCCATAACTTTCTGTTCTGGGGCAGGAGAGGTTTGTCCAGCTACTTCTGGAATCATATGAAACTTTTGTTTTCAGTGAGAAATAAATTACATTTATAAACAATACATATTCACTGGTTGGTTCTACAAATTTTGCTTTATATGAAAGCCTGAATAGAATGATGGAGGTTCTCTGCACTTTGGTGGAGTTTGGAGCTGTTTTTCAAGAAAATCAGCATTTTTATGTTTTGTTGTTTTGTGTTTCTTACATTCCTTAGGTACACAAATAAATTGAAAGCCATGCTGGATCGCTATCACAAATTAATGGCGATGATGAATGAAGCAGAAACCAAACTTTTTGATCACTACATCCAAGAACTCTGGAGAATATTGAAAGCAGGACACAGAAGACTCACGTGGAAGTCCTTAGGTAATGGAGATGCTATTTTAAAACGGCCTTAGACATTTATTTTTAATTTTAAAAAACTCCTCAGTTTTGCAATCTATTTTTTGTGATTGCAAAAGTTATAATACATCCTATTCTACAGGGGTAGAATAGCAGGTTAGACAAACTCTGATCCAGGAGATATATCTTGTGGTTTTATTTTATTTAAAACACTGGAGATTATTAGAAACCTTTAGCTAAAAGCTGTAAGGGAGCAAGATGAAAGAATAGCTGAGAAAGCATCTAATCTCTGATTTTGCAGAACCTTGGGTCATTCTTAGAGATAAAACATGTCTGGTTATGGCAATTTTGATGCATTGGTGAAATACTCATTAAAAGAGAAAAAGCTAACTGGCTGTGATTTATTTCAAGGTATTGGTGAATTTATTGTCCAATGTACACAAACCATTGGGAAGTTAGAGTTACTCGTCCATCAGATTCATATCATTGCTGAAGATATAAGCAGCAAACTCGAGTCCATAGAATCAGCAAGTCTTTTTAAGGTTCCATGTTCCAAAAATGGAGACAAACTTCCTGGTAAGTCTTTATATTTTCATTTCCAAACTCTGTGGTGTTCTGTTTTTCTCTATCTGCTACTTTGTGGTTTTAATTGCCAAGATCAACCCTTTCAATTGTTACCAAAACTGGTTGTAGTAATAATTCAGGGTGTAACAGAGGATGGAACTGGTTCCCTCAGATGGAAATGGCAGTGAGCTGGTTGTCTGCCAGATCTCTCTGTCACTTGGGTGGCTGATGGATCAAATTTCTTTCAACACTTTGTAGCTGTAAAATGCTTGCTATTAAATAATTGAGTTCACATAAAATCCATATTTCTAAGGGCTGAAATATTAATAAATTAAGCATTAATAAGTGAAGATATTTTTTATCATTATGTAAGAACAATTTCATGTTCACAAATAAAGCCCAGGTAATTATTCCAGTGTATAAAACTGTTATATCCTTTGCAGTTAATAATGCTAATTTTTGTATCTGTTGCAGGAGCAAAAGAATTTTTTGACTATGTTAAGCATGAGCAAGCAAAAGATGTGGAACATGTGGTTAGGAAGTATTCTGCAATTCCACAATTGCTAATAGAAGTGGAAATACGAGTTGCCAGCACAAACAGTGGCAAATCTCCAAAATTAGCTTCCTATTATGCCTACTGGGAAAATAGGATTTATCATGTGTTGACACAGTTAATTGTGAAGTAAGTCAGTTGTTTGCTTTAATGGGTTTCCAGCCATCTTCAGGTTCTCCTGAATCTGTTGATCAGTATGTGTACTGACATTCTGTCTGAACCCATCAGTGACTTACAGTTTGTGACAGATTTGTATTTCTACTGATTTTTTTTTTCCTGTGAAGAATGGAGAACTGATAACAAGGCACAGAGGAAACCCAGATTCTGAGAAAATGGCTATTGGCATGTTGTTGGCAGAAGAGAGAAATAAGACATGTTTTCTGCAATGTGTGTAGTTGCACTTCCCTGGTGTATCTCTAAAATCCAGGTTTTGTTTTCCCAAAGAACATGATTTTGAGAACTTTGTTGTCTGGGTGCCAGATGCCTCCCTGTACTGCAGGGGACATGAGTCCAAGAACAAAGGTTTTACTTGTTCTGTAGTGGCTGAGGCCAATCCTGTAGCAAGATATTATCAAGGCTTCTATTACAACAAGGTATTATTGCAATGCAGTATTGCAGCTTTATTATAATATCTATCTAAGCTTCTCATCCATCCTTTCTTCCCATGGTCCATGGTTTGTAATCTGATTCATCCTCAGATCCGTCCTTTCTTGTCTGGGCTCTCACAGTAGAGTTGACCACAGTCTCAGGATCCTTTTGCACCAAAATATCTCCATTCTTTCCTTCCAACAGCTTCTTTTAGCAAGTCAAACTTTTGCATTAAATCAAGTTTAGTGGGACATTTTTCCTCCCAGATACATTAATGTTTCCATCTGGAATCAGTGATAACTCAGATTACAGATCTAAACGTGCACTTGAAAATTGCAGCCTCTCTTGGGCATTTCCCTGCGGGCAGCACCTCATTATTTCTGTCTTTGACACAATTTTTTTCCTTTCTCAGGAATTTACAGGCTTTTAATGCAGCCGTTCTTGCAAATGTGCCACTGTTACAAATAGAAGCTGTTTTATCTGTTCCTGAGATAACCCTGCAACCTAATGCCAGTGAGATTGAAAAAATGACTGTGCAATCTATCCAAGACTGTATTGAGATCACTAAGGTGATTTGTGATAAAGATTTCTTTTTGTTATCAGATTTTGCTGTGATTATAATGAACTAATCTTGTTTTATGTTTGGATAAGTATAAATGTCAAAGGGGAGATTCATCTTGCTTTATCTTGAAATCAAAATATCCAGTACATTGTTCTAATTTTACAAACTGATGATCAAGGAAAAAAATCCATACAATTTTAACTCAGGTAAAACTCTTGATTTTTTTTTTAGAAGTTTTGCCAGTGTAAGGACATGATTTGCTTCTATAAATCAGGATGCATAAGAAGGAAGTACTTTTCAGATTGCACTGCAGATGTTATTTCTGATGTATGAATAAGTTGGTGGAATGAGGAACATAAGTGGCCTCCTCTACATTACATTTCTTCTTAGAAGCAGCAGAAAAAATAGTTCAGAAAATGTTGGAGAAAGGCATCTAAGACAGCAAATTCCTAGATGAAGTATCAAACTTACTGGCAGTGATGTAGCAACATTTTCCTGCATAAATAGTTTCACGCTGAACTGGTTTTCTGAAAATCAGCCAAATAATGTGACAATGTTCCTGCCCACTGCTGATGGACAAATGATTCCAGATGTCACCTTAAATGAATTAATTTAGTTTAAGCATGCTTTTTGTGCTCAGATTTGCTGTTGTGCTCCACTGCTGCATCCAGACTGTTTAAACCAAAGCCTTTTTCTCTGTGTCATGCTGAATTGTTGCTCAGCAAAGATTTTAGAAGCAGATTGAGAAATGCATGGCAAAGTTTTGTTAGGATGAAATTAACTCTTCTCAAGTTGATGGGAAAGTGTGATCCCTTTTTTGCTGTCAGAAAAACAATTCATTTGAGAAATCATTTACACCACTTCCTACACTGTGTCCTAAATGGTAAATTCCTTCACTGAAAGCATTATCAAACAGAGTGCCCAGGGAAGTGGTGGAGTCTCCATCCTAGAGGATGTGTAGATGTGGCACTTGGGAACATGTATGATTTAGTAGGTGACTTGAGAGTCTGTGGCTTGGACTCAATGATCTTAGAGAGCTTTTCAACCTGAATGATTCTTTGAATGATTTCACTGAAATGACTCAACAAGATAACTGTTTTCTACCCCTGTCTTTAAAACTCCAGCATTTCATACGATGGATGCATGGTACGTGTATAGAATGCCCTCCTCAGCACGTCAAGGCAGATGAAGTTGTCACTTTCAGCTTTTACAATGATGTCTCCCAGAGCCCTCTGGTAATTGAACAGGCTGTTCTCATCACTCAGAATGTCCACAAACTCTTGGATTCTCTCGACAAGTGTTTGGACCAATGGAGGAAGTATGACCTGCTGTGGAAATCAGACAAAGGTGCAGTCCTAGACCATTTAGCTGCAGAAAAACCTACTTGTGTTGTCTTTGATGACCACTTGCAGTTCTATATGAAGGTAGCTCAGGAAGTGACTCAAAAGCCCTTGATTAAAGATGAACAATTTATTAGGCTCCAGCTGGATCCTTTAGCCTCTGCAGTGGAGGAGAATGCTAAAAGCTGGGTGATGTCACTTGGGAAGTTACTTAATGAGTTAGCACGAGAGGAGCTCTTCAGCCTTCAAGAGGAGATTCAGGTAGGTTTTCATTTTGGTTTTTTTGTTGCCTTTACCACATAGATTAAAAATTAATCTGGCATAATATTTCTTTGTGTTTTTTGTTTGACTCATTACTATAATTCTGCCTAATTGCTCTGTCTGTTGATTCTGGATATGATCTTTCCTTTTCACAGAGATTATCAGAGAATGTGAATAGACCTCCTGAAACCCTGGATGATCTCAGAGTTGTCCTTAGCACATTCGTGGTGGTCAGAAGCGTATCCGTCGAGGTGGAACTGAGATATTTGGATATTGGGGAGAGATACAGAACTCTTGCAATGTACAATATTCCAGTAAGTGCCTGTCTCATCAAACCTTTCAGATCTCAGCTAAGGGCACAAATGAATGAAGAAATGCTTCCCTTTTAAGACATGTTTCTGAATTACAGTGTTGTTGAGGTTTGAAGGCATGTCTGGAAATTCTGTAGTCCAGACTCCCTTCTCAAATTATATGTCCACTTTAAAATGGACATGTGGCATGTCTTTAAATCTGACTGAGGTCGCTTCAGTATTGGTTTTGTGTTTTGCAAATTTATAATGTGAGCACATATTTCTCACTTTCTTGTGAAAGTGTGTGTCTACTTGTGTCATGTGAGAGGTGCTACTTGTTTTGTTTTAGGTACCTAAAGAAGAGGAAGAGAAGTCTAACAGGCTTAGGGAAGCATGGGAGACTGTCTTGATGGAAGCAGCAGAAGTCAGTCGCAACCTAGATTGTAAAGGAGGTGTAAAAGAAACATTCACAAAGGTAATATTTGTAATTGGTATTGAAAACAATTGAAATGGAAAGGAAAACTATTTAAACACTGTTCTCTTCAGGTGGCACAGCAACAAATTGAGGACTACAGCAAAGAGACGGAAGATTTTTTCCAAAAACTCTTGACTGAGGGGCCTGGTGCTGTTGGGGATGATCTTGATAAAGGTAAATGGATTAATGTGTGTGAAATGATATTTTGAAAATATTATTCTTTGGACAATTCAAATTTTATGTAAAGCAAGAAAATTGTGCTTTCCTTATTAACATACAAACTCATCAGCCAGGAATGTAAACATTTTTAGTACTAGAACATCTACAGACTATATGCAAATTCTGTCTTATTTATTTCACATGAACCCTGTGATGATTTCTCTGGACAAATTCCTCTCCTTTCCCAGGACTAGAACTCATGGCTATGTTTGAAAAAGAATTAGAGAGACTGGAAAAAAGGCAGCGGGAACTGGGCAATGCTGAGAAACTTTTAGAGTTGCCTGCAACAGCATATCCGAGCTTAATAAAAGCACAGGAAGATGCAAAAGCTATGAAGCAGATCTATGATATTTATGCACAACAAAAAGTGAGTGTCACACTGAGTGTGCAGGGACACACACGTGTTCATGCACAAGCACACAGCAAAGGTGGGGGATAGAACAAGAGGCTGCATTGCCCCCTGTCAACTCTGAAGGCTTTGCCTGAAATAAGTTATGCCCTTTAGTTGATTATCACTGTGAAATTATTTTAATAATATTAGTGCAGCACTATCAGTGTATCCATGGCGGACCAAACACATCCTCTCATCAGATGAGAACAAACTTCTCGCAGCCTCTAATAATTGTTGGATGGCATTTTACTGCACGTGGTTCCTGATCAGTGAAACTACTTTTGGATATAGGATGTATACAGGTGACAGTGGGCATCTCAGGCTTTAACTATTTTTGAGAAGTTTTATTTTTCCAAAATTTAAATGCCCTGTAAAGTATGGTCCTGTTTTTCATATTCCTTTTTTACTATTTCTTATACAACTGATTGTGTTTGGTTACGAATCAGTCTTGGAAATGAACTTGTCTCTCCCTATTTTTGTAAAACCTAAATACAATTACATTTTGAGGGTCAAAACTAAAAGGAATATGATTTTTTTCTCCCTTTTTAATGTCCTTGTTTCCAGGCAGCTAAAGAGGAATGGTCTCAGACTCTCTGGATAAACCTCAATGTCAAGGTTCTTCGGGATGGAACCGAAGGATTTCTGAAAGCCATTCGGAAGCTGCCCAGACAAGTGCGGGGTATGCAGATAGCTGTCCAACTGGAAAAAAATTTGAAGGCGTTTCTAAACTCCATTCCATTGTTGCTTGATTTGAAAAATGAAGCTTTAAGAGAAAGGTTTGTTTTGATTTATTTATATCCACGGTATATAGAAGTATTTGAGGTGTTTTGTTAGAACTTTCAATTTCTGGTACTGGGATCATGCCATGTCCTGGAGCTTGGAACTTTATTTCTGCCTAATGGACTTGTGCAATAGCATGAAAGGTGCTTCAATGACTGGGATGCTTTATGTATTCAAACTAGTAGTTTAAACAACAGAGTGCTAAACGTGAGTTCATTATTATATGTTACAGTTGTTTTTACTGTATCATGGTGTTAAATGGATGTGTCAATTTTAAACAGGCATTGGGAAGACCTTATGGAGAAAACAGGAACAAGGTTTGAAATGAAAACAGAAACATTCACTTTGGAAAATATGTTTGCTATGGAGCTTCACAAACACGCCGACGTTATCAGTGATATAGTTGGAACTGCTGTTAAAGAACTTGGCGTTGAGAAGGTAATGTATTGAATTATAGAATCAAAATAAAGCTAAAAAGACAAGGATGACAACAATCAGTTTTATTTGAGATTTTAAAATTGGCATGACCACAAGTTTGGCCATCTGCAGGGAGCTGCCATGATGTAGCTCATGGCAGCTCAGATCTATAGCTCTGTTAATGAGCTCCTACTGGCACAGAATCCTTGCAGAATTGGCTTTGGCAGCAGCATATTGGATTTCTATGATTACAGTAAGAAAGTTTGTCCTATGAAAATGGATCTGAAGAAAGATCCTTTCTCTTTCTATCAGGCTTTGAAATAGACCCGTCTTTATAAACCAGAGTTAGAAAATCTATGCAAGAATTTTTCTGGATTGGTTGTTTAAATTTTTTTGCATAAATTATAGTTTTCCACTTTTCAAAGACTGAAATATGCATCTTTTTATGTTCACATGCAGGGAATGAAGGAAATAATAGAAACATGGGAAAATATGAAATTCCCTGTAGAAGTGTACACCAAAGGCACTGAGACACGAGGCTTTATTCTGGGACCTGTAGAGGAAATTTTAGAGACTCTTGATGACAACAATGTCAATCTTCAGAGTATTTTGGGCAGTCGATTTGTGGGTCCTTTCCTTGCATCTGCTCAAAAATGGGAAAAAACTCTATCATTGATTAGTGAAGTATCTGAGGTAGGAGGAAAGTGCTGGACTAAATAATTAATGTTTATTATTTATAATCCAAGTTTTCCATTGTACTTCTGTTTCCTCTTATGGTAACTTTTGATTCTTAGATCTGGATATCAGTTCAGAGAAAATGGATGTACCTGGAGAGCATTTTTGTTGGTGGAGATATCAGATCACAGCTTCCAGAGGAAGTCAAAATATTTGACCGTGTAGATGCAATGTTTAAAGAGGTAAGTACCTGACTTGTGACCAGCATAATTACTTAGTGCATTTTGTTTCCAGTTTTATAGTTACTTAGAGTCTTCTGTAACATGTGAAATGCTGAGAATGATGTGCTATAATTCATTGAATATGAGACTGGGGTGCTCAGGAGTTTTGTGTTTTACTTCACATCTGTCATAACCAGAAGACTTCTGATTTAGCTAAGATGAGCAGAGGTGGGATCCTGGGCTGGCAGCATGGGATAGGCAGAATCTCCTTTTCCTTTCATTGTTTACATCTTTTTACCTTTACCTTGATAAGAAGAAGCTTAGATGTGTTCCTATTGATTGAGGACCTATGTACATGCTAAAAAGGCTTTCCTGTTTCATGCCACTGTTCCCCTACTGAACTCATAGTCCTGGTATGAATATGGCTTACTTTTCTGTTTCCCATCTGCAAAATTGAGAGAGTACTGTGATTTTGAATGATGATATTTAATCGCTCCTTGAAGTACCATGGTGTACAGGAGCAAAATCAGGTATGTGCTTAAGCTGGCCTGACTGGGGATACAGGCTTGTGTGGGTTACTCTTGCTTTTACAGTTGTATCTCCATAAACACACTCTCTTCATACAGCACTGTAGCACCATAAAACCTCTTCAAAACCATTTAAAAACCATTCACTTCTATGAGGACCTGTACTGCTTGTGCCGTTCGTATGCTTTGTCATTATTTAAATATAATTTAATATAACCTATTGCTATTCAATGTTTTCCCAACTTCCTTTTCTCCCTGTATAGATAATGAATGAAACTGTAAAAGATCCGACCATAAAAAATTGCTGTGAAGTCCCAAACCGCCTGTCAGACCTCCATCATATAAACAATGTGCTGGAGAAATGCCAGAAAAGCTTGAATGATTATTTGGATTCCAAGAGAAATGCTTTCCCAAGGTTCTTCTTTATATCTGATGACGAGCTGCTCAGTATCCTTGGCAGCAGCAGCGCACTCTGTGTCCAGGAACACATGATAAAGGTACAATTGTCATGGCCCTGCTGGTGTCTGGCTCGGCAGGGCTGGGACCTTCTGAAAGTGTCTCCCAGGCTGGGGCAGCAGGATGATGCAGGGAGCTCACAGTGACCCTGACAGAGACCAGAACACTCACACTCACAGTGACCAGCACACTCAGAGTGACCAGCACACACGCAGCACGGGGGAGAAGCAATCACAGCAGCAGCAAGGAGCACACAGGGGACTCTGTGTAGGTTCCAAAGGTCCTGTTTATTCCGTAGCTTGGAGGGTCCAGGAACAAAGACCCTGAAAAGAAGGAACTTGGCCCTTTAAGTACTGAAGAGGGTGGAGTTTACAACAACCAATGGGAGAGGGCCAGGGGGTGGTACAATGTTGAAGGATGGGTTGGGGAACCAATGAGAAGGATGGGCAGGAGGCGGGACCAAGGAGAAGGGGCCAATGGGGCATCGAGCTGGGGAGAACATTCTAGAGAAATTCCATATAAGGAAAAAGGGGCGGGAAGGCCAAAGGGCCAATGGGGCATTGAGGTGGAGAGACCATTCCAGAGAAATTCCATATAAGGATAAAAGGGGCGGGAAGGCCAAAGGGCCAATGGGACATTGAGCTGGGGAGAACATTCTAGAGAAATTCCATATAAGGAAAAAGGGGCAGGAAGGCCAATGGGCCAATTGGAGAATGGAATTAAAATAAATGTATATAACGCCTCAGGGTGTCTTGGGGAAGAACTTTGGATCTCCCTGACTGTGGAGCCTCCCTGGGGGCTGTGTCACCAGTAGGCCCACTGGCCTGCACAAACAGTGTCTGGCTTTCCACAGTGCCTTGTACTTTTAGGTACTTTAAAAAGTTTAACAGACTCTACTGTACATGCTCATAAGGGTGTGTGAATATTTATTGCATACAAAGAGAATCCTGGCAGCTTGAAGAAGCTTCTGAAAAACAAGATCAAATCTGATGTAGTCTCTGCTGGCCCTCACACTGGTTGGTAGCAGCTATGGTAGAGGAACATTCAAGATACATCAGAATGCTCTATCATTAAAGAACTTTCCTCATAGATTGTAGCTCCTCCTAAATCTTTATTTTCTAGGGAAACAAAAAAAATCAATGTCATTTGGGCCTGATTATTTGCTTGATATTCTGCAGTTGTGCTGCTGTGCTATATATCAGCATATGTATTTGATTACTTAGGAGTCAGATCCATTTCTCTGGAGGAGAGCTGGAGGCTGCATGCACTTACATCTTGGAGGCTTTGTTTCTAAAAATGCTAGTGAATCCCTTTGTTGGTGCATTTCAGATGTTTGATAATATAGCCTCACTGAGGTTCAAGGACGGTGAGAATGATGAGAAGATTGCCACAGCCATGATCTCAGCTGAGGGGGAGGTGATGGAGTTCCGGGGGGTTGTCCCTGCTGTGGGCAGAGTGGAGAATTGGATGACAGTAGTGCTGGAGGAAATGAGAAGGACCAACAGACGCCTCACCAAGGAAGCCATTTTTCGATATTGTGAAGACAGAAGCAGGTGAAACAATCAGTGTAAAGGATAACACAAATAACTGATATCTTGTTATGAGCCTGTAGTGATATAGAAGAGTTAAGGCATAATTTTAAAATTCCTACGTGTTTTAGTCTGTATTTCTCTATGTGGAGGGATATGAATACATTCACATGTGCTATTTTAACTAACTATGAAGAATGTATAAACTCTCATATTTATTTTCCTAAGTCTTGAATTTTATTTTTGGTGTTGTGTGTTCAATATGTTTTTCTCATGATTAATTTCGCTTGGCAGTTTTATACATGGAACAGGCACCTTTTCTATCAGAATATTTCCTAGGCTTTTGAAATCCCTCAGCATTCTATAATAGAACTCTGTTTATCTCTGAAAAGTTTGGCTTTTGTTGTAGCTGTTGCAAGAACAGCATGAACTTCTTTTTAGTTTTGTGGGTTTTTTTTCTTTCCTGATCAGTTACTTAAAATAAACAGTAACTCAGCTCCCTCCACTATATGTGTTTTCATCAGAGTTGATTGGATGTTGCTCTTCCAAGGCATGATGGTGCTTGCTGCTAATCAAGTGTGGTGGACTTGGGAGGTAGAGGACGTCTTTCGGAAAGTGAAAAAGGGAGAAAAGCAGGCTATGAAATTTTATGCCAAAAAAAATGCACAAGCAAATCAGTGACCTGGTTACCCGCATTTCAATGCCCTTGAGCAAGAACGACAGGAAAAAATACAACACTGTTCTCATCATCGACGTGCACGCCAGAGACATCATCGATATATTTGTCAGAGACAGGTAAACACCACCCCCAACTCCTGAGCAAACCCCAAATGTGTGAGTCCTATTTCCACCCTTTTGGCTGACGGGAGCTGTGTGTGCAGCATCCTGCAGGCTCAGGAGTTCGAGTGGGAGAGCCAGCTGCGGTTCTACTGGGAGCGCGAGCCGGACGAGCTGATGGTGCGGCAGTGCACCGGCGCCTTCTCCTACGGCTACGAGTACATGGGGCTCAACGGGCGGCTCGTCATCACCCCGCTCACCGACCGCATCTACCTCACCCTCACTCAGGTGCACCCTCAAGGACATTGTGCTAACAAGCCCTTGTTATGCTTAGTCACATCCTGGTTTTATTGCCTTTTGCTGCTGTATCTCGGTGTGAATGCTAAGATGTTGGAAATCAGCTGTGATATCCTCCTGACCTTGTTGCCGCAAAGAAAATGTAGAAGGCATTCATAGATAAAGTTTAAGGTTTTATGTACCCAAGGGTTCATTTGTGGTATTGCTACCAACCTAATATAAATCTAGTCCAAGCTGTGCTTTGCTTTTTTGTTCTGTCTTCAAAGGCTCTATCAATGTTTTTGGGAGGAGCACCAGCAGGGCCAGCAGGTACAGGGAAGACAGAAACAACCAAGGATCTGGCCAAAGCACTGGGCTTGCTGTGCGTAGTGACAAACTGTGGAGAAGGCATGGACTTCAAAGTAAGAGTTAAAGATCTGTGTTCTCTGATAAAATGCCAATTTCTGCTCTTTATCAGTGCCCAGGATAAGGACATACTCTGAACTTCTGCATAAGTGCCTCTTTAGAGATACCATGCTGTTTGATAATTAAATTTAGTAAAAAATGTTGATTTTGAATAAATTCCTGAAGGAATTTCAGACCCTTTCAAGCAGGGGACCAGTAACTGTATGGTATGTGTTTAAACTTACGATAGGCAATCTCCACTTGGCAAGTAATTATTGCAAGACCTTATGATGGACTGATTATTAAACATCCTGAGTTTATTTAGCATTAAGAATTTTAGCATGTTCCAAAGTTTTTTGACGCTGAATGTTTTATATATTCACTGCTGAGAAGTTTTTCATGTTGTTCCTTTTAGGCAATGGGTAAAATTTTCTCAGGCCTGGCCCAGTGTGGAGCATGGGGATGCTTTGATGAATTCAATCGCATCGATGCTTCTGTGCTTTCAGTCATTTCTTCCCAGATTCAGACAATTCGAAATGCTTTAATGAATGGGTGGAAAAGATTTCAGGTAAACATTAAAAAATAAAAGTATTTGTGGAGGCTGATCTTGGTTTTCAGGCCAAGATTCAGGGTTAGACCCCATCATTAGATCAAAGGGCTGCTGCTTCTGTAATTTGTTTATACTGAACATTACAAATTTCCGAGTATGTGCTTCTGGTTTGAAAGATGTTAAATCCTTGCTGATTGCCTAGTCCTTTGCTAGGTTCTTCCTTTGTGAAGTGAGATAAGAGTGATCTTAATAGGATAATAGCAAGTAAATGGGGTAATAGTCTAGTAGTAATGAGCAACAGGAGTAATTAACTTGACATGGATTGTGAGCCATTGTTTACTGAGGCTTTATTTACTGATGCTTATTGGAATTCAAGAACTTCAGACAGAAAATTTGAGGCTTGTGAAATATGTTAAAGAAGATACATTCATCCCACTGTTTGTATCAGAATGACTGTCTAAAGCTAAATATTTTAGCACTTTGTCCTAGTTGGGTGCCCCAGTATTATTGGTTTTCTCTTTGAGCAAATTGTATTATTTTTTTAGTTCCTAATTCAAATTCTTCTGATGTTTTCTTACACCTTTAGTTTGAAGGACAGGAGATTTCCCTTGATAGCCGTGTTGGCATTTTTATCACAATGAATCCTGGTTACGCTGGCCGGACTGAGCTGCCTGAGTCTGTAAAAGCTCTGTTCAGGCCTGTGGTCGTTATTGTACCAGACCTTCAGCAGATATGTGAAATAATGTTGTTTTCTGAAGGGTTCCTTACAGCAAAGGTAAGAAAATTTTGGTTTTACCCATACCCATGTACCGACCCATGTTTGCATGGCCAGTAGCAATGTCCATATTCGTGATCATTTAAATTAAATCTCAAACAGGTCCTTGCCAAAAAGATGACAGTGCTGTACAAGCTGGCAAGGGAACAGCTTTCTAAACAACATCACTATGATTTTGGACTGCGGGCCCTTAAGTCAGTGTTGGTGATGGCTGGAGAGCTGAAAAGAGGATCAGCAGACCTCAGTGAGGTAGATTTGCTTCTCAGTTACCCTGGGCATATAATCTTTTTCATTAGGAAGGGGATGTGTTTACCCATCTTCTGCTTTAGAAATAGGAACACTGGTGTTGTGCTCCATGCCTTTAGAACTCCAGTCAAAGTAAGGAAATCTATGGAAAATGAGAAATCTTCCTGCTTGTTAAATCCAGGATGCAAATAGCCAGGTGAATATCTCTGGATGTCTAGGAAAAACTGGTTTTTGAATGGTTACTGCTCCAGCTCAGGGGATCTGTGGTGTGGGCCACTGCAGCCATATGGCATTTGAATAACATGGTAGAAAAAGGCAATGTATTATTCTTGGTTATTGATATGCTTAATCCATATAAAATAACCTGGTTTTTTTCCAGTAGGAACTGATGACAAAAAAAAGCCATTCTAAAAGCTGTACTGAAACAATCAAGCAATAGCTTTTAAAGATTCAAAGTTTAGAAGTACCTCATTGTAGCTGATTAGTTAACTATTTGGTAAAGATTTATTTTGCTCTGTTTTGTCTAGGAAGTTGTACTAATGAGAGCTCTACGAGATATGAATCTTCCTAAATTTGTGTTTGAAGATGTGCCTCTTTTCCTTGGTCTAATCTCTGACCTGTTTCCTGGCCTGGATTGCCCTCGAGTCCGCTACCCTGACTTTAATGATGCTGTAGAACAAGTGCTGGAAGAACGGGGTTATATTGTTCTACCAGTCCAGGTATAAAAAATGTTAATTGCTTGAGGTTTTGTTGTAAACATGAGGCTGCAGGTGCATTGTTGCACTCTGGAGTGGCTCCAGGAAAACCTGTCTGATATAGGCCAGCTGCTAACCTTGTCCACAAAGAGTTATGACAGTAATCTACTGAACTCGTGTTTGTTTTTCAGGTGGATAAAGTAGTTCAGATGTATGAGACAATGTTAACTCGTCACACTACAATGGTGGTTGGACCTACTGGAGGTGGCAAGACAGTTGTTATTAAGACCTTGTGCCAGGCCCAGAACAAGTGAGTATAGAATGTAAACCAGGCTTAAAATGGCACAGTCTGTATTATTCAGCCCTTCCAGTCAAGACAGAATCAACAGCTGCCCAGGGTATTTGTCTGGGTTAACATAAAATGATTATGTGACATTTTACTATTGCTTTTCTTGCTGTATCTTTAGGCTGGGATTATTGACAAAGCTTTACACATTGAACCCTAAAGCTATGAGTGTGATTGAGCTGTATGGGATCCTTGACCCTGTCACACGAGACTGGACAGATGGAGTCCTGTCAAACATTTTTCGGGATATCAACAGACCCACTGACAAGAAAGAGCGAAGGTAGGCAGCTGGAAATCATTGTGGTGGTTTTGAGATCCTGGGGTTTACATCAATTAAAAAAAATAAATTATATGGCAGTATTGAAAAAAAAACAAATGCTAAATAAATAGAAAATGCCAGGGGTCTTTCTGTCTCCTGTAAGTTTCTAGTCTCAATGAAACTATGCAATTTATAAAAAATTCATGGTAGACTTCAAAATACCTGGACTGACACTGACATCCTTGATGACACTTCTGAATTCAGAAATAAATTAGCAAAATCAGAGATCAGTCAGTGCCCCATGGCTCTTGTGTACAGGTACATTCTCTTTGATGGAGATGTGGATGCTCTCTGGGTTGAAAACATGAATTCTGTCATGGATGATAACAAGTTATTGACCCTGGCAAATGGGGAGCGAATTAGACTTCAGTCACACTGTGCTTTGTTGTTTGAGGTAAGAAATGACTATGCCATTTAATACATGGGTAGGGCTAGATACAGATGGGCTTCAAAGCCTGAAAAGCAGTTACTGTGTATCATTATCTTGTGTGATTCTTTTATAGGTTGGGGATTTACAGTATGCATCTCCTGCTACAGTATCCCGCTGCGGAATGGTCTTTGTAGATCCTAAAAATCTGAGATATGAGCCCTACTGGCAGAAGTGGGTCAAAGGAAGAGAAAATGAGGTGGGAATTTCTGCACTTTTACAGAGGGTATTTCTATTTAACACTGAACTGTAGACAGCTGTAAAAAACCTGAGTACAGGCAGTCTGATTTTTCTGAAAAGAGTTAACAGTGAGATTGCTTAGGTCCTTGTTTCTTACATTTAGTTTAAAAACTCAAGTCCACAGGGAGCTGAAGAAAGACAACTTAGTTGCTACCACCTGATGAATGCTGATCTTCACTTGCTGAACACCCAGTCCATCACATTTTTTATGTGCCTGTACCCTGTCTTTGGTAGAAGTGATTCCTTCAAGAACATCATACATGATCAGCCAGGTATTGATGGGAAGCTCTGCTGTCAAAATTTTTCTCTCCAGCTTAATGATTGTCTTTTTTGTGTTCCTTAGAATGAGAAAGTGGAATTGGATCATCTCTTTCAAAAGTATGTGCCTGCCCTTATTGATATGATTATAGAGGGAATTGTGGATGGCAAACAGGAACGAAAGCTGAAGACCATTATTCCTCAAACAGATTTAAATATGGTAAGAAACAGAATAAAGACTGAACATGTTTAACTATAATGAAAATGGAATGATGGAGAAAGTAAAACCTTCCCAAAGAAAGCACAGGATGAGAATCTGTGCTGAAATGTCAGTTTGCTACTGATGAGCCCAAAGATACACCAAACCAATCAGCTCTTAACAATGCACTTCTACTGAACCTAATACACACAACAGTAGATTCACCTGTAAGAACAAAAGATCAGCAATCAGCTGAAAACATACTAAGATTTTTCATGCATCTAAATGGCAATTTTGTTTACAGAATTGTCCTTTTTCCAACAGATCGTGCAGTTGACTGTGATGCTGGATGTCCTGCTGGTACAGCCTGAAAATCCTGATGTTCTGGAGTGTTTTTTCTTGGAAGCTTTGTATTGCTCCTTAGGTGCTTCTCTTCTTGATGCTGGGAGAATTAAATTCGATGAATACATTAAACGTATTTCCTGCATGTCTATTGTTCAGGATGAGAATGTGCTGGCTAAGCCAGGGGAGCTGCCAGGTAGATTTTGTCATAATTTAATCTGAATCCCATTCATTGTAATAGAAAAGTAATAGTTTTCATGAAGGTGCTGGAGTAGAGGAATTTTGGTTGATGCCTTAGTGGATTAAATGACTTGCAAATAGAACAAAGTGTTGCTCATCTTGGTCTATAATCTTGCCCTTCATTTTCATCTCAATCAATTGTTTTCTTAGGAAATATTTCAGTGTCCTAAAAAACTTCCCGTTGCTTAATGGTTTGCAGGTCAGCTGCCAACTTTGTATGACTTCCATTTTGATGGATCTCAGCAAAAATGGATACCTTGGATGCAACTTGTTCCTGAATATATTCATGATCCTGAAATGAAATTTCTTGACATTCTAGGTGAGTATAAGATAAAATGCAGTGATGATTTGCTTTTAATTCACAATGTGCCACCAGTGAGTACAAGGCATTTAGAATGAGACATCCTCTTTCTAATGAAGGTCGTCTACTCAGGTTCAGATTCTTGTGATGGCACAAATCAGTTTCTTTAAATTTCCTGTCAGAATAATTGAGCAGTAATAAAGTTGATGTTTACAGCATTGTGTAATAAAAAAGTGAGGAAAGGAGGAAAGCATATTACAGTTATAAGTCTTATTAGGAGCTAATAATGCCTTTTCAAAGCTGGAATAGCAGAAGATTCACAGTTTGCTTTACCAGAAATTCTAGGAAAACATCAGCTTGTGGTTCAAGTATTCAGTAGATAAAAATTACATTATTAGGGCTGTTATTGGTTGTTACTTCAAACATTGCCTAATCGTGCTTTTCATTGTTAAGGACAAATTTAGGCACATTGATTTACAGTGATTCTCCAGCAAGCACAGGTTAACTTCACTGACATGAGAGATAAATTGATGAGCTCTGAAGTTGCTTCAAATCTCAGGCAATTCACATAAAAAAATGCATCTCTGTAGAGTTCTGGGAAAATGCTTATGATCCAAATAAATCCTGATTATATCCTTGAAATAAGGATTAAATGGAGCTTAACCAAACCATGACCCTTCTGTATGAAAGATAACTTCTTTTTTATTGCATATATATATAGAAGAAAAGATCCCAATGACAAAGACTGAAAAGAGATGATTAAGCAATTAAAATTTTCTTTCAGCATTGTCAAGGAGTTGATAATTCAGATTATGTCTTTGTGCAAGCACAAGTTAATACCTTGAGAATGTGTTCCAGCACTACTCTATAAATATAAATCCCCCAGCTGCAGTGCATTTTGATTTAGGCAGTGATTGTGTTGCTGCTCTTTTTCAGTGCCCACAGTGGATACCACACGCACTGCCTGGTTACTGGAACAGATGGTAAAAGTGAAACGCCCGGTTGTTCTTGTA
This sequence comes from Petroica traversi, assembly GCA_025920805.1. Lineage (NCBI taxonomy): Eukaryota > Metazoa > Chordata > Aves > Passeriformes > Petroicidae > Petroica > Petroica traversi. The sequence continues at coordinate 9,886,343 of JAHLSL010000041.1, forward strand.
GGTGAATCAGGTACATCTAAGACAGCAACTACACAGAACTTCCTGAACAATCTGGACAAACATCTCAATGTATGTGTGAGGCATTTTGTTCTGTTTCTAAAGCTGCATTTTCATTCTTGACTCTTGTGTTAAATTTGTATTGTGAAGCCTGAGTCTGTGGGTTGCGGTATTGAATTGAGTAATGTGATGCAAGCTCCAGAGCAGAAGTGTGTGACTGGTTTGAAAATCCTTCAAGATCAAAGATGTTTTGTCCTCTTTTACCTTGTACAGACCAATTATAAAAAGTAAAAATATATTATCAAATGCTAAGGGTTAGCTTACGTTTTTTTTGTCATCTGTAATTCAAATGAATAATAGACTTGAGCAGCATTTCCTGTATGTCTGACAGCTAATATAAAAAAATATTTTTGAATGCTCTAGGAGAAAAAGCTCCAACGAAACAGGCTAGAATGCATTCTTATAATCTCCTCCTGTTTGCAGCTGCTGCTGGTAATTAACTTCTCTTCTCGTACAACATCCATGGACATTCAGAGAAACCTGGAGACAAATGTAGAAAAACGAACTAAAGACACTTTTGGCCCTCCCATGGGAAAACGTCTCCTTGTGTTCATGGATGATATGAACATGCCAAGGGTAAGCTGTCAATAGTTTTACCAGGTAGTACAGAAACAGTTGGGGTGGCACTGATATGGTCCCTGCATGCACAAATCCAGCGTGCGTTAGTTTATTTCAGGGAAGAGGCACTTTTCCCATAGGAGACATTGGGATGAGTGTTCACGATCAGTGCCAGAGCTTTACAAAGTGTCCCTTAGTCCCTGTAATGTTCTCCAGAACATGGGAGAAATTTAAAGCAGTAATTGGTGAGCTGATGTTCTGTGCTTTGATGGATCCTGACTCTTGTTTATCCTTCAGGTTGATGAGTATGGCACACAGCAGCCCATTGCCCTGCTGAAGCTGCTGCTAGAAAAGGGTTTCATGTATGATCGTGGCAAAGAGATGAACCTTAAATTTCTTCGAGACCTGGGTTTTATTGCTGCCATGGGCAAAGCTGGAGGAGGTCGGAATGAAGTTGACCCTCGGTTCATGTCACTTTTCAGTGTTTTTAACATCCCTTTTCCTTCTGAGCAATCACTGCATTTGATCTATTTCTCCATCCTGAAAGGCCACACTTCGGTAATTTCACTGTTTTTAAAGGATTGCTCAACAGGTGTATTATTTTTAAAGAGATGTTTATTTCTATGTTGTTGCAAGACCTGAAATATTTGTTACCTTTTTTTTATATATCTAGAACCTCACACAAATCTTTCTTTTCCTCTTCTCTTTCTCAACGGGTTTTACATTATTTCGAAAAATTCTTGCATAATATGCAAACATTCAAGCCAGCAGATAATTTATAAACCTATGGCTTTTCATAAGTTGAAACCTGCAAATTATTTGGTTACAGTTCTTTTAAGCATATACACAAAGATCAGAAAACTCTTTCCTGAATGATAATGCAACACACTGCAATGTATCTGCAACATTAGATAAGAAAAGAGCAGTTTAATTTTTCTGCTGTAGAAATCTTGTGGGAATTCCAGTCACTGAGTTTGATGCTGTCTTAAGCACTTAGCAGGTTCCAGAATGAAGATGGAGCTTGCTCTAAACATTTAACTGTAGAATGTTCACACTACAGAGAATTTCTGAACCAAACAAGTTTAAAAGCTGGAAGGCCAATTATGTTTAATAGCATTGACTTCTGTCTAGGCAGTCTCATGAAAACACCTTTTCTTTCTCATGTTTGCAGACCTTTAATGAGTCCATATCATCCATCTCTGACAAGATTACTCTGTGTACTTTGGAACTTTATAAAATGATTGTTACTGACCTGCCCCCTACTCCTTCCAAATTCCACTACATTTTTAATCTTCGGGATCTTTCCAGGGTCTATAATGGACTTGTTCTTACAGACCCAGAGAGGTAAGAATAGAAAAATTGTCATTAGTGGTCCCACACCTATTTTTTTTTTTTTTTTTGTGAATCTGGGTGAAAAAGAGATAATTTGGTACATGAAACCAGCAGCATTTGGTCACTTTTCATTAAAACACAATGAGAAATAGAACATCCTAACTTGTGATCTTACTCTCGATACCAAACACTGATGGATTACTCTCTTTTAAATAAGATATCAGAGGTAAAAATGCAAGTAAGTTAGTTATTTTGAAAAGAACCAAATCATGAAGAGTAAAAAGGTCAATCCAGAATTTGGTCCTTGTTCTTAACCATATGGCCTCGGGAATCATGTCAGCTCATTGGGTGCAGTCTGATATTTTGATGTTATTTCAGGTTTCGCACAGCGACCCAGATGGTGAGAGTTTGGAGAAATGAGTGCCTGAGGGTTTTCCATGACAGGCTGACTAATGAAGCAGACAAAGAATTGGTGAGTAATTCCTTTCCATCTTTTTAGTAGTCACTGACTATAATTATGGCAATTAATTTGCAACAACAACACTACCAAGTGTTGGACTTGGGTCTTGCAGTCTGACTGCAGACTTGTCTAAGCAATGTATTGCTCATTAATTTAAAACATGGCCCATGGAAGGTTTTTCTCTAAACCAATGTGACTATGGCAGACTAAGAAAACATCTGCTGAAGGAATGGAAAGTATCACTTGATTTGCCTGTTCAGGAAAATTGATTTTCAGAAGTACAGGTAACAAAGTGTGACAGCAGAAGAGGAGAAAACTCAGGAAATCACTACAAGTCAGTATTTTCCTTCAGGAAGGATTGTACCAGAGTGTGACTGCACAGTCAAGTAGTAAAAAGGATAAAAGCCAAGTTCTTACACAGTGGATTCAGTTCTGGCTGTAATGGAAATTGGAAAATGCTTCAAATTATATCTTAAAAGAGAACAAGGCCAATTTTAAATCCTGAGATTTAGGAGAGAAATAGAGGTAAAGTCTACTAATCTGTAAGCAACTTGCTTTGCTTTGGAAGTTGCTTAGATGAAAAGAAGTAGGCCAAGAAGGCTTCAGATTTTTCTAGGTAAAACTTTTTCCTCTAACATACAAAGATAAATCTCCAGCTCAGTTTTCACAGCGCAGAGTATTGCAGATTTTGAAGCTTTGTGAGAAATGTTTCTATTAAGACATCTATGAATGTTGAAAAGGGAAATTTATTAACTTACCAACTAATTTACACTAATATATGAGAAGGTGTTCTTTTCAACAGGATTATCCTTTTTTGTTTTGATGTTCTGCAGTTGACTGGCTTGAACCATTCTTGAACTGCCTATTAGATCATTTTAGATCATACATAGAACACAGAAGGGGGCTGTAATCTTTGGATTTTCTAGTGACATAAATGCCACCTTGAAATAAATCAGTATTTGAGCGAGAATGTCCATTATCACCTTTCTAAGTATTACAGGATTCACAGTAAAATGCTTTGTTGTGTTGCCTGACTCATTTCATATCCTTGAAGGTACAAGGCCATATAAAAACCTTGGTTGAAGAGCACTTCCCAGATGACTTGGAGCATGTCATGAGGGATCCAGTTCTTTTTGGAGATTTCAGAACAGCACTGAATGCTGCAGAACCTCGTATTTATGAAGATATCCAAGACTATGATTTAGCAAAAGCTCTCTTTAAGGTAGGGTGCATCAGCTGGGAACTGTGCCTGAGGAACGGGCAGGAGCCTGCCTCAAACTGCAGGAAATCAGTTCTCTTCTGAATGCACACAGAACTTTATGTGCTTTGATGCCCATTTGGAGTTTGCAGTGATGAAAACTTAGGATCAGCTATAGAGTCAGCAATGTTTTCCAACAGTTTATTTTCCCTGAGGAACGGGAAAGGAATAATGCTGCTGAATGGGCTGTTTTCTTAACATTATTAATTGTTTCATTGGTCTCCTAGTAACGTTCTGTTCACCTTTTTCTGAAGGAGATTTTGGATGACTACAATGAGTACCATATTAAAATGAATCTGGTTCTTTTTGATGATGCTCTGGAGCATTTGATCCGTATCCATCGCATCATCCGGATGGACCGCGGGCACGCCCTGCTCATCGGAGTGGGAGGCTCAGGAAAGCAGTCCCTGACAAGGCTGGCTGCCCACACAGCTGGATGTGAGGTAAGTGTCCCTGTGTCTTGGCTGTGAGAAAAGACAAGGAAAGTGATGTGACTGGGATTAAACTGGGGGTGGAGGTCAATCAGTCAGTCAAGACAAGATTAGGCTGGCAGCTCTTCCCTGGGGAGAGAAACCCAGGGGAGCTGATTGCCAGGAGGTCCAAGATGATGACTGTGTGTGATCTGGGCTGGAAACTGTCAGTTCCTGAATCTGTGTTTTGCCACAGGGGAAAGAAAACAAGGATGGATTTGGTGATGAAAAACTAATTGTCCCTAACTACTGCTGTTGATATTTACATGTGTTACAGCAGCACTCCAGCACTGCTTGAGAAGCCTTGTTGTGATTTATACTGTACTATTTCAGAGAGGAAACGTTCCTCTCAGAGGCACTAACAAAGGCTTGGAAGGACAGAACAAAAAAGGAGGATGAACAAAAAGCAATTTTGAAAAAACAGGCTTCAGGGTTATATAAATGTAATTTTAAAAAAGAATGTAGTGCATAATTTTATTGATACTTAAACATTTACTGATGATTGTGGCCCTTGATTCAGTCTTACTGAAATTCAGAGTTACCATCATGTCTTGGGTCCATCTGTGTCTTCTCAGTGTATGTTCTCATCCTTAGGTATTTGAGATCGTTTTGAGTCGAGGATATGGAGAAAATAATTTCCGAGATGATTTGAAAAATTTGTACCAGAAGCTGGGTATTGAGGAGAAGTCAGTGGTCTTCTTGTTTACAGATGGCCATGTGGCAGAAGAAAGTTTCCTGGAACTCATCAACAACATGTTGACTTCAGGTGCCACTGGCAGCTCTCTGCTTGTGACTCAAAATCTCAGCTGAACCCTTGATACAGCTATTCTGGTTCACCCTGTGTCCTCTGCTGCTTTAGTTAGTTACACCTTTCAGTACTACCTGAAATGATCTTGGCCTTAATAATGGCTTTCTGGAATCTTCTTACAGTCATTTATAAGTGTCTGGAGAGGTTATGGGGTTCATTCATGCTGCTGATGATGCTGTAGGAGTGTCAGATTTCTTCCAAGACTGAGGGAAACTTCAGCTGCATTTGGCCACAAACCCACCTGTTTTCCAATTGGCTTTTGAATAGCATTCACCTGAATTGCAGCAACTGTTCATATGTATATTTATGTATATATGTCCTGAAATGTAGCTTGGTACAACTCTAGTGAATGAAGCAGCTGGAAATGAGCAGCAGCTGGCACTGTGTGACCACCCTCTCTATGGAAGTCCCTACACAGTCTGATATAAGAACAGATGAGTTAATTTTATTCCTTTCTTTGTTCTAGTTTTCCCTGTCCCTGGTCTGCCATTCAGTTACTTATGCAGTATTTGCCACAAGATTGAGAGAACAAAAACGTGAACTGATGGTTCATAGACACTAATGAAGATTTGCTTTGCAGAGTTAAAAGTACTTTGTGTTCTTTTGACATTTTGTGTATGTTGCCGAAGCCCAAGAAAAAATGCATTAATTATTCCTCTAAATCCCCATTACGACCTCTTTTCCATGAGGGCTGTGGGGAGGAGGAGAAGCACAGAGAGATGAATTGGTTCATTCAAAACTACTCAGAATAATTTTTGCAGAACTAGGTTTAAAATTGGTTTCTCATCTGCCCTATCCCCAGCCATATGGTTTCCTCTTACTGGTTGTTCTCACTAGCATTCTTCTGTCCTTATGTTACAGGAATGGTGCCAGCCCTTTTTGCAGATGATGAAAAAGACTCCATACTAAGTCAGGTTGGAGAAGATGCTGCCAGAGCTGGCGTGGGCCCAGCTAAAGAGAGTATCTGGCAATATTTTGTAAGCCAGTGTGCAAGCAACCTTCACATTGTCCTGGGAATGTCCCCAGTTGGGGAGGACCTGAGAACATGGTGCAGAAATTTCCCAGGTATCAGTTCTGGACATTGCTTAGTCCTTTCCCTGTGAAATACAGGTTTACAGGCAAGAGAAAATCTCCAGTGGACACTGAGAGATGTCTGGCAGCTAAAACTAAGCAGAGCAGGTTTAATGATTAAGGATTTGCACTGCAGGATTTTTTTCCAGTTAATTACCACATATTAGTGAACAATATTGATTAGTATTTATCAGATCAGTTCGTTTTCCAGCTGAATGGCTAGAAATCAATTGGTCATCCTCACTGAACTGGAAATACACAGCCTTTGTCTGTGGCCTCTCTTCTGTAGTTTTCAGGACAAAGCATGGATTTAAATGATTGTGAAACAAGATGGTGGTAAGAGAAACATTTTTGTATCCAAAGCCAAAAAAGGGTATGATTAGAGAGACACACATGGAGAGAAAAAACACCTGAGCCTGGCAGGTGCTGCAGGTGGCTGAAAGGAGTCCTGGGAAGCAGAAGAGACTCATGAAAGATGGGTACAGATGGGAATGCTAAACCAGGCCCTGAAATATTTTCTTGCAGCTCGTGACTGTGTCCCGTAGAGCCTAAAGAATGGTAAAGGGGGGTTAGCAGGACACAGGGGAAAAGTTCATTATTTACTGTCAAAATGGAAGTACTTCTTTTGTGGTAAATTCTGTTGCTAAGAAGGAGTCAAATAAGACTAATAATTTGCAAATTCTTGATGTAAATAAAGTTAATTAGAGAATCCCTCTCTGATTAGGCATTCCTTTTACAAAGGAATTTTTCAGATAACATTGTCCTTTTATTTTAAGGTCTTGTCAACAACACTGGTATTGACTGGTTCTTGCCCTGGCCTGCCCAGGCCTTGTGTGCAGTTGCACAATCCTTTCTGGGTATGTAACATGTCAGTATTTCAACCCATTAACCCTTGGCATAGCCTAAAATATATATATTCTTTACTTTGGAGTTATTGTACATTTCACAGTTTCATTTCACATTGTGCTTGTTACCTTGAGTCTAAATGGGTAATGCAGAAATGCAGTAAAAAAATGTCACTGGATGGTAGTTTCTTAATCAAATAGATTTTTAAAATTGCTAAAATTCAAGTTCCCAACTCTGCAATGTGGGCTGCCTACTAGGAGATTCCCTTCAGGAATCCCTCCGTCCAGGCTCTGTCTTGGTCTTGCTTTTTGCCCCAGAAAACAGACTTGTTTTATGCCTGGCTTAGAAGTACATAAAAAAGATGGGAATTGGTGTAGCCTGAAAAAAGCCACAAATCTTTGAAATTTTTTATTTCTTCTGCCCAATTTTAGGAACAAACCCACGCATCCCACCAGAGAGCTCTCAGTCAGTGATTGACCACATGGTCATGGTGCATGAATCTGTAGGGGATTTCAGCAAGAAATTTCTGGAGAAACTGAGACGCAGAAATCATGTCACACCAAAAAATTACCTTGATTTTATCAATACCTATGCAAAATTGCTGGAGGAGAAAAATGAGTTCATTTTAGGTAAGGCTATGTAGATGTTTTCTCCTTTTTAATAAGTGATTTAAATACTTTAAAAACAAAAGTTCTGGTGAGAATCCCACACATTACTCAGAATATGCAAAAATTGTGTTAGCAGTACTATCTCAAATGCTTTGCTGGCACACAGCTCTGGGGCTGTGTCTTGACATTGACCCAAAATCCTGGCCACATGTGAATGTTCAGACTCTTTCAAACAATGGGCTTTCCTCAAATCCTTTTGTGCATGAACATGAGCCAGAAGCTCCAAACCAGACACTCCTCTGCTTGGGGAAGAGTCTGCTGAAATCTAATACCAGCATGGCCTGATTCAGGGTTTGACTTTCTTCCTCAAGCAGAAATTCTTATTCATACTTCAGTGGCACTGAAATATGTGAAGAGGATAAAACACAGTGTATATAGAAAAGAAGTTGTGGCACAGGGCCACTGTGTCAGCTCCAGTGACATTAACATCATTTTGACTGGGAGGCTTAGAAAGGGAAAATCTCTCAGTGCAGCTCTAAGGATGTTTGCTCTTTGAGAGATTCTGTTGCTGTGTGCTTGAACACAATCAATGAATCCCTGACATTTCTCCCTTTTTTTCCTACCTAGCACAATGTAAACGGCTGGATGGGGGCTTAGTTAAACTGAAGGAAGCTGCTGTACAGCTGGCTGAGCTGAACATAAAACTTGCTGAGCAAAAGGTTGTGCTCACAGAAAAAACAGCTGCTTGTGAAGCTTTGTTACGAGACATTAAAATGAACACAGAAATAGGTGGGTAGTTTACAACTTCTGAAGTGTCCCACAGGGCTCACATCATCTGTGTTAGGCTGGGCTGGGAGACCCTTGAAGAGCTCCAGCTGCTTCTCAAGGTATCCCTCTTGCTCTGTGTGCTGCTCCCATGCCATGCCAGGAGAGCAGGTCCCCTGCCTTGCCCACATTGCCACCTTTGCTCCACGTTTGGCCCACGGTACTTTACACAATATTTGCCTGCCCTTGTCTTCCCTTTCCACGTTGAAAGGCAGTAGCAAGAAAGGCAACTTCTGATCAGAAATTGAGTATTAGAGGAAAATCAGAGGGAAATATGGAGGAAAAGATATTGTGCATGGTGTTATGTGGAACACTTAACTGTTCCTGAGCTGGTGATGTGACTGTAACCAGAGGCAAACTGGCAACACAAAGGTTCTGACTTCAGCAAAGAGTAAATATCTATTAGTGTTTTAGTATATGTTCTGTATACAAACTTGAATGATCCATTTATGGTCCTGCCTTTACAATTACTAGCTGAGGAGAAGAAAAAAATGGGTGAAGAAAAAGCTATAGAGATACAGGAACAGAATGAAGTTATTGCTGTGGAGAAGGCAGAGGCTGAGGCAGCACTGGATCAGATCAAGCCTATTATGGAAGCTGCCAAACGGGAGGTGGAGAAGCTTGACAAGGCTGAAGTTACTGAACTCAGGTGACACATTTTTATTTACCCAAAATAGCAATGGCTTTCCCTTCCCTGCCACTCTTGTTCTGTTTCCTTTCTCTCCTAGATCTCTGGATTTTTCTCCAGTTGCTTCATTGCCCTAGGAAAGAATATTGTGGCTCAGTGTTTTAAGCTTTCCACTGTTGAAATCCTTCAGTATTTCGTAGATCAAATTGTCTGAATACAAGAATTGGTTCTGAGCTTTTGAGTAGTTAATAATTTCTTGTCTGACTTGGGTTATCTTTTTCACTGTTGTGGCTTGTCTTATGTACAAACTCCTGTATTGCAGTGCCTCTGCTAACAGGAAGTACCCATGTCTGGCATCCTGTGCTTTTCTCCTTTTTTCTCTTCCACTGTCTCTTTTACCTGTTTTCCAGGTCCTTTGCAACACCCCCGAAGCAGGTGCAGGTTGTTCTGGACTGTATTCTTATAATGAGAGGTTACAAAGAACAAAACTGGAAGAATGCCAAAGCAATGATGGCTGACACAAATTTCCTGCGACTTCTATTGACAACGGACTTTAGGGAAATTCCATGGAGCAATGTGAAAGCCATGAGAGGTGAGTTGCTGATCTGGGTACTTGCAGTGAATACAGGATCTTGTTAATGGGATGAGCCATGTCAGGGACAATCCTTCCAGTGCAGTTTGGGAGGGTGGGATTCACTTTGTGTTAAGGGACAGCTGTGTCCATAATGCTGCAGATGTTGCACTACTGAGGTGACTGGATTTATTCTTTAGCCAGGGGTCTTACAGGCTCTGGTTTAAAGCAGCCAAGAATCAAACAGGACAGTCCTTCTCTCTGTTTTAGCTGCTTGGTAGAATTATGGTCTCACCTATATGATGGCAATTAAAATGTGATGTTACAGAGTGGGAAGAAGATAAGCTGTATCTGAGGTTTATGGGCCACACCTTGCACATGCTCTCAAAGGTGTAATCCAGAGTAGTCCCATTAGAAGGGGAATTTGGGTCTTGGAGAAAAATTGCATCTGATTGCTGCAGAGGAGACAAATTATGATCCTCAGAGGTGCTGAGCAACTCGTGAATGCACTCCCTTCATGGAGAAAAAGCCTGAGAAATCACTAACAATATTGGGCTTGTGTTGTTACAGTCCAACAGCTTAATCTTACAGTCAGAGTCTCTTTGATATTCTGACACATGTTTCTTATTGTCTCTTATGGAATTGGCTGATATTGCTGGTAGGAAAAGCTATTTCTTTGAGGGTTTTTGCACAGGTATTCAACTCACTTGCAATATTTTTGTATTTGCCAATTTAGCTCTCTTAAAGAATCTTAATACTACCTGGGCTGAAATGGAAGTTATCAGCAGAGCAGGACTGGGAATGTTAAAGTTTGCTGAAGCAGTGGTGACCTACTGTGATGTAGTTAAAACAGTCAAGCCAAAGGAAGAAAAGGTAAAATGTGTTGGAATTAAATTCAGAGAAGGTTGAAGCATGATCCTGATGGAAATGATAACACTTGACCATTTCAAAGGCTGCTCACTTTTCCCATTGAAGTGCTTAAAAAGTGATGATTGGGAGAGCTGTTGCAGTAGCAGTGAGGCAGGTTCTCAGCCATAAATCACTGTATTTGTTGTGTCAGGATGCTGGGCTGTGGGTTGCCATCCATGCCAGTGCTTGAGGGATGTGTTCAGTTAGAATTTTGTAATCTAACATGCTTAGAAAAACACAGTGTAGAGCTGTTTACTAAAAACAAACTTAAAGCCAGTCCCATAGCATTTAGACAGAGCAGAGGTTACTAGTACACAAAATCCATATTCCTTAAGCACAGACCTTTATAATTGCTTTTTTAGGATGACTGGAAAGTCAACTGTATTACCAAAGGAAATCTAGTGTCCAACAGATGACACCCTGGGAAACTTTTGTCAAGAAAAGATTGTTATATACAACTGACTACAGAGAAAGTATATTCACTAAATTATGTGTCTGACTGCTTTTGGAGCCTGTGAATTGTTGTTATTAAGCAGACAAACCTCCCCTTTTGTCAGAGCATGAGAGTCCTGCTGACCTCCAATGCTTTAATAATTCCTTGTGGATACAAAACTGTGAGATTTCTCTGCTTTGGAACTGCAGTATCAGACCTTCTGTCCTCTGACACTTTGTTTCCTTCAAAATGTACTTTAGGTGGCCAGGCTAGAAAAGAACTACGAATTAAGTAAGCGGGAACTGGAAAGGATACAGGCAGAACTGGCTGCCATTCAGCAGGAGCTTAAATCTCTGGGGGAAAAATATGAACTGGCAATAAAAGAAAACCAAAAGTTACAAGAAGAAGCAGAGATAATGCAGAGAAGATTAGAGGCTGCTGACAAGCTCATTGCTGGCTTGAAATCAGAGAATGAGAGGTAAGTCTAGATTCAAAGAGGATCATTTTTGGCATCAGGGGTTCATGTGTCAGGGATAAAATCTATCGGGTGGAGACATTTTTGAAAATGTTGCTTCCTATGGTGTTTGTTTCTGAGAAGAGCTATTATCTGTTCTGAGCTAATATCCATTAGCTCTTGGAAAATAACTGATATTAAAAGGAGGAGGGTTCACATCAACTCAGTGTCTGTGGCCACCATAACAGCGAGAGAAAACTGATTCTAAATTTGGCAGTCTTTGTTAACCTGTATCTAACGTAGCAGGAAATTCTGCACGTAAAACTCATCTTTCTGATACAGACTGACCCATCTAATTCTATCAGGTGGACAGAGGAATTCAAGGAATTAGAAATACGGAAGGTGAAGTTGCTTGGAGATTGTCTGCTCGCTGCTGCCTTTCTGAGCTATGTAGGAGCCTTCAGCTGGGACTTCCGTCATGAAATGCTCTATCAAGTGTGGCAAGAAGATATTTTCTCACGAGAAATTCCTGTCAGCCATCCTTTTAAGTTAGAGAGCCTTCTGACTAACGAGGTGGAGGTTAGCAGGTATGTCCAGTCAGGAGACCTAGGGACTACTGAATGTGACATAAGAAAGTGGGAGTCTGGAGCTGAAAGTGTAGCACAGAATTGGCATTGTGGGTGGAGGTGCACAGCCATACCAGAGAGAGACAATCTTGTTTTCATGTCAAGAGAAGGAGACAAATTATTTCCCTTCTGATTAACAATGGCCATTTGTGGTAACAAACTTTGTCATATCTAGTCAAAGATCTGTCTTCAAAAGATCTTTTACCTATTAACACTCCAGGGACGTTCACTGAACTCAGACATATGTAATAGACCACTTCTAGGAATTTTTTTAGGAGATCTCTATAAAATATATTTCCATAACCCAACAGGTGTCTTTCCATTGACTTCACTGGGTTTGGTATTAAACCTCAGCCCAGGTAGTCCATGTATCAACTACCACAGGATTGCTCACCTAAGGCAAGTCAGCACTTAGAGCAGTGCAGTTAAATGAGTCAGTGAGTCAGTGTGAGCTGTGACACTGTCCCCATAATCGCAAACATTGTGTGTGTCCTTGTGTGTCCAATAACGTGCTCAGTGAGTTGCATCATTTTGCTGACAAATGAAATGTGCTGCTCTCCCATCGAGTTTTCAGCCCAGGCTGGTTTTTGGTCCATTCTGTTCACAGGTGGGTTTCCCAAGGGTTGCCCCCAGATGAGCTCTCAATCCAGAACGGCATCCTGACAACGTATTCCAGCCGCTTCCCGCTCTGTATTGACCCACAGCAGCAGGCACTGCATTGGATTAAGAAAAAAGAAGAAAAGAATGATCTGAAGGTAAAGATAGAAGATTGCTTTACCTCGTTACTGGTTGTTTTCAAGGCTGCATAAATATTTGTCACCTTGAATGAGGAACCAGTTATATATCACAGAATCATTGAATGATTTGGATTGGGAAGGACCTTCTACTGTAGGGACACCTTCCCCCAGATCAGGTTGTTCTGAGCCCATCCAACCTGGCCTTGTATACTGCCAGGGATGGGACAGCCACAGCTTCTCTGGGAACCTGTGCCAGGACCTCAGCATCCTTGCAGGGAAGGATTCCTTCCTAATACCTAATTTAACCCTGGCCTCTTTCAGTTTGAAGCCATTCCCCCTTATCCTGTTGCTAAATGTGTTTGTCAAAAGTCCTTCTCCAGCTCTCTTGGAACCCTTTCAGGCATTGGAAGGTGCTATAAAGTCTCCCTGGAGCCTTCTCTTCTCCAGGATGAACAACCCCATCTCTCTCAGCCTGTCTGCACATGCAGAAGGAGTCAAACCACAAGGCTGGTGTAGATTGTGATTTATCTCAGTTCCAGGATGGAACTTCCATGTAGGACAATAAACACAGAGGCACAGTTAGAACTTTGAAGGGTAATTTCCAAATGGAAATTACTCTCAGCTAATAAATAAAAAGCACTTTTACTGTTTTGTACAAGTGCAGTTTATATCATCTGTGAGAGGAAAGACAGAAAACAGCAAAGAATAAACTTCATTAGTGTTTGCAGCTACTGCAAAACAATAATGTTCAGCAAATTGAATATCAGTTCTCTTTTCATGTTTTCTCATTGTTCTCTTGCAGATGGCTTCCTTTAATGACCCAGATTTCCTAAAAAAAACTAGAACAGGCCATAAAGTATGGAACCCCTTTCCTGTTGCACAGTGTTGATGAATACGTCGACCCTGTGATAGACAATGTCTTAGAGAAGAATGTCAAAGTTGCACAGGGGCGAGCATTCATTGTCCTGGGGGACAAAGAGGTTGACTATGACAGTAATTTTAAATTGTACATGAACACCAAATTAGCAAACCCAAAGTATTCTCCCTCTGTGTTTGGCAGAGCTATTGTTATCAATTATACAGGTAAGCTTAAGTGTGTATTTAATAACAAAGTAGGGATTATGCTGTTTTGCATATTTAGGGCCTGGGTCATGGTCTGAAACCTTGATGAAACTAAAAAATTAATAGTCTCTCTTATAGTTACCATCTGATTTAATAGAAAATCCTTCTCACTTCTCCCTTCTAATCTGCAACTGAGCTAAATATCTCTTCCTGCACTGGTCAAGTGAGGATGCTTTGGTAGAATTAAGATACAGAGTCATTAACCAAGTCACTCTGTTGCATTGCTGTAGTTTTATGAGAGGCTTGAGATGAAAGAAGTTGTATAAAAACTGTCCTGTGCCCACAAAACTGTGCTCTATGTGTTGTACTTGTAGTTACACTCAAGGGCCTGGAGGATCAGCTGCTCAGTGTCATTACGGGTTTTGAAAGAAGGGAATTGGAGGAACAGAGAGAACGTCTCATCCAGGAGACAAGTGAAAACAAAAACCTGCTGAAAAATCTGGAAGACACTCTCCTTCACGGACTGTCAACTTCCACAGGAAACATGTTGGACAACGTGGAATTGGTGCAGACCCTGGAAGAGACAAAATTCAAAGCTACTGAGGTACCAGCTCTGGGATTTTTGGAAGGGTATCTATGAATAGAATGTAGTCTGACCTTTTTTCATTGTGCTTCATCTTTCACTCTGGAAGTTTGCAAATAGTTTGAAAGGAAATTGAGAGTTTTTTTGTTAAGAAACCTGCCCAGATACCCTCTCCAGTCCCACAGAGAGGCAGGCACTGAGCAGCTCTGATTATTGTGGTATGATAGATCCAATCTGGATCAGCACAGTAATTACAAGGGTATAAAATCTGCCCAGGTGATTGAGAAACTGAAGCTGGCGGAGACAACTGCGGCGGATATCGACCTTCTCCGAGATGGCTACAGACCAGCTGCCAAGAGAGGGGCCATTCTCTTCTCTGTGCTGGCTGAAATGGCACAGGTCAACATCATGTACCAGTTCTCATTGGTCTCCTTCTTAGAGGTTTTTGGATTCTCTCTTCGGAAATCCATGCCCAGTCCTATTCTTCCAAAGAGGTTAAAAAACATCATGGATGCACTGACTTTGAACACCTACAACTATGGCTGCACAGGTTAGTGCTGTTTAACCAGGGCTGGGACTGTGTTCTGCAAATAAAGGCAAAGCTCTGCCTTCAGCTGGTTCATGTTAAAGAGGCAAGTACCAAGCAGGGAATTCAGTGATGTTCATGTCTCAGCACCACTCCTGGTTCACACTTCCTGCTGTTTCTGTTAGGAAATCACTGCACATCACCCATGTAACTCTTGCAGAAGTGCTTTTCTTAGCACAGTCACAAATGGTAAAGGCAGCCATGGAGCTCACAGGAGTGAGCAGGGTCTGCACAAATCAGACTCTTCAAGCCTGATTCAATGCCCCAGCTCTGATCCCTCTGATCACAGAATCGTAGCATTGTTCAGGCTGCAGAAGACTTTTAGGATTATCAATTCCAACTCTAAACTAAATGATCTTTATGGGATGAGCAGATCAGAGAATCACAGAATAGGTTGGGATGGAAGGGACTTTAGGAACTATCTGGTTCCAAACCCCTGCCATGAGGAGATGCCACTCACTAGATCAGGTTGCTGATAGCCCCATCCAAAATGGCCTTGAGCACTTTCAGGGATGGAGCATCCCATCAAACCCACAAGAGATGCCCGATGTGGATTGAAAGATTCCACAAGCTTTAGCAGCTGATTTTTGAAAATGCTGTCCTTTTAACGTAGGCTTGTTTGAGAAGCACAAGTTACTATTCTCCTTTAATATGACTATCAAGATAGAACAAGCTGATGGCCGAGTTCCACAAGAAGAATTTGAGTTCTTTTTGAAAGGTAAAGTGAATATTTATATGTAGGTATGTAACTTTGTGTAGCAATAGCTAAAAGATCTCTTGAAGACATGTCTTTGACAAGATATGATCTACCACGAGCCAGCACCTCAAGGAGGAGCTCTCCCACTGAGGAGCTGCACTGTGTTGGGTTACACAAACTGGGATCCTGCTATTTCTGTTTCACCTTAGCTAATTGTTAGGATGTTGCATGAGGAGAGTAATCTGTAGTTACTTTCTGACTGTGTATACCTAATTATAGAAATGTTTTCAAAGATAAAATTCTGGCTTTTACAAGCACTTGTAAAATGCAAGGAACAAGTTGCCACTTGGGTCCTCTGTGCAGAGGGACTGTATGTGTGGTGATGCATTGGAAATTTCTGACATGGACACTGACTCTGCTTTCTGAATGTGCCCAGGCAATATTTCCCTGGAGAAAAGTGCCCGAAAGAAACCATACCCTTGGTTTCCAGATCAAGGCTGGGAAGACCTAATTCGCTTGTCTGAACTGTTTCCTGAGAAATTTGAATCTCTTCCAGATGATGTGGAAGGCAATCCAGATGTATGGAAAAAAGTACGTGCTTTTTTGCAATCCTCTTTTCTCTGCTAGTTTTCCTTCTGTTATTAAATGTTCAGATGTGATGCAACATGTCACAAGACTCCACAGGAGGGGTGTCACTCCGGGCTTCTTCCCTCAAGCCCTTTCTTTGCTTCTTGACCTCAGTCAGTGATTAGCTTACTTGTAGAAGGATGAAGGAATAAACAAACCAAAACCCCTTCCCTGGTGTACCGTAGCATTTTTATTTGTCAGTCAAATGCCTTAGAGGAGTTATTTGCCCTGTTGAAATCAGTGGATTTTTTTTCTGTTAATTTCGACAGTCAACATTTCACTGGTATTTTTGTACTGCTAAATTGTACTTTAATCTTCTTGTGGCAGTGAATTCTATAGGCTATTGGCAAACACAGATTTCCTTTGTTCCTCCGTTAGCTTCATTCCATGTCTTCTTGCTTTAGAAGAGGTTTTCCCATAAGCAATCTGTTAATATCTTTTTGCTTGGAATGCTATTTTCTATATCTTTAAGGGAATTAATTGAGATAAACTGAAAATACAAATGTGTCTCTGGACTTGAATACTTTATACTGAAAAAGTAGGATTTTTTACACTGCCCTGAACTTTTAATATTTACTTGCAGCTGATTGACTTTCTTTGTTTTTGTTGTGTTTCTCGACCCCTCATTAATCAAATTGGTTTTCTCTCTCCCAGTAATTTCCCTGACAGAGCCATTAGATTCATTTGCATTGTGTGCTCTTTTTGTGCCAGTGGTACGACACAGATGCTCTGGAGCAGATCCCACTGCCAATGCACTATGAGGGCAATGTCACAGATTTCCAGAAGCTCCTCCTGCTGCGGTGTTTCCGCGTGGACCGGATGTACCGGGCAGTGACCGACTACGTGACAGTGACAATGGGCGAGACGTGAGTGACCTCCTCCCTGAGCTCCCAGCCAACCTCTCACACAGCTGGAGCTGTAATCAGCTGTGCCAATGGTTCTGTGATCTGCCTAAAGAGCAGAGCAGGGCTTGTGTCTGAATGATTTCCATGTGCAGCCCATGGTGAGCTTTGCCCTTCGTGTTCAAGGCTCTGTTCACACGGGGCAGCTGCTCTGTGCAGATCAAGCAAATTATTGGGCTTCTCCCTCTGCCAGGTATGTGCAGCCCCCCCGTGATCAGCTTCGATGCCATCCTGCAGCAGAGCACCCCTTTGTCACCTGTGGTTTTTATCCTAAGTCCTGGCTCTGATCCTGTCAGTGACCTCATGAAATTGGCTGAGAGGACAGACTTTAAAGCAGATAGACTCAAATTCCTGGCCATGGGACAAGGCCAAGAAGAGGTAACTTGGATAGGAAGGTGGGCATGTGTGCAGTGAGAGTGAATTGCAAGCCATGCTCCTGATGCTCTGGGACTGATCAAATTTCCTTTCCATAGGTCTGCTCCATTTTAAAAGGAGTTACCTCATGGTTCTGACACAGATTTGTCAGAATGGGAATAACATTTTACTGAACATGAAAGAGGCTATTTGGCTGACTGGCTGCTGTTCTGGTTTGGGTGAGGGTAGATTCAGAATCAGATTTTTGGCTGTTAAAACGTAGAGATGAGAAGATATTTCTGTGGATGGACATGAGGTGGTTGGAAGTTACAGTGTTTGCTACCAGAAAGTTCTCCTGCCTTTCCTGTGACTTTCCTTTTTGTTATGGAGTCTAAGGCAGGATGTCCAAAGCTTAAAGCTGACTGAATTTGCCATGATTTCAGTCAGTGGGAGAACTCCTATCAGACTCATTTAGACCACCCCTTTCCTAGCCCGAAAACCCACTGCACGAGCCCACCAGAAGCAGTTTGTTCTCAGGGTAGAGTTACTCACTGATGGTTTTCCCTCTCTCCTCAGATTGCTTTACAGATGCTGGAGGAAGCAGAGGTTCATGGACAGTGGCTCATGTTGCAGAATTGTCACCTTCTGGTGAAGTGGCTCGTCCATCTGGAAAAGGCCCTGGAGAAAATTACAGAGCCTCACAAAGACTTTCGCCTCTGGCTGACCACTGACCCAACTAGAGGCTTCCCAGTTGGAATCCTGCAGAAGGCCTTAAAGGTGGGGAAACCCCAGCCAGGAGGGTGTGTCCTGGCACTGGTACTCAGCAGAACAGGCTGGCTCTGGGAGGAGCCTGACCTGAGTGCAGCACACTGACCCAGGCCTACAAACTCATTTTTTGTCTTCATTAAGCCAAATCCTTTTTTCATCATCCTGTTTATCTTACTAGGATGTTTCCTTTGGGTGAAAAGTGCTCAGCAGTTATTTCAGAGGCTTATGAGTAAACCTGGAAATGTAACAAATGCTCTTTCGATTTAAGTGCTGCCACAAGTGAGGAGTATCTGGAGAGAGAAACAGCCCTGTCAGCTCTGATGCTGCAGTGCAGAAACAAGGCCTGTGACAGCCTGGCAGTGCCAGTGGAGTAGACGTTGGAAAAGGATAATGGTTTCCAGCTGCTACTTCGGGCTGCAGCATTTATCACTAAAAGCTGAGCTGATTATTTTGAAGGCACAAGCTGTGATTCTGCTCTAATGTTCTTTTCTGTGGCTGTGTTACTGCTGTTGTGGTGCCCTGTTCTGCAAACATCATTATTTCATTCCACAGATTGGAAAGCAGTGGCTCAGTGGCAGCTCTGGGCTGTTCTCCCACTCCTCCTGCGGTGGGGAGTGGGCTGGAGCACTTTAAGGCTGCACATCTGCACTTTGTGGGCCTTGCCAGGAGCAGTGAGAACTGAGGTTTTAGAGCCCTTTGAAAAAGCTGCCAGGAAGCAGCTCTGGCAGTTTGATCAGGAGTAAAGTCACATTGTTAAAGCATCTTACTGTGGGGATATAGGGCACACTAAAAGTGTGTAAAGTACTGGTATTTCAGTAAATTAGATCTTCAAGTATGAGAAGTATTAATGCCCTGCCAATAACATGACTAATTCTAAAATAATATCGAGTTCTCTTTGCACAGGTGTGTTTACCTTGATAAACTTAAAAGGTCTGTTCCATGTCTTAAGAAAAAAAAAATCCATATTTGATAGATGTTTGGAAAACTACTTAAAATGTCAAGCTTGCATTGTATTGCTTACTTAATGTGATATATTTACAATGTATTTTCCTCAAGTTATCCAGTAATTGATGGCTTCCCTTATTATTTTGATAGGTTGTTACAGAACCACCTAATGGTCTAAAACTGAATATGAGAGCCACGTACTTCAAAATTCCCCCGGAAGCCTTAGAGGAGTGCCCACATCCTGCCTTTAAATCCTTAGTCTATGTCTTGGCATTTTTCCATGCTGTGGTTCAGGAGAGAAGGAAGTTTGGGAAGGTTGGCTGGAATGTACCATACGATTTTAATGAATCTGATTTCCAGGTAAGAAAAAAATTGCAATGGCTCTTATATTGTTGAGTAGCTGAAATGACTTTTGAAAACACAGAATTTATCTAGCTTTAACCTTTCTCATAATTAGATTTTACTTAATATTTTTTTCTGCTTCTGTGGAGTCATGTAGACTCCTGCTCTTCTATAATGTCAATTTGGGAGGTCAGAAATTAGATTCCAAATCCTTCATATTTATATTGCCTCTCTCATGGGTTTCTTTTCTTAAGAGGATTTATACTTAACTTTTTAATTATTTCAAAAAAAAGTACTTATTAGTTTTCAAACAAGAACTATATTAAATAAAATATATGAATATTTATATCTGATTTATGAATCTTCTTATCTCACTTGTTCCAACAAATTCATTAGGTGTGCATGGAAATCCTTAACACATACTTGACAAAAGCTTTTGAACAAAAGGATGATCAGATCCCTTGGAGCAGTCTCAAATACCTTATTGGAGAGGTGAGTTCTACAATGCCACAAAATCTCAGATAAATTAAGTTTCCTTTCTGCATGGGCTGCATTAAGTAAAGCTGGGAATCGTTCCTGGGCAGGTTTGAAACTCCAGTGTAGCCCTGAGCAAGGGCCTTAATCTCAGGCTCAGGGAATTAGGGCCACTGTGTGCAGCTGCACAACAGGGAGTGATGATGCTTAATTAATTCTGAGAGAGCCCTCGGGACCCTGTGCTGGGAGAGCACAGTGCTGCTGGCACATGGGGCATCACTGGAGCTGTGTTCTCAGAGCTGGTGCAGCTGCACTGCACTGGCAGCTGCTGCAGTGTGAAATCCTGCAGGAAACTCTCACTTTGCAGCACTTGATCCCAGCTGAGCAAGAGCTGGTACCTCAGGAAGGTACCACTGCACACAAACCATCCAGATGGGATGATTAGGAGTGCCCACAGCAGCTCTCTCCAGATCCAGCCCAAATATTTCCTGCCTGTCCCCCTGAGAGGAGGCTAGAGATGTCCTTGGGATCCATAAAGGAGACAGTGCTACACCACAGCCACTGCAAAAGCAAAGAGCATTTTTCATCTTTCAGTGATTTTTTTATACTGTATTTTTTGCTCCAAAAGCCCGTGCTGTAACACTGATGTCACTGATTTCCAGGTCATGTACGGTGGGCGTGCAATCGACAGCTTTGACCGGCGCATCCTGACTGTGTACATGGATGAGTACCTTGGGGATTTCCTATTTGACACATTCCAAGTGTTCCATTTCTATAAAAGCGACACAATTGATTATAAAATTCCAGATGGGAAGGGAAAGGATGACTATGTTGGTAAGAAATGCTTCTCTTGCTACATTAAAAAATCCCCTCTGCTTCCAGTATATATTGTCTCCATGCTGCAGGTGTGGGAAGTTGAACAGACCACCAGGCACTGCTGGTGTACAGAATATAGTGTTATGAACCAGTGCTTTACAAGAGCAGTCCTTTGGAATGTGAGCTTATCACTGAGCTCCTCAGGTGTTTAAAATAACTCCAAACAATCCAATCCACAAAACCTCAGTAAAGCAGCATGTTAATTTTGTTAAGTGGTGTTTCTCTGGGGGTATCTCTGTGTGTTTAGACGTAGTTATTCAGTCTCCAACACCACCTTAGCATTTAATTTTTTATTCAAGCAGAGCAATAGCAAAATTGCTGTGGTGTTCTGTGTTACCAGAGCCTGTTTGTATTGCAGAGGCCATAGAAGCTCTGCCACTTTCCAACACCCCCGAGGTCCTGGGCCTTCACGCCAACGCCGAGATCGGGTATTACATGCAGGCAGTGCGGGACATGTGGGCTCACCTGCTGGAGCTGCAGCCCCAAACTGGTGCGTGCCCTGTCTGAACTGGGTTTGTGAACAGGAAGCCTCCAGTGGCAAGTGCTGAGCCCTGGGGACAGTGACAGCAGCCCGTGTGTGTGGGGAGTGATCTGGAGTGTCCTGGCCTTGAGGAGCAGAGGGAGGGGGACAGTGGGAGCAAAGCCACTGCAGGGCTGTGGGCAAATATCAGAGCAGAAGAGCGAGAGAGACTGATGCCAAAAAGTGACTCAGCTCTCAACCTTCTCTCAGAAGATTTAGTACAGATTTAGTCTCACTAAAACTTTCTGGTTTCAGGTGAAACTGGTGCAGGAATTAGTAGAGATGAATATATTGCAAATGTGGCCAAGGATATAGAAAACAAATTACCTCAAGTATTTGATCTTGACCACATACGTAAAGGTTATGGAGTAAACATCTCCCCTACGACTGTGGTGCTGTTGCAGGAACTGGAACGTTTTAATAAGCTCATCGTTCGAATGGGAAAGTCCTTGGCTGAGCTACAACGTGTAAGTAAAATCACAGCAGCTTGATGGGACCTGCTGGGCTTTGCCTGCCCTCAGAACTCTTACCATTGTTCCAGGCCTTGGCTGGGGAAGTTGGAATGAGCAGTGAACTGGATGATGTGGCTCAGGCTCTCTTCAATGGGCAGATTCCTGGGATCTGGCGGCGCCTGGCTCCCGACACCCTCAAAACACTTGGGAATTGGATTATTTTCTTTAGAGCTCGATATGACCAGTACACCAGATGGGTAAGCAAGTACCTCCAGAATACCTTTTGTTTTGTTAACCTGCACGATGTGCTGTGCAGGCTGGTGCAGAAGCCAGTGAACACTTCAGTTTCATCATTGAAGCTGAACTACTGCCATTGTTTCATAACTGTGGATACAAGACAAACTCAGCCTGGCTTCTCTCTAAGAGCAGTGTAGGGTGAGTGCCTGGTGCTGCCCATCACCATCTGTGGTTGCAGGTCAGCGAGGGGGAGCCTGAGGTGATGTGGCTGTCAGGCCTGCACATTCCTGAGTCCTACCTGACTGCTCTCGTTCAGGCCACCTGCAGGAAAAACAGGTGGCCCCTGGATCACTCCACCCTCTACACAGAGGTAACCAAGTACAGGAAAGCAGAAGAAATCACGGAAGAGTCCATTCAGGGTAGGTGTTTTCACAATTGTTTAGCAAAAATATTAAAGTAGCTAATTGGTGAGAGAAAGAAATTGCTTGGCACGATAACTACTTCAGTTAAACCTGGGCAGGCATTTGTCCTGGGTTTCACAGTCCTCATGATTTCCAGCTGGGAAGTAGCTGGGTTCTGGTCCCTGCAGAGCCCCTGTGTGCATGAAGCACCATCTTCTCTCTTTAGCTCTTCCCACACACAGGCAGAGATTTGAACTTACACCTCCCCTTGCTTGCTTGCTTAAATATATGTATATATATGTGTGTGTGTGTGTATGTATATAAAGACACAGATTTCCTTATGCCTAGAACATTAGCAATCCCAGCAGGCTTATAAAGATCTATTTACACCACAAATAATGAACTGAAATGTACTTAAGCAAAAAGTACCTACAAATATATATCATTTATTGTGTAAATATCTCTTTATGAGCTCTCTATGACAAGCACTGCTCTAATAACTAAATTTAAAAAGCTGGGTACAAAAGACAGCTAAGCAAGGCTCTGAGTTCCGTGTTTGGGAACAGAGGAGGAAAAAAAAGTCTCCCTGTTTTTGTTAAATCTAAATGCTGTACTTGGTATCTGTACCAGAACAATTGTCCCAACACTTCACCTGCTCTTGGTGACCCAGTGATCCAGCCCAGGGGAGTTACAAAGCTCTCTGTGACTTGGGCAATTGGAGAGCAGCAAATCGGATTTATTCCTGCCACTGTTTATCATGTGTAGTGCAACTGAGACAATTTAGTTTGATTTCCTAATACAGCTGGATGGTAAAAACAAAGCCCTCAGAAAACTGCACCCTGTGCAGCTGTAGTTTGAAATGCAGTGTGTTTGTGATAACTGTAGCACCCAGAAAAGGGATGGCTGGAACACTCACCTTAAACCTATCTTTTCTAGGAGCTCAGGTTACCCAAATGTTGCATTTTCTGCCCTCGCAGGCTGCTACATTTCTGGTCTGTTCCTGGAAGGAGCAGACTGGGACATAGAGCAGGGCTGCCTTATCCAGAGCAAGCCCCGTGTCCCAGTGGTGGAGCTGCCCATCCTGAGGATCATCCCCATTGAAGCACACAGACTCAGACTCCAGGTATGGCCCTGAATTCCCTTCCTTCTGCTGTCACATCTCCCAGCTGCCAGGCCCTGCCCTCTCTGCCCAGCAGCTGCATTTTATCATTACCATTCCCATATGAAGCATCTGGTTTAACACTTGTCCTTACACTACTCATCACTGTATTTCTTTTCTTCTAAGGGGATTGATGCATTTGTTGCCTCTTTTCCCTTCAGGCACTCTGGGACAGGGATTTTACAACACTCTTACACTCCTACTACCCTTTCAATTATTTCCCATCCCCAGTTAATGACATTTACATTTTCTGGGTATTGGACACTTAAGACCTCTATCTACCAAAGTAATTTCTGAAGGCAGTCCTGTCTCCTCGGGGCCCTTTGCTGCTTGCAGTCCCATGGAGCAGCTCGGGCACTGCTCAGTGTCTGTGCTGTCCCCGTGCTGTTCCAGAACACGCTCCGGACCCCGGTGTACACGACCTCCATGCGCCGCAACGCCATGGGCTTCGGCCTGGTCTTTGAAGCTGATCTTTACACCACAAAGCACATTTCCCACTGGGTCCTCCAAGGTGTGTGTCTCACCCTGAACGCTGAGTGACAGAAAACAGGCAGGATGTTCTTCCCCCGGAATCCACCCCTTCAGAGGTGCAGGGAAAAAAACCCCTCTGCTGAGGTAAACTGGGCACCAGGGGTGGGGTTGTGTTCAATTAGGCAGACCCGACTTTAGTTAGTATTACCTTGGTTGTATTATACTCCCAATAAACATGTTTGAAGAATAGAGCCTTTTTTGTAATTTGCCTTTCCTTTGGGAAAGGCTCCAAGCTGCTGATCTGTGGATGCAAAGAGGGAGTCAGTTGGTCTCACACACACAAAGACTAAGGTTTGCCTGGATGGTTGTAAGAAATGTCTTTAATTGCCCAAAGCATCTCTTCTGCGGTGCCTGGAAGCGGTGCCTCCCACCAGCCTCCAACAAGTGGCAGGGTAGGTCACTCATACAACACATGACCATAAAAATATGGTGCCAACAACCAAAGTAACCAAACCCGCTGCTGGTTAACGCAATACACATAAAAACAGTAAACCTCAGAAAAACAACCTTGCTTTAACCAACCCCTTTCCCGGAACACAGCTTTTCCCTATCCCTCCCCACCACTTGTGAAACAAATTCCTACCACAGAGCCAGCAAGGCGCGAGGCTGAGGCGGGTCTGGGGCTTTGGGACAGCGAGTGACAGAGGGTGCAGAGGGCGGGCAGAGGGTGGAGCCTTGCCCGGGATCCTGCTGGAAGGGTCATGCTGCAGGAATCGAGCGGGACCAGGGGCGGGAACAGCTCTGCCAGCCTGCCAGGGCTGGGGATGCTGACAGTGCTCCAAGGCTCCGGAGGGAGACACACACCAACACAGCTGCAGAGAAAGCTTACGAGGGGCAGACTACAGCTGGCGAGGGGAGGGGACGGGGCAGGCAGGGATCCTTCATCAGCTGTCACAGAGAATACATGTTCCAAATTTTTAAAGGCACATCATAAGCTTAGCAGCATTTGGGAGCCAGTGTTTCTTGCTGGTCCTACTCAGAGGCTGCAGACAAGAGTGAAGCAGAGGTGAAGAGAATGTAAGAAAAATGGACAAATTCGTGCTCCTATCCCAAAACTACATACCCTCCCAGCTCCCAGTATGCCTTTTCCTTGAAAAAAAAATTAAAAAATAATCAAGTAGTCTAACAGCTGTTGGATCTACTGCTACTTACTAGAAAGGAGTAGGGGAATCTGGACAAGTGCAAGGCAAGTCCATCCCAATCCACAAGGACAGAAATCAAGGATGCCAGGTTCTCCTGTATGAATTGGTTACATTGCTAAAATCTAAATACTCACATTTTGGAGGGGCAGCTCAGGTTTCTAAGCTGGCAGCAGCCAGCACTGTCTGATGATGCCCAAAACAAGACTAAGGTTTTTAGGAAACAAAATCCCTTTACAAAAAAAAAGTGCAGGTTAGAGCATAAAGAACCATTTCCATATTGGATAGCCAGTTGCATTTCCTCCCTGGAAAAGGAGCTCTGAGCCAGTATGGAAGGTGCTACAAGTGCAGTGTACTGACTAGCATAAAATGTGTCGTGAAGCCATTCAATTAAAAAAAACCCCCAAAACCATCCCCACAAACAACTCAGTGTTCATATGCTTCCTATGAGGGTCATTAACCCTCTAAATGGTGCTTCTCCCACCCATATTTTACTTAAAGCCACAAACCAAAGTACTTAGGATTAATCAAGTAGTGCTTGCTGGGACGCTGGGGACGTCCTTAGGTCATTAAAGTGAACGTACACGTGCCCAACTTTCAGTGTTGCTGCAAGAACGGCCGTGGCAGAGGTCAGAGTGGCTCTGGAGTGCTCACACACAGAGTGGAGACAAGAGAACCCCTGCCAGGTCAAACATTACCAGCCACCACGTGTGGCTGCAGTGTGAGGGAGGGGTGTTCTCTCTGAGAGCGCTCACTAACGCAGCCCGTGCCTTTGTCCCATGTGCATTACACTAAATGGAGCAGCACTTGGAAGCAAGCGGTCAGGTCCCCCTGATTTGGCCACAGCATGGAGTGGTTATATACCTTGCCATATGAACACAGTCCTAGGAGGTTTCGATAGAGCAAAATGTATTAATGATGTACCCGGGAGGAGTTTGGCATGCATGGGGCATCAAAAGAAACTTCACCGCAGGTGCTATTTACCCTACAGGCTCACAGTGCATAACCAGCACAGAACAGCGCTTCCGTGACGTGCTCAGACAGTTCTGTCTGTCCCCGAGTGCTTTCTGACCACTTTGCTTCCATGGACCTGATCCACTGCCAGCGTCTCCACCTCCTGCTGGGGCTGGGTGGGGGCTGCGTGGTGGATGCGATGAGCGACCCCGATGTGCGCCTTGTGCGGCTTCTCGCGGGCGGGGCTGTGCGACTCGCCAGGCGCGCGATCCGAGGGGATCGGGGGGGATCACCAGCGGCCTCTCCTTGATCAGATGCACCTCTGCCGTTTCCCTGGCCAGCAGGAAGGGCGTGGGGTCGGGCATGGCATCCACGGGCTCGCGCAGCACCAGCTTGCGGCTCTCTGACCCTATTCTGTAGGCCTCTTCGAACTCGGGGTTCAGCGGTGTGGACAGGCTCTTCTTCATCCTGCGCCGTGGCGTCTCGGGCAGTTTGTCCTTGGGAGGGGATGGTTTGTAGCTGGACAGCACGGGGCTGCCAGATGGGGTCCCTTCCGAAGTCCCACTGGCACTTATCAGCTTCTTCTTTGCCGCATGCAGCTGAGAGGTCAGGTACGCAATCGTGCTCGCCCTCTGCTCCAGTTCACTGGACAACATATTGAGCTTATGGCTTTTCATTTTTAACTCTTCCAAATACTTCTTTTCTCTTTCTTTAATAGTGTTTTCCAGCACCATTATCATTGCGTTCTTTTGTTCAAGTTCTTTCAACAATTCACTATTTTCAGCCTCTTTGATTTTCAGCTGAGCTTCAAGATCTTTGCACTTACTTTTGAGTTCATCACTTCGTGAGCCACCATTTTCTAGAAGAACAGGAGAAGCAGAAGTGTTTCAAGTTAACAACAGCCACTATGTAAAACAGGGCAATAGGCTTCTTCTAGCCATTCTTAAGAGGAATCCAAAACTCTAATTTCAGCTAATCCTCATCCCACACCACCCCTGATCCAGGGGGTTAATCTCAGGAAGCATCTTATTATTCCTGTTCTTCACCTGTTGCTAACATAATACATATAAAATAACTAGGATCTAGAGTATACACACACACACACATATAAATAAAAGCTTTGTGGTTAAACAGCACCAGCTCAGCAAAGTTTTCAAAATAGTCTCACTCTTCTGCCCCTAAAATTTGTGTCCTGTGTTCCCATATAGCAAGCAGGGAACTGACTGTCTAGTGGAGTCAGCAGTTCCAGGTGCTATTCCTGGCTCTTTCACAAAGTTCCTGTGTGACCTTGGGAAAGAACTTTTGACATTGACTTAATAAATAACTAAGTCTGGAGAGTAGAAATGAAAATACAAACATTGAAAAAGATTAGTAAATTGAACATGAACATTAAAAGAAAAACGCCATGTATTCCTTACCTGACAAGTCTGAACTCTTTACAGTCAGCTCATAGGTTAAATCTGAGGAAAAAAAGTTGTTTATTTTTGTTAGAACATCATAGTGGAGCCCATACATCACCTGGTGAGCAGATATACAACGACAGCCTTCAATAAATACAGAATTAACTCTTCCCACTGCCAAAACAAGAACAGGAGATTCACTGCAAATTACCAAATGGGTAAAACAACTGAACTATCAGCTTTTTAAAGAAAAAAATCTTGGCTTTGATCAGCCAGTTTGCCATGGGATACAAACTGAAGAGCCTAAATGCACCCTGCTGGTGGGCTTTGCTGCTGAGGGAGGTTCCAGTGCTGAGGTGGGGAGCAGGAATGGTACCTGTGCAGTGCTGCTGCAGGCGGCGCAGCTCCGCGTGCAGCCCCTTCAGGGTGTTGGCGTGTTCCCGCTGCAGGAACAGCAGGTTCTTCTGCGCACTCTGCAGCTGGTTCTCCAGGGTTGAGGTGGCCATCCTGACCCTGCCAGGGAACAGACATGGAATTGTGATGCTGAATTCCCTTCCACATGCAGGGATCCTCTCTCTGCAGCCTGGATCAGTAGAATGGCTGAATTCTACTGTTAATGCATTGATTGATGTGCGATCATCAAATGCCACAAAAGGTTTTTCTGCTTCAGGACTATTTTGATTAGAAGTGCTCTGCGTTCATCAAAAGCCTAATTATACTGCAGGCTGGAGCAGGGGACTCATTTGTTTGGCGTTAACACATTTAAAGGATTAACTTCAGACAGTCTAAGTCATTAATCCCATTACAAGTTAAAAGCAGAGCTCTGAGAAATGGGCTGTTGTGTCCATCTTTCTGGGGGTTTCCACTTACCCCCAGGGGTACAGGGATTGATAAAATCCTTAGAAAGAACAAGGAAGAAAGCACTAAAACGCAGCAGCTCTAAGGAAAAAGGCAAAGCAGTGGTCTGAGCACAGCCAGGCTCGTGGCACTGCCATGGATGTCCTGCCATGGGTGCCCACGCTGAGATGTGGGCACTGGGACCAGCAAGAGGGAAGCTCCAGCTGCTCTCGGGTTTCCTCAACACCAGGCTCAACGACACAGAACAAGACAAGGGCAATGCTTCACTCAAAGAGAAAACAAACAGATTTTTCTCGCTGAGGTTATGAGCACACTGAAACCTGTTACACTGTTAGGTTTCCCTTATAAAAGTAGGCCTTGGCTACAGCAGTGCTCACACTCAAAACCAGACACAGTTAACTGAATGATGCTGACAGACATCCTTGAACACCCCTGTGCTGCCAGTGCTGTGACTGGTACTGATAAGGCAGCAATGGATACAGTAGGAAAAGCTAAATTCTGTTATAGGTGTAGAAATCATTATAGTAATTAGGCCACAAGGGTAACTGAAGAGTTATCGCAGCCCTGGGGTGTCCAGCCCAGCAGGGCTGAGACCTTCCGAGAGCATCTCCCCAGGCTGGGGCAGCAGGACAATGTGGGGAGCTCACAGTGATACTCACAGTGACACTCACAGTGACCAGCACACACAGCACGGGGAAGAAGCAATCACAGCAGCAGCAAGGAGCTCACAGGGGACTCTGTGCCTGGAGGGTCCAGGGACAAAGACCCTGAAAAGGAGAACCCGGCCCTTTAAGTACTGAAGGGGGCGGGGCTTACCTCAACCAATCGGGAGAGGGCTGGGGGCGGTACAATGCTGAAGAGTTGGGGAGCCAATGAGGAGGGGCAGGAGGCGGGGCCAAGGAGAAAGGGCCAATGGGGCATCGAGCTGGGGAGAACATTCCAGAGAAATTCCATATAAGGAAAAAGGGGCGGGAAGGCCAAAGGGCCAATGGGATGCTGAGCTGGGGAGAACATTCCAGAGGAATTCCATATAAGGAAAAAGGGGCGGGAAGGCCAATGGACCAATGGGATGCTGAGCTGGGGAGAACATTCCAGAGATATTCCATATAAGGACAAAAGGGGCGGGAAGGCCAAAGGGCCAGCTGGGAGAATGGAATTATATCATTAATATATAAAATAAATGTATCTAAGGGCCCAGGGTGTCTTGGCCGAGAACTTTGGATCCCCCTGAGTGTGGAGGACAGCACAGCCCTGAGGCTGTGTAACCAGAACCCTTCCAGAGTGCTGGTCTGCAGGCCCACTGGCCTCCACTAAGAGACACCGCCCTGCTGCCTGGACAACCACCTGCAGTGTCACTGCAACCATGCCTGGAAAAATGGGACCACACACTGGTTCCCTTAATGGGTTTGCCTTGGCATGGCAAGTGTTCTCCACTGGGATCTTTGGTATGGAGTCTTATGACAAGAATTCGTTGCTACCGGTTTAAAATTGGTAGAGCATAAGCTCAGAGCAAGTGACACACTTCTGCTATTCCTAAACATATCACAGTCCTGAGTTTAATTTTATATTTTTATTCCCCAAAAGAACACCAGACTTGGTACTCCTGCATCTTGGTGACGCACTAAAGCACCTGGGGATGTGGTGTAGAAATCACACACACACACAGAGCCCTCCTGATTTCATCTGTGACCTGAACTGACATCATCTTCTGCTAACTTATCCCTACAGAAACAAATATCTGATTGTAAAAAAAATAAAGTGAAGGTGTGAAAGATGTTAAGAGATCCACTTCTGTGCAGGGGCCAAACAGCCTGGTTACCTTGTAACAGAGATCAAGGATTAAGTTCAGTGCCCAAGAACGTGGGGAGCGGTGCCAACTGTGCTTTGTTGAGTGAATGGGTCATTTCACAATCACCATCGTTAGCAAACAAGCAAAAATTGGACCAAACACATTCTAAAAAGAGATTTCTAGGGTGGTTAAACAAATTTTGTAACACCCCATCACTGCCACACTGGTGGTCCCTCACGGTTAGAGGGCTGTTGGGACACTGCACAGTCACTGCAATTACTGCGAGGCTCCATTCATTCTGAGGAGTGAGGATATTTCAGCTGTGCTACATTTGCAAAGTGGCAGCCTCTTGCTTGCAAAGCTGACATCAGACAGACGGGAGCTTTACTGAATCATCCCATTTCTTCAGTGTTCATCCTCCTCTGATCGACTGAGCACAACAGCAGGATAAAGCCATAGCTGGAGCTCTGACTGTGCAGGACACAGAGGCTCAGAAGGGATTCTTCATCGAGGAATGTATTTTCTGAAAGAAACCCTAAGCTGTGACAGGAGTAGGTGAAAGAACGGCCTCAACGTAATAGCCCAGAGCTTATATTCTCACAGTGGGTATTAATGGTGGCTTTACACCTGTAACAATAACCTGAACGGGAAAATACTTCCCTGAATAAGAAAATATTTCATTACCAGCAACAGACAGTAACTGTTCATAGCTCAGTCCTTGCAAATAAACACGTTCATTAAATCTAGTTCCTAATTGTTCAAAAAAAACCAAAACAGAACAAGGCTCTCACTATTAATCTCCTCAATTGCTTTTTCACTTTGATCTCCTGCATCTGAAAGATCACACCAGAATTACCTGCCATGAAGAAAACAAATATCATCAGAGGCAAGCGAGTGTTACAGGCTTAGGAGGAAAATAAGAACTACCAGCACCAGAGCATCATCTCCCCTGCAGCAGCACTAAGTTAATCAGTGAGATCAATTAAATCAGCCCACGATGAGTTTTAGCTGCAGCCCCTCTGCACTAAGTACTTTCCCACAACCCTCTGCAGCCTTTCTGTGCTCTTCTCCCTCACAGCAGCCTGGCTGTCTGCCCTCTCCCCTTCCCTTCAGGGGAAAGGGAAGGCCAGCGAGGAGAAGCCACAGCCTCCATGGATGTGTGGACAGCAGGTCCAGCTCCAAAGCCCCTCACCCACCCACCCAGGCCTTTCTACACAGCACAGCCAGCACTGTGAGATCTGTGTCCCTGCACCCTGGGAAAAAGCCAAAGTCATCTACCAGGCAAAGGAAAGAGTCTTGCACAGACAGTCACTATACAGAGAGATGAAGATTTGCTATGGGCCACAGTCCTGGGACTGCACTAAGCTGATTTAATCTCTGGCTCTCTGAAACAAGAAGGTCAAAAAGCACAAGAGAGACAGCAAAATGCAGGAGTCAATGGTGCCCTTTACAGCCCAGAGGAGCAATCTTCACCTCCCACCATGGAAATTGGTGGGACAAGCTCCCAGAGCTACCAGGCTCTGGCTGGATACCAGCAGATAAATAACAGCAGTGCTGGGAAGAACACTGTGACTGCATACACGGCACAAATTAAGTCATTATAGTTTTTCCCCCTTCCCCTTTCTCTCCAAACAAACAAACAACAAAAAAGAAGTTTGTTATCTTCTTACATAGACAGATCTGTGCATTGCAGAGCTTGGCAAAGTCCCCTGGGAACGCACGCAGCACTTGGGAAGGATGACAGGACACTAAAGGGACACTGCAGTGTCCAGGGGTGATGGTGAGGGTGACCCCTCCTCTTTGGCAGCAGAACTGGCCCCAAACACCAAGTGTCCAACCTGTCAGCACAGAGGAAGATGGTGCACTGCATTCCACCCTGCAAACATCCACAATTTGTCAGGACCACCACACCACCAAGTGTTTCTATATATAGCTCAAAGACTGAGCCTCAACTCCTCCAAACAATGGATTCACAGTTTCTCTTGAATATAGACAAGGAGGAACAAGTGGAATGAGTCAAACAGAATTCCCTTGGGAACATTAAGTACAACACTTTAATCATGACTGCATCTGCCTAAGCTATCATCTTCAAGCAAAGCAGAGAAGGTAACTTCAATTATCATTCCTGTAAGCTCACTTTAAAAAAGAACTGTTCTGTCTCTTTAGAAGTGCATGTTCTCTTCAAAAGGAAACACACACATAAAATCTTATACAGAAAAGGAAAAAATATTAAAGAAGAGCTTTCAAAATGCAGTTTAATAACATGCTCACCATAAACAGTCACTCACATTTTAACAGCCACATCTTGCCTTGCAGAGGATGTGCAGGCTCCAGGCCTTTTTGGATCTTAAGCATTTGGAGAGAGTTCAAAATGTTTCAAGGCAATGAGCATCTGGCTGCGTATCTGATGCCTTTGCACAAAATCAGAGCATCTCTTTACCCCACTGCAAGATAGGAGGATGGAGATGCCAATCTCTGACCTTAGACACAAGTCCAAAGGATGGAACAAAGCCCAAACAACAGTGATTTAACATTTTCATTCCTGTTTGGTATCCACCAAACAGAACACAATAACCTCCTTTTACGTGGATGGGGTGACCATCACCTGAGAAGCTGCTTTAGTTTCCTGCCAACTCATATCCTTGAAATATGTATGGGCAGACATTTTCCTCTCAACTGCTCTCTGGCCAGTGCCCCATCAAAATGTGACAAAAGCTGCCAAAATGTCATTTGTTTGCTACACAAAATACAATTACAAGAACTAAGAAAGGACAGTGGATTCTTCTTGTAAGAACCTCCAAAGTTTTAGCCAGACCTAATTTTAAAGATTGTTGCTGAACTGACCAAACTTACCTAAACACAGCTCTATTGCTGAAATTACTGACAGTCACTTTGTTGTTCTTTGCTTAGATCAGCTCTCCATCTCCGAGACATAACGCCATCCCCAAAGTGTTTGCTCAGCTCCTTTCAAAGGACATAATAAAGGAGACCCTGCAGCCTCCACAGCCAACTCAAGGGCTTTGCTCTCCTGATTGGACATTTGCTTTAAATCCCCCACAAACTGATTCTATCACACCTTACACCTCTAGCCATAACACAGCAATAACACAGCTCAGTGACAAACTGTTCCACAGTTTCAGATTTCTGCTCACCTCTGGTTCATCGGACTAAACCAGTTCAACTATTCCAGTGGTGCTAAGTCAAGCTTTTCAGACAATACACTCAGCCTACACATTCACCTTGGGACATTCCTCCCCTTCTCCAGTGCTGTCTAAAACATAATGAGCACCTCTTGCAGCAACACCTCTTTCCCCCTCCTCCTCAGCCTTCTGCATTACAATACAACAATGCTTACACATCATTAGTGACCCTGTAACTTGTTCTCATATTCTTTTCCTTTGTGTGTTTGAAACCAAGCAAAATTAGTAGTTCTTTCCCGGGGATAATGGAGGGGAAGAAGGAACTGTGCCACTGTTCTCCCAGAGGAAGGACATGATTTAGCTTTCTCAGCTCCTTTTCCATTTCTACTGCTTTGGATGCTGTTTTACTCAGTGATTTCTCTGCCTGATTTTCCTATCATTTTCTGATCAGAAGCTGTGTAAACTCTTTGCAGTTCATCTCTGAATGCCCTGCAAGCACACATTTCAGCATTTTAGCAAGAAGATGATTTTTTGTTACTCCTACAGCAGCTGGTATGGCAGCAGGAAGAATAATTGAGTGGACACCACCCTGGTAGCAATGATTTAATTCTGGATGCTCCAAAGGAACCAGCTGGTACTTTTGCACAGAACTCACTGACTGCCTACGTGCCTGACTGCCTACCTGGAGTCTGGAGCACTGACAGGAATAGTTCACGTGCTGTTTTCTCTGTCCTTCAGACCACCCAACCCCAGAGCTGTCACAATCGAAGACACTAAAAGGAATCAGATGTTAAAATCACTACTGTGACAGAGACTATAAGAGGTCCTGCAGTGGCATTTCATACAGACACAGTTATTGTGACCAATACCAAGGTATCCAAAGCTATGACTGCACAGCTGTCAGGAACAAATCGCTTACTCTGGCAGGAAGCTTTGAAAATTACCTAATTTGAGCCTAATTCACTTTAGGGAGACAAAGAAGGTATTACCTAAATGACACTGACTACTTCAAAAGAACGCCTTTAACAATGATGAAATGACAATAAAAGCCCTCAGGAGCAAGATTACATCTAGGAACAGGTTACTTCTCTTTAGCACATGCTCCTAAAGAATGGCTCTTCTATTTTATTCACCCCTTCATTCTGAGAATAAAATAGTTTGTTTTTTTAATATAACCTCCACCAAAGCCACAGAATGCAAACTGCACCCGAATCACATCCAGGCACAGTTAGTCTTTCTAGTAAATCAAATTCTTTTGTCAGAAGAATGACAAGAAAATTAATATTCATTTCTCCCAGACTAACACAGTATCGATGTTACACATAAACCTGAGCGTGACTCTATTTTTTTCCAAAGTCATTAAGGAAGTTCTCCAGCTTCCAGTTAAAGCTGAATCAGGACTTAAGTCAGTAAGGTGGGCTGTGGGTGGTTTTGGTACAAGGATCTGTTAAGTGTAACTCCAAATTCACGCTTAGAAATCACACCATACTATAGAATAGTCACAGGCTTTTTCCACAGATCATACACTCACTTATGAATGCTGCATGTCCTCTTTTAATTTTGTCCTCTGTGATCCAGAATGTGTAAATTGCCCCAGAAATTAGAGAAAATGTATTTGTGCAATATAAAAATTTGCCTTTCTGAAGCCTGCTGAAGCAAAAACTCTAAGAATTACTAGGCTGGTTTCATACAACCAACTTGGCTGGGCCTTTTCCCTCTCCCTAACACGACAAAAACCCACCACCACACAGACGTGTGACTATTTCACCACCCAGCCAAGACATGACTTTGTCTCACCCATCCCACTCACATACACCCAGCAAGAATTCAGTGTTGCATTCCTGAAATGCTCCAGAATTGCCTTCCTGGTCATTCAGTGAACCAGGTCAGGGAACTGGTGCAGCTGAAAACAAACCCGTTTTCCTACTGGGTGCTTTCAGATGACAGGTTCACTGTGCAGCACTGTAGATGCCTGGGGAAGGTGAAAAAAATAAAAATAAAAGATAGAATCTGTAAGCAGGTCAGAGGGGTGGTACAGGCAGAACTGCTTCCCACAGCAGCGCCAGCTTCAGGCACTTGCCTGAGCTTGAGCTGCCTACTGCATCAACTGCAGAAATTATGATTTTCAGAGGTTACCAGGAATATTTGTGAAACATAACAGAAGGCACTGAAGCCTTACTGCAAGCTAAAGAAATCTGTCCTGAGAGATCATTTACAGAGAGCAGCTATCGAAACAACAGCTATACAAAACTGAACAACTATTTCCAGGCAAGTGTAACAGGCTGAGGAGATGCTTTTCTCTAATGCATTCTGTGATGCTGTTTCATAAGCCATCGATTTTTATTATTTTAGAACAGCAACTTCGATCAAACACACAAAAATTGGTCTCCACTCTGCTAAAGGTTTTGAGAGCTGCTGATGAAGGAGATCTGGTAAAGATGATGACCTATGTCTAAGTCCTTTCTTAAGCAAGATTTTTTTGGTGTTAAATAGGATGCCAAGACAAAGTATTCCAAACAGAGGTGCTTTATACTCTCCCTTACATAACCCAGGTATCTCAAAGTGAGACAATAAAGCTGCAAAGCTTAAATCAAGCTTTCCTGTGGCTGCAAAGGAAACAAGGAGACACATTTCTATTACAAAAGGAACCTGCCGGTTCTGACATCATTCCCACGGGTGCTCCACACAGATGGACTCTTCCCGAGCTTGACACCTCTGCTCCACAGAAACGCGATCGTGCTGTGCCTTTTGTGCCCTCCCTCCCTCCGGGCACGGACTCGGATTACAGGGAGCTACTGTTCCTGGCATATTTTCAGCCTTTCTGGAGACAGCTACCATTCTGTTCACCGAGAAGCTATGACATTTAACAGTTTTCAGTCCAGCACTGTTATTCAAGTAACACTGATTTTAAAGCCCCATCTCTCAATCAAATAATTAAAACCAACAAACAGCAACGTATTTTAACATTTTAAATACCAAACAAAGGTTTCCTTGGAATGAAATGAGAACAAACATGCTCCCCAATAGCAGGAAAGAATTAGGAATCCAAAGAAAAGCCTTTTTTCAATGAGTACTTAAAATCACTCAAAAAGCTTGCAGAAGTTCCAATACACTCTGAAAACATCAGTTTCAACAATATTTTGTCGTGTCTCTAACATCTAGTAGTAAATAAACTTATTGTTCCTATTTTTAGTACCATAGTCTTTAACATCACCAGGAGAAGTGAGCTGGTAGATAACTCTAAAACATTATTAAACAAACTCATTCACTGCTCACATGGAGACAGACTAACACCCATTTTCACACTGCTGGACATCCTTGTTTAGAATTTGACATTTTTTATGTCATTTAACAATGAGCACAGAGATGAATCAGGCCCACATTCATTGACAATACTAAAGCCAGACAGGTAAAGGTGACGGAACAGAGGTGAGGGACAGCACCTCTCTTTCTTCAACATCCCCACGTTTTCCTTGTGGTGGCTGTGCTTCCCAAACCATAAATAAGAAAATGTCCCACGCTCAACTTTCCCCCCCATCAACTTATTTGACTGTTGAATTTTCAGTAAAGTGCTGCTCAACTAAACCCATCACTTTTAGTTACTAACAGACACATAAATATGCACAGAAAAAAATATGACAGCAAAAAAATTCTTCAGCATTATAAATTTTTAGAAAGATGAAGATGTCTGTTCTCATTATAAAATAAACTACAACTTGCTAACTTTTTTAAAAACTTTACTATGAAAAACAAAATTACACATGAACTTGGGTAAAAAGATTAATAGTAATCTGTTTACCCAATAGGAAAAAAATCCTTCACAGTTTTGCTACTTTAAACCACAGAACAGAAAAGAGATTCCTAAAAATGACAACTATTCTCCCTTTATTATGCTGTTTAAAATGTTGAATTAATATTTTATTTTACTTTACATTATGATCCAAATTCTGCCATAACAGCACAGGGGAGTTTGTGTTTTGCCTCCTGCAGTTAAAGGACTGACTAATGTAGATCTGGATGAACAAATATATCACCCTTAACACCTAGAGCCTCTTGAATTAGGGCACACTAAGGAACAGTGGGATTTTGGTAACAAAACGCATTTAAAAAATAACTTGTAAACCCTGAAAGTATGCAGCTATATCTGAAATCTGATGTAAAGGAAGCACTGCAAGGAATGAAATCATTGCTGTTCTACAGTTTGCAACAACCACTGGACTGGAAACTACTTAAGGGTATCTGGATTGGTCATGAGACCTTTATCTTTTCTAAGGGATGAGGGAGGAAACTTTACAGATATATTAAGCAGAAGTACAATCAGAGGATGAAAACAAGTGGTTATGCATCAGTGTAGCCAATAATATTTTCTTTCTAGGTAAACAGCTGATACTTTCCTCTATTATGACCTTCTAATCTTTCTTGTTTCACTAAAAATGACTGCTGGAGCCTCAGTACCACCAAAAGCTTGAAAAATCAACAATATTACAAGTCAGCCATTATCTGTGTGTAAAGCACTTGCTTTAAACTGTCAAACCAAAAAGCAACGTGCAGTTTAAGAGCATAAATGTCAGTCTCCCAGAGGCTCAGTCATAATAACGCACTACAGAATTGCATTCACTAATGAGCAAATTATGTGGGAAAAGGCACTGTATTTACAGTCACATCCATTTGTCTTTTATTTTTTAATTAAGGAGTATAATTGACGTTGCAAAAGCTCAATACAGCTTTTTAAGTGTAAACATCTTACCATCTAAGTAAAGCCAACAAGTACCCTGGATGCTTCCTATGCACCTGCAATGCAGATCAAAATAGACAATTCCACCCCCCAAGGGCTGCCTCAGCTTCTGTGGTCCCATTTACCTTCATTGTCTTAGCTTTATTCAATTTAATAAGGTGGGTTCAGCTGCATTTCACTGCTGTCCAGGGCGGGAGGGTCCCACCCCATGTCCTGCGTAGGGAAACTGCGTCTGGAAGCATCTCCATGTCTGAAGACGCCCTGCACTTCTCTACTGCCGTATCCACAGAAGACAGGCGTTCTCCTCCAAAGAAAAATCCTCCTCCTCTCAAACGAAGGTTATTCCCTTCCCACTCCAAAATGTACACAACCCATCTGTCCAGCCCTTCGCCGGCCCCGTGTTACTCATGAAAACGAGACTGTTGTCACTTTGTAAAGTAAAAAGGTGCGACGCAAAAGGCGGCTGCGAAGGATGCGGTGTGAAAGCTGCCCCGGCGGACACCGAAGCCTGAGCTGAGCAAGGGGAGGCGATAGGCGTCACATCCCAAACAGAAATACACACACGTCCTTGCCCCCGAGCCGGCACAAACGGAAAGGCAAGGGGTGCCCAGCGAGATCCAGGGCAGTCCCTCCATTCCCTGTGCTCCAGCGACCAGAGAAGGGCCCTGGATGCTCTCAGGAGAGCGCAGGAAGCGCTTTGGTTCAGCGCCAGCGCCCGGCGCACCGGCCCGG
>JAHLSL010000041.1:9939056-10033401 GCA_025920805.1 Petroica traversi
GGAAAGCTCCGGGAATGGTGCGGGAAAGCTCCGGGAATGGTCCCGGAACGGGTCCGGGAATGGTCCCGGAATGGGTCCGGGAATGGTCCCGGAATGGGTCCGGACAGCACGGCATGAACCCATCTGGGCTGTTCTCTACCCCCAGCCCCTGTGGGGCCTCATCCTCAGCCTTTCAGGGGAAGTTTGAGGCCATGCAAGCAGACAAGCTAAAAACTCCAAGAGGCCAAATTTCAGACATGGCACACTGGGGGTTTGCCCTCTTCAGGGGGTCCTCTGCTGTGCATGGCCCACAAACCAATGTCAGTCTTTATACTACAAGGTTTGAAAGCAGAATAGCAAAATAAGGCCCCCACCCTGCTACTGCTTTCCCCAACTCAGGTGGAACATTCACAGTTTCCTTATGGTTATTTGTGGGAAGGGAACCGACAAAAGGAGGAAAAGTTAAACTTCAGGGGAGAGCCCAAGAAGTGTGCAGCGACCTTTGAAAATGCTACACCCACTGCACTATGTAAACTCATCAAAGTTACCTCTGATCAGTGAGCATTTATCTGTCTATATCCCCTTCTTTAGGGGCCTGGGACCCATACAGAGAAAATGGAGTCAGAATAGTTTAAAGCTACATTCACCATGTCTGTGCTTAAGACATAAATCAGTACCTCAGTTCCTCTGGGATGTCCCCGTGGTGCCTGGATGAGCCTGGGTTTTCCCTTCTGACTGTTCCCTGTATTGGAGAGAAATACAGATTTTATTCCTGGCCCACAAAGGAAATCTTGGTCTTCAATGAGCCATCGAGCACAATACCTGGAGCTGGAAAGGGAACACAGAGGAATGTGCAGAGAAACACACCTAAGTCTTGGAGAAAGTACTGCTGCCTTTCACCACAAATGGGCCTCAATGCAGCTCTCCTGAGGAATCCCTGGATAACTTGGGACCCTCCAGGCATGGGAGCAGCACTTTGTGGGCTGTGTGGTACTGGAGCTGAGCTGTGGACTCTGCACCTCACCTGGGCCTCCCATGTCCAGCTTGGCTCTTGCCAACACTGCAGGAATAACCACGACTAAAAGCCACTGGGCTCCTTCACCTCCCACTGGTCCCTGGCTGCCTGTAACTGGGACCAGCTGCAGGAGAGCACCC
Organism: Petroica traversi; assembly: GCA_025920805.1. Classification (NCBI taxonomy): domain Eukaryota; kingdom Metazoa; phylum Chordata; class Aves; order Passeriformes; family Petroicidae; genus Petroica; species Petroica traversi. The sequence goes on from JAHLSL010000041.1 coordinate 9,940,191, forward strand.
AGGAGGTCCCAATTGGCTCTGCAATTACAACTGTCTCCATCCCAGAACCAGCACAACCCAAATCTCTGGCACAACAACCTGAGGGATACATTTCCAGCAGTGGAACCAGTGCTGGCAGCTGAAGTGCCTGGCCAACCAGGGGAAAGATGAGGTACAGCCAAGATCCAGGTGGACCTTGGGTCCATAACCCTCACTGGCTGTAAAAGTCCTACATTAGGCTTTAAAGATTTGTTAGCTGTAATTAAGCAGCTTTCTGGTCCCATCAGCTAGATGTAACAATCCCTCCTAGCCCATTAACAAAAAGAGCTGGCAAGCCTGGATTTGATGACTGACTGAACAATATGAAGAGGTGGTGATTTGCTGGCGATGTGTTAAAACAGGCAACAAATCAGCTGGCAACCTGCACTGGATTGAAACAAAACTAAAGCAAGAGGCAGATGACTTTGAATGGGCTCCAAAGGTCACAGAGAAACAAGCAAAAACTGATAAAGTTCACAGGAAAACAGAGCGAGCAGAAGGAGCGCTGCATCTTCTTGGCACTGGGAGCAGTTGGCATCCGACTTGGAACGAATGTGTTTCTGAGTTAAAAAAATACATTTATCTGGAGGGAAGCTGGAGGCATAAAACCCAAAATGAACTGGTGCATGTGAGCCTGGCTGTTCCAGCACTGGGAGAGCGTGCAGGGACTGTGGTGCTGGCACAGGTGGAGTTGCTGTGGAGCTCCAGTGCCACAGGGATGGTGGCAATGGGGGCAGAATCCAGTGGTGGCTTGGTGGGTGCAAGGGGTGACAGCTGCAGGACTGTGACTGTGCCCCGTGGGTGCTTCACACTGTCCCATCAGTCATGGGAGAGGACACAGGAGATCCACACAGAAGGGCTCAGAGTCTGATGGTCCTTACCTGAGGCAAGAGAACCACTCGAGAAAGAAGCAAAAAAGTCCCTTTGCATTGGGGATGCACCAAAGTCAGTGGAAAAAGCACTGCCAGGCCAGAACAAGGAGCTCAGAACATCCCAAAGGTGGGATGAACATCCTGGAGGTGGGATGCATAGAGCAGAGGAGGAGATGAGTGTTAGTTTGGTACTTTCCTAATTACAGGATCTGCTTAGCTATTTTAAGTCATGTTCCATGCAATATTGAAACACACAAGTTTTCATCTTTTGGCAGTTTGGTTGGTACAGCATCTAATTATCCCTGCAGCTTGGCAATGGTAGAAAATGCTTTTCAGACACCCAACAGAGATAAAATAGGTAGGAAATGTGCAAAGCATTCCCTTCTCTCTTGGACTTTGGCAAGGGCAGAATCCAGCTCCCCCAGCACCTCCTGCACATTTGCATTAGGAAGCATCTGTAGGAGGCTTGGAGCAACCAAGCCCAGAGAAATGGGAAACACATAAGGGAATGGTTTATACCAGTTCCTCCCAGTGCTGTGACATGAAGAGTTCAAATCAGCGTGTGAGTCACAAACTCCCATCAGTTCCTGAGGGGTTGGAGCTCCTGAGGACATCACATCCTGCCACCAGCAATCTTCAACCTGGACATCAGAGATACCCCAGTCCACCAGGACTGCCAAACCAGGAGCTTCTGACTGCCCCCAGATAATGGCACTGGGCTTTTGGGATCCATGGGAGAGACCTTCATGGAGATCTCAGCCTGAGGCCTCTTAGAAATGAATGTCTAGGTTTGGTAATGCAAAAAAAATCCTGCATCCTGCAAGCTCCTGCCTGTCCCTGCCATGGGGTTGTGGGGGGTTCATGGGAGGGAGGGATTGTATCAGTCCTGTCTGGTTTGGGTGGAGGAGTGGGTGGTGGATGATGCCATTTCCAATTCCTAGCAGGAATCTGGATGCGTCTGTGCTGGGAAATTGCAAAATAGAACACTGTGCTAATTAATGCCAAACAGCAGGGCTTTGAATATACATCATCAGAATAACCTTTAGCAACCACTAGATGCCTTCCATCCATGAGTGTCTCATAAAGAATGTTTATATTTATTACGTGGCAATGGAAATACATCTCGAGAGCGACCTGCCCAGTGCAACCATAATGCCCAGTGAGGACTGAATTGTCCAACGTGCACAGAATGAAACACCCTCCATTCATTCATGCTCCAGGAGTGCTGGTTTCACCACTGGCAGCCCTCTGCACTAACTAAAATACCTCTGAGCCAGCCCAACAAGCTTTTTTTCCAGGTTTGCTTCTCCACAGTGTAACCACAGATCGTGCTCTATGGAAAGCTTTGAGCCTTGGAAAGTTTAGAGTTACTGTAGGTTGCAGTGGTTGGATTTGATCCTAAAACAATGAAACTGAATGTGAAAAAGACACAGATGGCTGTCACCTCTGTGCCATTTGGTGTGGGGTTTGGTTCCCAGCCAGGCAGCCCCATGCCACAGTTACACAAATAAAGGAGCAGAGTTGGATGCAGGGGTGCACACACCTCTGACAGGCTGTGGAACGAGGGGTAAAACAGCAGAGGGGTTTCAGAAAGGACAAAAAAGTCACCACACCTGAAGGACAGAGGATTTAAGGACACAGGGTCATCAAATCCTGACTTCTCTTAAGGAAAAGGAGGCTTTGCTGTGGCTCCTGATGTACCTGGATGCTGTGGGCATGGAGAAGCCTGACAGCCCTTCCCTGGGGGAGATCATTGCTTGTTCTTCTGTGTAACATCAGCTCCCTGGGATGGGGACACTCACGTGGAGTTCAGCCCAATAATTAACTACAAAGAGAGGCAGAGAAGGGAAGAGCCTGATGAAAGGAGGAATGAGAAGAAGCCATGGGAAAATAATTCAAATTGCCTTGACTGAGGGTGCTCTGCCAAGGTCTAGACCTTGAATTCAGTGTGGTGTAAGGGGATGTAAACAAAAATGCATCCTCTGACTCCAGGGCTGGATTTAGTCCTGTCATGAATTCCAAGAAGACACAAAGGGGTAAGACTGGGCTTCAGCCTCCCATTAAAAATGCTCTTCTCCAGTGAGACACTAGTAATAGAGCAGATATCTCCGATAATTAAACTACTAATCAACCCCTTTTAAACACTGCCTGATGGTTCCCATCTCAATCTCCTGTGAGGATGGGGAGGCTTAGAAATTTAATACAGTTCTGTGGTTGAGTTAAACATCAGGCAGGTTTCAGACTGTGCTTTACTAGAACCAGATGAATTTCTAAGCTCAAAATCCAGCATACAGAATGCTGATTAAGTTTGATCTGGTGACCATCTGTCCTTGTGTTTGTAGTATGAGTAGCTAAATGAAATTCTGGAAGAAAAAGGGTTATCTTAAATACACACAGGATAAAGCGAATTGAAGAAAGCCCCTTTCACTGTTGCTATGTGAATCTTCCCAGCAAGAGGGGAAGATTAGGTTAGTCTCTGAAGTTACATATGCTCAAGTTCACTTTTTTGGACTCTCAGAAGCTGAGACTTCAATCTGTAACTTTTACTTGAACTGCGTCTCGTGAATTTTCATTTAACTGCACATTAAACCCAAGCAGACACTCAGCTGAGTTCTGTAGTGAGAAATGTTTCATGGTCACAGAAAGTCAGCACCTTGGAAGGTGTAAATTGGTGCAGCTCAATGCAATTTCCCTCCCTTTCCAACTTTACTTGAGCCAGTGATCACCTCAAATTGTTCCCCCACTCCTTCATCCTTTAATCTATCTATACCTAGTGATTGACCCATCTTTTTACTTAGATAAAGCAAGTGAAGAGAATTAAATTATGAATAATAGCTCAATAACCAACCAAAGTTCAGCTAAGAGCAGAGGTGATGGCTGCCAGACTTTTTTTTTTTCCCAATCATAATGGAAATTTGCTGGAGAAAAGAACAATATGATAAATGATGGCATAACATAATGCCCTCCTTTGAAGAGTGGCTGGGCCCATCTGCAGACTGAATAGGGAAGAAGAGAAAGTATTGGGAAATGCAGAAAAATAGCTCTGTGGGGATCACAAATACCAAAACAGACAGTGCTTGTCAGGCTTTCTAACGGAAATGGTTTCTAACATGCAAAGGCACCAGCCTGGGTCCCCAAGCCCCAGCTCAAGCCACTGGCTCCTTCGTGTGAAGCACCACAGGGAGCACAAAGCAAAAACAAATCCAGTCTGTGTCCTCTGCCAGTTTTCCCCAGCTGCCCAAGGGACTTTGCTCTTTGAAACGGAGGGTATCTGTTCTTTAAAAGGAGTTGTTCACATGTCAGCACGTCAGCCTGTGACCAACAGAGAGATGCCAAGGATGGCTGCAGGGCTTGGGCTGGGGCTCAGGACAGCTCCACAAGAGGAGGCAGCTCAGCAGAAACCACAACAAAACCGGCTGGCTGAGGTCTGGGGAGTGCCTTGGGTGGGGGAAGCTCTCTGCTACCAGGGGAGCTGCTCCAGGCTTTCCCACTCACCCCGAGCCTGACTGCTGGATCTCCTGGTAAACGGGAGAAATCTGCAGCTGGGATGCTTTTCTGGGGGAAGAGAGAGCCACGAGGAGTCCCTTGTGAGGGGGCATGAAAGGAGTTTGGCATGAAAAGCCAGGCAGATGCATTTGAAATTCCGTTTACTGTCTGGTCTGCTCCTGACTCCCTGCATCCCCAGGCACACGCTCCTGCCTGGGTTAAAATTCACTTTGGGTGCTCATTCCCCGTGGCTGGCAGGGAGGTCACACAGGCAGTACCTGTGCAAATGCATCTGGCTTTGATAAAACCCTGCCATCAGTGTTCAAAGTCTCCAGCTGACACAAGAAAAGTCAAGCCTTAGTATCCTTTCTACCTCAGACAACCCTAGGAAAAAAGCACATTGTTTGGACGTCACTGGGCTACATCTATGCTTTTTACGTGGCCTTTTTCTCTGCATTTTCATTTTCTTTGTGAAGTTTAAAGGGACGCTTGCTTTTCTTGCTAATTCTTTCCTCCCGGGTGCTGATAGGGATCTCTGTAACATGAGGCCAGCTGGAAGAAATTCAAACTGCTTTCTAAATGTTGTTATGATATAGTGTGGGGGACTCTTTGAAGCTGCTGGGCTCAGGAGAAGTTAGGGGCAATTAAACTCTTTCTGGAACAAATTTGGAGCCCTTACCTGTGAAAACATGAGCCACTAACTGGTGTCACCCCATGCCAACCTCTAGGCAAAAGAAAACTTTGGTAGATGCTATTCAGTTGATGTTTCTGCTTCCTGGGAGGATGAGAGCCTTGGGCACAGCCATGTCCAGGTGCTGCAGCCTGGCTGTTCAAGCTAAACAGTCCAGTTCAAGGGGAGGTGTGAAAGTGCACTGATTTGTGCTTCACATCTCAAATTAAACCTTCCTTTAATCCAGGGGAAGGAGTAAGGGAATCCTCTCTCTGCCTTCTTGCTTCAAAAAAAGGTAAATATTTTCGAGTCACTCACTGAAAGCAGAATCTGCTGCTGGCAAATGTGTGAGGCAAGTCAAGGCACTAACCCTGTGCAAGGCACAGGAACTGGGAAGGTTTTCATGGGGGGAGGCATTTCCCAGTTCCTTTGCTTCTGTTTGTTCTTTTTGCTGCTCTGATCCTGCATGGATCCCCGTGCCCATGGGAACAGCCACGGGCTGTGGTCACTCCAGGGCACTGCTGTGGTCAGTCCAACAGGAGCTGTGCCGTGAGTAACACGAGTCCTGTGGGGGACAGAAAGGAGGTGATGGGATGGCCCCACCTGGCATCTCTCCTGTCCTGTCTGCTCTGTCCTGGTCCCTCTCTGGTGGGTGCCCTCATTCAAAGTGCCAAACTGATTCAAAAGCAGCTGTGGAAAGCGATCAGGGGCAGCTCCCACTCCCTGCTGTCCCAGGTAGCTCTCCTCACATTTGCTGAACTGAAGCTCTTTACTTTGTCTCCCCAACTGGGCCAAAACCACGCTTGTCTAAGGGAAAGTCAAAATCCTGGTCTCATGCCTGGAAACTTCAGGTGTTTAGGCACAAAGTCAGGGCTTGCAGTGCCTAAACACAGTTCTGCCTGCTGGAAGGGCTGTGTGATTGCTCCATCTCATCTGCCAGGGAAGGCTTTTTCTGACTCTTTCCTTTCCAGCTTTTTCTGCAGCCTGGGTTGAAAATGCCCACAGACCAGGGCTCTGTCAGCCCCATTGATACATCTCCACATGGCACATGCTGGTTATCAGCACCTTGGCAGAGATAAAGGAGGCAGAAAAAGAGAGTAGAGGAAAGAGATTCAGCCTATTCTGTCTAGTGTTTATATTACTGATTCAGTCCTAGTGTAAGGAAAAAAAAATAAAAAGGAAAGAAAGGCTTTCCTCAGAGCCAGATTTTCAGAAAAGCCCAGCGGTTTATGGAGTGCTGTTTGAAAATCTGGCTTCAGTCATGGCTACTGAGCCCTTACAAGTTTCTTCTTCAGAGGACAAGAGACTTGATGGGACTCGGGCATGGTGGGAGGCTGACAAGCCCTCATGAAAGACATTTGTAATGTGTGGGGCCTTGGAAGCAACATGAAGAGACAGCCAAGAGCCCTGAGGAGCTGGAGAGGAAGAAGCTGCACATGGTCTCTGAGAATCCAGGTCTGCTGGGCTTTGCCTCCCTCCTCTCCCTCCCTTTGTAGCCATTTCCTGCTCAGACAGTTTCTATAGACATTTCCTGGGAAGGCTGCACAGCCAAAGTTGCATTTAATTTTCTTTTTTTCTTTTTTGTATTTTTCAAATCACACTTTTCAGAGTTCGAGTGTGTGTGTGTGTGTGTGTAGCAGAGAAGGATAATATGAATGCAACTTTATCTGCACGGACAAAGCATAAGCAAGTTACAGCCAACTCTAACAGGCTCTACATCAAATCACACAATCTCTCAAACACACGGGCTCTGAGTGCTCCAGTAGCCACATCTCACTGGACATTACAATTCCCTGCCTTGGGCAGAGATAATGTGGGGCCATTTCCCCTCCTCTTTGGCTACAGGGAGGCTTGGTAACAACTTCCAGGACAGATGGATTCACCCTGCCATGCCTGCAGTGCCTTGGGAAACGCTCCCTTCGTGGGAGGATTTTAGGATAAACATACACAGCTCTGAGGAATGAGAAATCCTCACTCCTGCCTCACAGGATGGGGAGGCACTGGGCCACCATCACCAGGGACATCTAACTGTTGTAAATAATGGCAGCTGCAAATGGAGAAATCAGACAAACTTTGGCTCTGCCTGGTTTCTCTTGGCTCCACAGATGAACAAAACTAGGATGATATTTGGCAATTCTAGTGCCAGGGCAAGGCAGGCAGGTTTGGAAAAGAAAATGATCCCTCTGGACATTTCTTGTATGCATAATGCTTTAAGAGGGTCAGACACAGGGTCTGAAGTCCAAGATGACCCCACACAAGAACTGATGCCAGGTTGGCCCAAAGGATGCAGTTGAGATCTGCCAGCTAATTATTTCATTAGTCATTTCAAATAACTAACTCAGCCAAGGATGAGCACACCCAGATGTGGCACCTGTAATTGAAACGACGCAGAGAACAGGATGAACATCCCCAGATAAGATCCAGGGATGGCACTCCAGCTGCTCTCCCTGATTGAGCCTCTCAAGACAAGTAAAAACACAGAGCAGCAGCCCAGGTTGAAATGCCCACGAGCAAATTAAGCAGAGGGAACATCCTGGCAAGAACATGGCAGATGAACATATCTTAAGAGCACCCAGGAACTACTGAGGACAGAACCACCCTGTCCTGAGCTGTGCTTCACATCCATCTCCCCAAAATCACAGCATGCTGAGGGGTCCTCAGCCCCACGTGGGCTGTAACCCAGCCCTTCCTCTCCATCCCAGAGCAAGTGAGTGCCCAGTGAGTCTCATTCCCATTAACTCCATCAAAACCGAAGAATATGGAGCACCAGGAATATGGAGCAGCCTCCAGAGCTGCCACCTTCAAAAGCCAAAGTACAGAGTGTGTTTCAGAATAAAAGCGGTGTCAGCTCTGCCTGTGTTTGTTTCTATGGAAAATTGTTACTTTAATGTGAGTCATGGGAGTAATTAAGGGATAAATAGCAGCACTGCAGTTCGTCAACACGCTGGTGCCATTGCAAAAGCAAAGGGAAGTGTACACATTCCTACAGAGACACAAATCCAGCCAGGGTGCTGGCAAAATAACTGCTCCCATCTTTTGGGCTTTGGCAGTTTCCTCTGGTCTTAGGCTGGTGTCGATCAGGAATAGCCCTGCTGATCTGATTTACTGGAGAATCTGGGAGGTTGCTTCAATTTAAGTCAGGACACATAAGAAAGGGACCAGTGCAGGAACACAACTTCATAAAATTGGGCAGGCTCAGATGGCTGCTGTTTGTTAAACCTGACAGCAAAAGGAAAACATATTGCACCTTTGCTGATTTTTCTTTCTTTCTTTCTTTTTTCTTCTTTTTCCTGTTGGATATGCTGAACAAAAGGAAGAGCTTGCAGATGTTCCCTGTAAAAGCACTGACTGAATGGCAACTGTGACAGTGCTGTTCCAGCCCTCCCTGTGGGATCTCCAGGGCTGCAAAACAGGCCAGCATGGATGGAATTTGGAGGTGGAATGGCTCTGGGATGGGGCACTGACTCTTTCCAGGTGCAAGAGGGAATCTCCATCCTGGCCATTTGGATAAACCAGCACTTCTCCAGGCTGGCCCAAAGGTTTTAGCCAAGCAGCTTGTGTGTTCCAGAAAAACATTCATCAGAACCCCTTGGTGCTTCTGGACACACCTCTGTGGCCCTGAAGGAGATTCCTGCAGCCTCATTCCTTCTGCCCAGCAAGATCCAGAACCACCAGCACCTCAGGGCTTCTGGCAGCACCTTTGGAGGGGGATCTGAGGAAACACTTGAAGAGCAGTGAGTGCCAGGAGTGCTCTGCATTTGCACCTGTCCATGTGGAAAGACACTTTCTCAGCTGAAATCCACACTGTGGCCCCTTCCTCTCTATTCCTTTCTCCTTGGTATTTGCTGATGATTTAAAGCAACACAGTTTTCCATTCTCTAATGAGCAATTTAAATGCTAAAGGGCAGCTCCTCTGTTGAAGGCAAATGAAGCCAAGGGAGCTGTGACAGTTTATGCCAGCTGAAGCCTTGCCTTTAAGTAAATGTTTTAAACTTTCCACTAAGGAGCCTAAAATAAGCCATAGCATGAAACATTAAGAGCAAAGAATGAACTCTGGAGACCAGAGGGATTTGGGAAATGAAATGAGATCCATCTTGCTGGCACATTTTCCCCCCTTGTCTATTTTTGGAATTTAAAAAATTCCCCCAGGTTTGTCTTTTACAAACCAGCCTTTTGTTCGGTGAGCGGCACTGAGCAGCGTCCCGATTCACAGAGAGCAGGTGAGCTCTGGCAAGGCAGGATGCAAAATACAGAGCTGGAAACTATTAATATCTTTTACTGCTGGAGAACCGAAGAGCCTGGCACAGGTGCTGTTTGTTTTCTTTAACAGGCATTTCAGCTGAGCAACAGGCAAACAAATTTGAGAGGAACAAGATTTCTAGTTGGGGAGCGGAGCAAGTCGTGATGAACCCAACTCTTCTCCAGGGCACTGTGATAACTGCCAGAGAGCTTTTCCTGGGGGATTATAGATAGATTTGACCATGCAAAGTGTGTTCACACAGCTGAGTGGGAGGCTGCCTGGTTCTGCTCAGCAGACAGGCTCAGGAAACCTGGGCTCTAACTCCTGCCTGTGGGATTAACTTTCGAGGGGACCCCAGCCTGTCATTTAAAGCCCAGTTCTCCCTCTGGCTTGCAACCCACACTTTCCACTGACTTGAAATGGAGCGGAGGATCTTTGTTGCTTATGAAAACTGAGCTTCCAAACACTTCACTCTCCCCATGTTTAAAACAAGAAGGAGAATATTTTGAGATCAGTGGATAAGAACACCTGGGAGCGCTAATACCTATGTGCCCTGCCAAGATACTGGGAGATTAAGCAAATATTTTGAGGGCTGTAAGATCTTATGAAGTGGGTATGGGGCTGTTTAGTATATCAGGGATATATTTTTCTCCCTCCTTTTATTTTTTTCCACAAATGGAAGAACTCAGGCAGAGAGAGAGAAGCCGCTGAGACTCATGAAGGGAATCTAAATTGAAAACAAAGAGCACATCTAGTAGCACCCTAAGACTTGGCCTGAATATCACCAAAGAAGACATAGTTGAAAAAGTAAATAATTTTTGGGGATGCTGGCTGCATAGGCTATTATTCCAAACAGGATGTTATGAAGCTGATAAGGGTTTAGAAAAGATTTGCCCTGTAGTGGGACAGTCCATCCCCTCAGTTTGGGGCAGTACACATTCATGAAGACAATAGACTGGAGTGTGTGCAAAGAGAATAAAATGAATGATAAAGAGGTTTTGAAAACACGACCTGCAAAAAAAAGGTGGAAGGAAGGGAATTTGTTTAGTCTAGAAGAGAGAAGAATGAGTGGAACATGATAATGATCTTCCAATATTTGCAAAAGGGATAGCAACTGTTCTCCAGAACCTTGGGAAGGGCGAGAAGAAATCAGCCTAATTTATTGCCAGGAAGTTTTAGACAGTACTGCAGGTAAAGCCAGCTAAAGAGAAAGCTCTAGGATAGGCTGCCTGGGGAAATGGGAAATGTCCATCATGGGAAGATTTTAAGAAGAGACTGTAGCAATTCAGATATAAACTCAGGTACTATACAAAACAAATCACTGTGTTTGCAGAGACAAGAATACCCCAGCGTGGGCAGGCAGTTGCTTACAAAGAAGTGTTTTGAAAGTCACCCAGGTGTAACAGCACTGAATAGCAGTTGATTCATTCCAAATTAAATAAGTATAACTGGTGTGGGAGTAACAAACTGCATTTTTGTTTCCAAAATTGCTTTTAAACTCATCTCTAAAGAGCAAGTAGTTTCTTAAAAAGCACTAATGACAAAGGAAATACAGAGAAAGGTGACCGTGGTCCTGACCTCAACAGGAGAGTGCTACAGCACCTGGAGGGCTTTCAAAGTTGGCAGATCACAGTATAAATAATCCAGTACAGACTCTGACTCAGGTAATGCAGCCTTAAGAGGATGCACCTTTATCTCTGTCTACTCTTCCTCTCCCCTTCCATGCCTGAAGAGTAAAAATAGCCACTTTATGTATAATTTTACACTCCCAATCACTGGCCTAAGTCGCTGCTCTCTCAGTCCTATCTCCCTGCAGCATGGAAATCGATCCTGCTACACTGCATAATAAAGTTCAAGATCCACTCCCCTGCAAGGCCCAGCCTCCTCCCAGGTGGGATATGGAAAAGCTGGAAGGGCAGGAATGCAGCACGTACAGGGCTCATGTGCACAGGGATGGTGCTGGCAGTGGAGGCCACGCACTCACCAGCCCAGGCAGAAACCTGCAGGCATCACCTGACAAACACCCCAAAACCAGGTCTTTTTGAAAGACCAGATCTCTAATTAAGGACAAAACATCCTGCCCCAAAAGGCTGAGCCTTGAATCTTGTGAGTTCTGCTGGTTGTTTGGAAATGAGAAGATTTGCAGGAAGTGCTGTTCTCTGATCCTCTCAAAAGGGAGTCTCCAGCCTCCTGATGGGAAGAAGCAGTAGAATATTGGCTGAGAGGAGGCCACAGGCTGCTGATAATATTTGGGTGAAAACCCACACCCAGTTACGTTAATCCTCCAAAATCTCCTCCAGGGCTGTTTTGGAACAGCACCTGGGGAAATTCTGCTAGAGGATGGTAGCACAGGCCAAAGAATGACTGAAAAACACCTACTCATTTTAGGATATTAAGCAGTCTGAAAGCATGGGATGCTCCAAAGGTGAGAGCTGGTTGTGTGGCACTGCTGCATAACAAACTTTTGGAAGCTCTGGATAATAATGATAATAATTCCTATCTTATAGACACAGCCTTGCTCTATTCTGCAAGGGCAAAGCTGTGCCCAGCCAGCTTCTTTGTGAGCCCAGAGATCTGCTCTGCACCAGTGTGAGTTAGGATGTTCCCAGGGTGGGATTCACAGTTGCATGACAGCAACACAACCATGTGGGGCTGCGGGAATTTGATGCAAGCACTGCCCTGCTTAATTCCCTGGAGACTCCCTGGCTGCTCTGATTTGCTTGCCAGAAGGGCTCTTGTGTCTGGGCCTCGCTGCAGGGATGCCCTGTGTTAGTTCCTCTTTTTTTTTTTTTTTGCCTAGGAAACCTCTTGTTAGGCAGGACTGAGCGTCCTTGAAAGCACCAGTTATAACAAACAACCAGGGGCAGATCTCAGGCAAACGCTGCACGAGTCACAGGTCACAGCTGGAAGTGGTTTTAGGGGAAATTCAAAATTACTGTCAAAAGCAGTTCTCTCTCATTTTAATTGTAATTGGTTAATCTCATTTTATTTGCCTTGCGGCTGTGGCTGTGAAGCTCAGGAAACTCTCAGGGCCCCTGGTCTGCTCTCAGTTACCCTGGGAGCAATTCTGAAGACTTCAGCAGAGTTGCTTTGGGTTTATCCCCTGTGCCATGGAGACCAGAGGCCATTGCTCTGAAAAGTCCTTGGCAAAGGAAGGAATGAATGTGGCAGGCGGCTGCTCCTTTTTCAGAAATGAAACCAGACAAATGGTATTCACTGATTTAACCTTCCGTGTGGCCCCTTGGCTGAGCTGCCAGCACAGGGAGCGATGGTTTTGTGTGTGACACTCTCTTTGTCCTCTCTGGAGGAGAGGAGAGGAGGGATGGGCAAGGCTACAGCTGGTGCTGCTGGGAAAGTGTGAATGCAGAGCCAGGACAGCACTAGCTGAGAATATACTGATGAAACAGAAAGCCAGCGGGAGCAGTCTGCTCCTGCAGGCGTGGAATGCACCATGCACAGAACCACGGGCAAGCTCTCCACTAAGAGGTTAAACCTCTCCCTGCAGAGGAAACAAACCCCTCGGGATGAGCAAAATGCTGCTGCAAACATGGGATGAGTTACTGAGCCAGTGGTGCCTGGTGAGGAGTTTGGCACAGACCTGAGAGAACACATCAAGCAGGGTGTCCAAGGCCTCTGCCTCCCCACCCTCTCCTCAACACACGTGTGCAGTCGCATGGAATTTGCTGTTTTGACTTGCAGGCAAGTCAAAAAGCTGTCGAACAGCGATCGCATCTAACACCACTCATCATCACCATCAATTGTTCTCCAAATGAAACAGGCCACGTCGCCAAGCAAAATGCTTGGGAAGATATTTTTCCACTGGACATGCGTCCAAAATAAATACAGGAAAATCTCCTTCTCCAAGCACTTTTCCTGATTACTTTTCATTTGAATCATTAGTAAACCCGAGATACACACACAATAGCACAAGACTGATGAAAACCCACTTCAACATAGTGCACCATTTTTTTTTCCCAGAGATTAATCCTCTTTGTTATTCTCAGTCTATGAGAAAAACATCCCTCCAGCCTATCCCAAGCCAAAAAAAGATGTGCACATCTTCACATGTGCATCCCTTGCTACACGGATGGCTTTTGCAGCTGGTCATTTCAGGCCTGAAGAATGCTTTGGTGGGTTCTTGCCATGGTCTGTATAAGCCCTCATTTACTGTTAAATCTGTCTGTCCTAACATGCCATGTGGAGATGAGATCCTGTTGCTGCACCTTTGGGATTTTCCTTCAAGGGACCACTGAGGTCCACCTCTGTGACTAAATCCCTTACTGCCCTGGTTTACAATGAATAGGGGCAGGGAAGAAGCCCCCTGTCTCTGTGAGGACTAAGAATAATGACCACCTACACTGAGATCTGCAACCAGAGCAGAAGCACAAGGAAAGGAGAGCTTGAAACAACAGCCATGGCTTTCCCTCACTGCCTGAGTCCAGGAGCTCTTAGCACTCATCCCTTCACTGGGCTGCTCAGTGTCACCTCAGCAAGGGCCCTCCAGGCTTCAGGAGCAAGATGTGCTCATCAAGGCCGGAGCTCAGTTTTGCCAAGATCTGAATCCAAACCACACAGAGCCTCTTAACTTCAGCAGGTCCCACCCAAATGGCCCAGGTTCACTCAAACCTCAAACTGAGACCCATCCCAGGCTCTGTGCACAAAGACCTTCTCTCTTTTCCTCTTTGCCCAAATCCCTGCCTGCAGCGGATGTCCTGGAGAACCTGGCTTGCAGTTGGAGACCATAATGAAACTTATGAAACGCTCGCTCGACTCCAGTAACCCAGAGATGGGAAAGGCAAATTACAGGCCTCTAGTCCTTGGCTTTTGTGTGCTGGCATTGCCTTTGAATGTGCTAAACGCTGTGGACAAGAAACATTCTGGATTGTAAGAAAGCAGGTTTGCAGCCAACTGCTTTTACTTGGTGGATTTTCTAATAGATCAGAACCCATCCCTGCTCTTGTCTCTATTTCAGTGTGACAGGACAGATCACAAGAAATGGATTCACTGAGCTATGGTGCAAGCAGGTGGGACTTCAAGGATTTCCTAGGCACCATCCCAGACCTGACAGATATCAGGCTGGTTATTTATTTCTCTGCAAAGCAGTGGGCAGCCCAGGCTCCTGTCTGGAGGTTTCTACATCTAAATGGAAGCCATTCCCTTCTCTCTATCCTGACCTGTGCATGCAGTCGAGCCCCACTGCTTTTTGCAGTGAAGGTGGGCATGGCTCTGCCTGTCCCTCCTGTCTGCTGCTACCAGTCCCCAGTATAAACCAGTGCTGCCAGCCAAGTGATGCTGTGGCAGCCCCTTGGCCAGCCCAGCCCTGTCTTCAGAGAGCCATTCCTTGTCAGGAGGATGACAAGATGTAGTACAAGATGACAGGGACCTGGTAGAGAACATGCTTTCAGAAAAAGTCCCCCCACTCAGCAGCCCTTAAACTTCTCAGCCCCAAGACTTCTTCTGTGCAAATACCTGATGTTTACAGCCTGAATTTTGGGTGAGGGTTCCTCCTCTTCTTGCTCCACAGCTCACTGCTGACATTTTAAGAGCAGTGATCCTGATCTCTCATGATAAGCTAAACCCAACCCTCCTGAGGCTGCAGCCCAGAGAGCAAAGAGCTCTTTCTCCATGTGGGGTTCTGCACACAGCTTTCTGGTGCACCAGAGCTGTGCTGAACTATGCAATAGCTACAGCACAATCAAGAGCTTTCCCCTAACTCACAGCTACCAGCCGGGTTGCAGGCATTGTTCAGACCCTCTCTCAAGCAGAGCTCACAGCAATGGATTAAGTTTCCACAAAAAGTCAAGGGAGGAGGTAGCAGCCATGGCAGGGACTGTGGCTGTAGGAACTGGTCATACCTACAAAGCAGGAGGGAGGAGGAGAGGGCTGGAGCTGCATTGTGCTGCTTCATTAGTGCTGACATCCTGACAAACTGGAGCTTTGGAACAAATCTGACTTTGTGTTTCCTCCTTCTTCCCACCCCCAACCCACTGCATTATTTCTCACAGAACAAAAATCCTGTCTCTTGCCCAGCTTTACCACCAGAGCACTAATCCTTCGGCTGTGGTGTTGGATTAAATCTTGGGCCCTGAGAAAGCACTTCCAAGGCCCATTGAAGATTTTGTTTATTGGGGTCTAACCCATGCAGCTCCCAGCTGCCATGGTTGTGAAGTTGTGCCTTTTCTTCTGCTTTTAAGCAGCCCATGTGAAGCAAGGAGAGGAAGGCTGTTCTGAGAGACTGTTCTTAATGGTATGAAAATAAACCCAGTATTTTTCTTGGCTTGAAGAGGAAAATGGTCACCTTGATTGCAACTTGGTTCTAACACACGTTTCAGACTGTAATGAAGACTGCAGATATAAGACTTGTACAGGCTCTGTTACACAAACCTTCACAGAGGGGTTTTTTTTCCTTTTTCTTTCCATTCTATACCCAGATTTTTGCCTGGTGTAGCTAAGGACCTCTAATGGCTTTTTGGGGAAAGGAGCTTTATCTCAGGTGCTGAAGTTGGGAGCCACGTTTTATTCTTTGCCATACTGACAAAAGGTTAATGAAACAGACCTGGCATTCCACCAAGGCCAGCACTGAAAATTAGGGACAGAGCTGCCATTAAAAATAACCAGATGCATGTGCTTCTACCCCTGACACACCGGTCTTGAAATATCTCCCTCTTGGGTTGTACAGCTTCCAAGGAATAGCAGGAAATTACAATTGTTACACTGGCCAGAGAATGGATTTAATTTGTACTGTTTTATCCTCCCTGTTGGAAACTATCCTCTCTTTTCTTCCACGCCAGTTAGAAAGAAAAAATTCAGCAAACCCAACACATTTCTGTATGAAGCCTTCCATGCAGTTGGATCACAGCCTACCTTGAGGCGTGCTTGCTTCCTCTATCAAAGGTATGGACTGTTTCCCTTCTTCAGGGTTTATTGTGGCCCATCCACGTAGGTCATTCTACAGAAAAACTTATGGGTGTTTAATTAAAGATAGCTTGAAAACCTATGAGTTGGTTGGTGAGTTCAGCTGGTACACCAAGCTGATTCTAGGGGTGGAGGTGCCACAGAAAAGGCTCTTTCTAGGGGTTAAAGGGGTTGTACACACACCAGGGCAAAGCCTGGTGGTTTCAGCTAAAGAGTTTGCAAGAGGAAAACTGACTTTTTGGATGCAGAGAAAGGAAGAAGCTGCAGTACAAGTAACACGTCAAACTGTCCAGGAGTGACTGCCCAAACAGAGGGTCCAGAGCCTTGGCTGGTTTGGATTAGTTCAGCAAGCATCAGACTCTTACTAAGGCAACCACATTGTGCAAGCTCAGAGAAGCTGGGCAAGTTATAAGCATGTACACAATGGTGAGGTTGCTTCAGCTGAAGGGTAATTACTTGTTGAGCAACCATAATCCAAGTCATTTGATCTCATGTCTGTAGGAGAGAGAGGTTTGCATTCATCAAAGCCACCTGTTTTCCTTGAGTAGGTACAACTCTGGGCCACACAGGTGGAAACAGCTTTTGGAAGGACCTGGCCTGGATAGATGACAAAGAGCTCCAGATTTATGAGGGATGAGCACTGATAGACAATTTTTTTTTTTAAAGCTGAATTTTGTACTCTTGTGACATCGCAGTGGGAATATATTTGACTCTCTTAGGCTGAAGAGATGATTGCAGTGGCTGAGTTATAGAGGCTTAATGAATTACTGCCCATCAGCAGAGCCGTGGTAACTGCCTGTGCTGTTGGACACACACAGAACATTGCTCACGTTACCTCATGGCTGATTTGAGGCATGGTGAGGCATAGTGTGGTTATCCCAAGGCACAAACTGGCCTGAGCCTATAGCCTAAAACACACCTTTGCTTTTTGAAAAGCACCTAGCCATGTTAATTTGCTCCAGTGGGATGGCCTTAACACCTCACCTGGCTCCAGAGCACAGTGATCCCCAAGCTCACAGGAGGACTGAGGTGGTTCCAAACTTAGAGAACTTAGTCCTGTTCCAGGCAGGCTCTGCACCCCCATGGACAGCACAGCCCCAAGATCTGCACCACAAGTGGTTTGTTACTGACTCAGGAGGGAGGAATCATGAGAATGCGTTAACAGCACAAACCTGGGAGGTCTAGAGGAGGGCAGGGAGGAGAACAGCAGCTCTGCAGCGAGGCCCTGGGAAAGCACTGGGGCTGTTCTGCTCCAGTGCTCCAGCCCCGAGGTGATGTGGCTGGAAGCAGATGAAAGGCAGCTGGCGAGGCACGGTGAATCACTCCTGATGGGAGCCTTCCCTCTTCCAGCAGGGACTGCAGCCAAGAGCTGAAGTGACTCACTAAAGCAGCATGGGCAGATGATGAGGCAGAGGATGGCACAGCTCTAATCAATGCTTGTCATGGGGCCAGGCCATGTCGGGTCCAACAGCACCCCTGGGGCAGGAGAACTGCAGCAGCATTCAGCATTCCTGGTGGAGATGCCATTGCCAATGCTGTTGAGACTTTCTGGCTATCTTTTCTGCTTCCTAAAGCTTTATTTTCTCTTCCTTAGACATGAACAGGAACTTCAGAAAACCTGTCTCTCTAGCTGCCTTCAGCCCTACCCTGCCAATGTGCGGAAAGAGGGAGGATGTGGAAGGCAGTGGGGAGCAAGAGTGAGAAAGTGAAGTAAAGGAGGGAGCAGGACTGACAGGTGAGAGCACAGGGGGCTGGGGGAACAGGCTGCTCTGCTGGGTCTGTGGCACTGCCAGTCAGCCCTGGAATCAGGTGGTGATGCAGAAAGGAGGGAGAGGAGAGCAGAGGGACATGGCTATGACCACAGAGCACTGGATCAGGCAATCAAGCCTGGTTAAGCTCTGCCCAGAGCTTCCTCTCCTCCCTCTCCATGGGTGCCATGCCCTCGGGCTGTGGCTTACAGCTCACAGGGCCACCACGAGGGGATGCAAGCACAGATGGGGACTTGGCTGATTTTGTGTGATCCCTCCTGGGGGCTCCTGGCTTGACATGGCCCGAAAAAAATGCTCAGAAATTCCTTGCACCTTTATAGTGGTCTGGATAAAATTTACAGCAAGTAAAAGAGGCCCGGGAAAAGCTGTTTGCATGGTAGGTCCACACAAAGAACACTTAATCCTGGGCTTTGCTACCTGTCACAGTGCATTACACTCCCGTGCAGCTGACCCCCACCGTGGAGCAGAGCTGCTCTCCCCAGCAGCAGGGCTGCAGTCACAGGTCTGTGTTTGTGTTCAGGAGGGCTCTTTCTAAGGCATCAGACAAATGGGGAGCTCTGGGAGGTGGGGCTGAGGGTAGGCAACTGTCAAACCCTTTTATAGAAGGTCCCACAGGAATTTGTTTTCCTCCTATTTTTAAGTTGAAAAGGATCGAGTTTCACTGCAGGAAATAGTTCTTCTCCTCCTCCCTCCCACACACCTTTCATTTTTTCTACAGCATGCTGGAAGAGCAGGCTGCTGTCTGCCTCAGGTTTCCAAGAATCAGGCAAACTGGAGGCAAAGCTCTTGATATCTGCAGCCAAGGAAGCACAGGGAGAGAGGCTGGAGAAGAGATGCTCCTGTCTGCAAATGCTCAGAGCCTTAGGGTGCCTTTATTGGCGAGATACACCCTTCCCTGTCCCTTTTAATCAGGTTGAGATTGTAATCAGGGTTTCAGAAGAGATTTCTGTAAAGTCCCTACAGAAAAACATATTAATCATATCCATGGAAGCTGCCCTGCTTCTTTCCCAGTAGAACAGTGTCTCAGGGAGATCCTGGGGAGGGAGTGCAATAAGTGCTCTCAAGGAATCTCTTCTGCATTGTATCACTGGCAGGGGTGGACATTTGCAACAGCACTCAAACACGTTCAGTCAGTGCAATGATGTTAAAATCTCCACATGCCCGGGCTCTGCTATCACTGCAGATCCTGCACATTGATAAACCTGCACCATTTGCAGATGCAAAATGTGCATCCATGCATGGGGGCTCTGGGCAAGATGCACTTAAGCCACCAGACTCAGACCTGCAGTACAATTCCCAGCCTATCTCCGAGGATTTAGAGCAGGGGCCTGGTTAATGAACAACAGCCTGATGGACACCTTTTGATCCTCAGCATTCACAGCCCAGTGACTGCTCACCCAACTTCCCCATTCTGCTGATACTGATCAATTTTGCTCACCAGGCACACCCACCCTTCCCTCACCTGCTCCAGCTCATTTCTGCCGTTTCCCCTCAGTGACAGCACAGACAATGCCTCCTTTATAGGTGCTCCCACATGCCTGCTGGAAAACCTATCGAGACGATTTGCCATTACCTCTCTAGCACAGGCAGTGTTTTTCATTCATCTTGTCTCATCCAGTTGTTTGCTCGTTTGCAGCGGGGGCTTCAGAAGAGACAAAGCTACAATTGATGGGAAACAGAAGGCCAGGCTGCTGCCAAAAGGGAGTTTCCTCAGGGATATCCATGGCCTTAGAAATAGTTACTACTATCTCTCTCAACAGTGGTTGTGCACACCTCTTAAAAAAGCTTTGCCTTTGGACCTGTCTTTCTGATGACCTTTGTTGGGCACCTGTTACTCAAACACTTTTTAAGTTCCCATCCTTCCAATGCAATCAGTATTGGGTAAATAACTCCTCCCTCCACTGCAGCCAGTGCTGACTCTAGAGTGTGCCAGAGGGCTGGCACTGGAGCAGGACAACCTCTCAAATCTCAGGGCCTGATATGTGTTTGTGGTCTGCAGAGTGATGTTAGTGTGGTTTCAAATAAGTCCTGTTAGAGACTCATCTGCAGGCCTGTTCCAAGAAAATTTAAGTAGATGTCTGTTCTCAAAATTTCTGTCAGAAGGGCACAGAATAACTAATTGCATGAATTTCCCATGCATCACAATATACAAAAGGGCATTTCAAATCTAAAAAGCTAACCAAGTTCCTGGGTTTTGCTCTGGTGCAGAGATTCAGAAACACCCTCTCCATTCATGCTAACATTGCTCTGGCAAACATGGCCACTGCCTAGAGCTGGGTGTGTTCCCTGGACATAAAACTTGAATAGGGCCGAATCTTTCCATTTTCAAGAAGTCAAATGTCACAATGAGAATTGCAGTAGTAAAGTTGCTGATGTAAACAGCCTTCTGCAAAATACTTTGGGATTAGAAGATTTCTGCTATTAATAGAGCCACAATACTTTCCATTTTCAGTCACAGAGGGGCAAGTAGGATGCTTTGCTCTAAAGTCTGTATGGTGGAAGCTTGGACTGCTGAAAACGGAGCAAGACACACAGGACAAACTCAGGAGATCAGATTTGAGTCTGCAAAACAAACCCAGCCTGCAGGGCAAAGATGTGGATTAGAGCAGACAAAGACTGAGAGTTCATCTGGGGAACAGACCACAGCTATCCTGGAGGAAGAAAGAACATTTCCAGCCCTCCCTTCCCAACACTTTCACTGCAAAGCCTCACAGATTTTGACCTAGAACTGCCCTCTTCCTCCTCCACTCCTGCATGGACTGGCTGTCTGGGACATTATCTCAGCACTGCTCAGATCCCACTGGGTTCTCTTTGCCTGCACCTCCCTGGCTCTGGTAACAGATACCTCTGAGGCAGAAGATGAAACCACCACGTTGTGGTTATTTCAATTCCTTCCCTTTTGTTCACCTTCAGGAGCCAGGAGTGGCTCCTGGAAATAAATCACCCAGCCTGGGCGGAGCGGTCACCAGAGAAAGACCAAAGTCATTGCTGTTCAGACACTACAAGTCCTGGACTCTCACTAAAAAATACATCTGCCCCAATCACTCAAACCCACACACAATAAAGAGCTGCTTGGCAAGACTCACATTCCATGAGGGTGCATCCCTGTGCCCACAAAAAAGGGAAGCCCTTCATATTCCACATGGGCCTTCCACAGAAATGGGGACAGAGCCAGGTACAGCCCAGCAAAGGCAGGCGCTACCCCCACTTCAGTGGGCCAGGAAAATCATGCACGTATGGAAAGAAGCCCTCAGAAGAAAGTGAATAATTTAGCAAGTTAGAGAAACAACAGGAAATGCTGCTGCTGGCTAAGCATCTTCATTCAGAAGTTATTTGTAAATACAGCTCCTGCTCCTACTGTGTTTTTGTCCCTTGGCATCACAGAGGAGCTATAAATACAGGTACTGATTATGCCAAAGTCTGGGGAAGGTGCTGTAGCCTGACTTCAAATGTGGGCTGGCACCCCTGCTGTGCAGAACAAGAATGTGCTGTTCCTCCACACAGGTCTTAACATTTCAAGCCAGAGAGAGGGAACAAATGCCCACAGACCTTTTTATTGTCAGGAGAGACTGGCAGGGCCTCATCTACATGCCTACAGCTCCAGAATGTCTTTCCATGAACACTTCCAGCATGCAAACCACAAAAGAACATTTTCATCCTTGGAACACCACTGTGGCAGGAGGTTGTCCCAAGGAGGGATGTCCAGGCTTGGCTCGCAGCACTGCCCAGCCCTGAGCACAGTTTGTTTTTCTCGCAGGAGCAAGCAAGGGCCTTGATCATCTCTCCAGTTCAACCTTCAGAGCATCCACACAGTTGAGCACTGCTTGAACCAAATGCCAGCCTTGCAGGGAGAATGGGATCCCCATGGGATTTGTACTTTGGGACTTTGGAGCAATTGAGAAGGTTACACCATGAGCAAGAACATACCTGTAAATGCCACGGGCAGAAGAATGGGCTATTGTGTGTCTGCGTGCGTGCAGTAGGTTCACACTGATAATGCTGTCTGGATTTGCAACTGTCTAGACAATGGGAAAATTAGCATCATGAAACTGGATAGTTTTGCGAAATGCCCAGCCAAATATCTGGGAAATATTTTTGTAATGGTTCTCCTCAGAGGGAGATATGAGCCTGAGCTGTCCATTAGAGATGCAGCTCTTTTGTCTTGTGTTCTCGTGAGGGACGGAGGGGTTTTACTCAGCCTGCTGGGCCTCATCTGCCACGGTTTCCAGCCAGACACCGGTGCTACTGTGGAGGAAAATAAGCCCACAGCACAATCATGGCAAATGAGCTTTCTGTAGGCTGGAGCTGCTGCTTTTCTGGCACGGAAAGGGAATTTCATCCTAAGAGCGAGAGGCTAGGACTGTATGAACAGTGGTTTATCTCTGGAGACAAACAACTGGAGGCCGGTGTCTCCCCAGGCTGTTTTACAGCTGGCAGTTAAGTCCAAAGGATTTCTAGGCTGCAGAGTAAGAGCTCACAGAGAGCAAACAAAATTCATTCTGAGCCTCTTGCCTCTCGCCCCAGGAGCACAGGGCTTAGAGATGCACAGGGATCTCTACTCTCAACCTGGACAAGATGCAGCAGCCAGGACTGTGCTCACAGCTGAGCTGGGAAGTGCTTTATCTCCATGGCCACTCTTCCCCAGACTGTAACATCAAGTTCTACCACGTCTGTACTTTCTCACATAACAACTCTAGAAGCTCTATTCCAGCTGAGCAGAGGAAGCAGAAGGACTCAGGTCATCCTTTTCCTCAAATGTCAGGTAAATAAAGTTCTTGGAGCATATCCATTCTCTGAGGAAACTGGAAAAAGTTCACACCGTGGTGGTCCTTGGGAGTCCCTAAACAAAACTAATAAACCTGCCACAACTGAACCGTTCTCAGAAAGGCACCAAAGTCCACAAGGAGATAATGCCAGATCCAGAAGATGGGGAAAAGCAATCCACAGTTGAGGAAAGAAAAAAAAAATCCAGCTCCAAAGCACATGCTCCATTATTAACTCAGGACAATACACCAACACCTATCATTGGTTCATTGCTTCCCTGAAAAGCTTCAAAAAAGGCAGGGAAGACAAGACAACAGGCACCTCATCTTTTTAGAGCAAAGATGGTATCTTCCACTGGCAAGGAAGAGCTGTCAATTCATCTGAGGACAGCAGAGTATAAGTAGCAGTTCAATATTATTGATGATTGTCAGCCAGGGAACCTTTGGCTTGGTTTAGCTTGTGGGAGACCTCGAAAAACTGCTCCAAGCTTTCAGTGGATATGTTAGAGAAATAAACAGATTAGTATTTGCAAGCCCTGCACAGATTCCAGGAAAATGTGGTGCTTAGACTGGGGGCTTCTCCCCATGAACCCCAGTGGAGGCTTTGGTTCACAGAGTCAACAGTGACAACCAAGGGGCTGGATGCAAAACACAGAAGGAATTTTAATTCAGAAGCTGAAGCTGCCTTTGGTCAGTTTTACAGAGAACTTGCATTTTCATCTGTGAGGGACTGTGTGATGTGTCTGGATACCATTCAGCAACAGTTGAAAGAGTCCCTTGGAAGAGGGCTGTGTTGTGGCATGGGGTTTTCAAAACAACAGAGCTGCTCGTCCAGGGAAGGAGAGCCCAGTGAGGGTGGTTCTAGTAACACAGCCAGATGCACACTGGTGCTAACCAGACACTGCCAGAGCATCAGATTCCTGCTGGGATATGGGCAGCCTGGCTGAGTAGGGCTTGGAGCTGATGCAGTTCTTCAGAACACTCACAGGAGGGAACTTAAAGAGAAGCCAGAGCAGAAGATGGAGCTGGCAACTTTTCCTGTGGCATGGGGACACTGCTGACCCACAGCCAACAAAATACAGTACAACATGCAGGAAACAATTGACAACCATGGTGTTTTCAGCCTGTGTGCCTGGGAAGTGTATGGTAAGAACCACACAAGACACTGGGGTAAAAACAGGTGTCCCTCTCTGCCAGGGCACAGCTCAGGCTCTCAAAAAGGCTGAAAGAGACAGATTGTGGGGTGTACTGAACATGAAAAGCTTCCTTTCACTGATCCCATCATGGCTTTTGGCAGCCTGGAAGGTAGAAATCAATACTTGCTTATTACAGTTAATCTGGCCTAGCTGAGACAGCACAATGGAATATGTTGGGTTCTTGAAACATCTGCCATGAAGACTGTACTCCATGTCACTCTTCTGAAGTCAGCAGAAAAAAGGTGACTAAGATGAAACCAGTCATCAGGGGGCTCAAAATCTGAGCTGAGCTGGTCCATTTTAAGGAAATGGTGAGTATTTGTTCTGTGTGCTTAAATGCCTCAAAACCAATAGCCACTTTGGGGGAAAAACTCTTGGCTCTTTCACTAACCCTGATTTTTGCTGAGGTGACCCAACACAGTGAGACACCTGATGCAGAGCAGCACCATAAGCAACACAACCTGGATGCAGAAGTGAGGCCAGAAGCAAAACAGGTAAATACAATCTAGTGCCCAGTTGGTTTGCAATACTTGGGGTGAGCTCAGTGGTCCCAAAATGCTGTACTCTGATTAGCCCTATATACTCAAAGATTTTAAAGAGGAAGGCAGTTTTGGTCTTGAGATAGTGCAGAAGTAGCTCAGAGAAATAAAAGCCTCTGTTCACCCATTTTATGTCAGAGGAAGATATTAATTAATACCCTTCATATCCTATTGAAAGAATTTCCTACTTAAGACAAAATAACAGCACCATAAAGTTAACATTTTTGTGCTGCAGATTCTGTTGTTTGACTTTCCTGAGCTATTTCCTTGCCCCCATCCATCACAACCCTGACTGGATAATTCCACCCTCCCTCCAGTTTTTGTAGAAGTAATCTTTTGAGTTTTGTGAAGTTGATCTTGGCTCATGGCACACATTATCCCACATATGTTTTTTCTAGGCCTTACTGTTTGACTCTGAATGATTGCATTTTAACTTCATCCCCCCACTGCTACTGTCAAGTGCAAAACCCAAACCAAGCACTCCCACCACCCCCAGGGCGTACCTGATGTCTGAGGAGGCACATGTCCCCTCACCTCCTGGTACTGAATAGTGAGAGGTTACTGTAAGAATGCTGACTGCTTATTTATTATTCTTTAAGATGATATGGTGTGAACTGACAGCACAGGTTAAATACAATTATTCTGTATGAGTGACTTTTCAAAGCTCTCATTTTTGGTTCTTATCCAAGATCCTTAAAAGCACATCATTAAGGATAAGCATGCACAGAGAGCAGTGGGATGTGACTTATTCTTTAACTTGTTATGTTGGTTTTGCTACCTTTTGAAATCAAAAGAGAGAGGAACTGCCCATCCCTGTTCTTGGGCAAACTGCTGCACACTTCCAGGACCAAAGACCTCGCTGCTGCATGCCCAAGGTGACTTGGCAGAACCATTCCCAGGTATATGCCAGGCACAAACTTTCAGATGAAAAATACTTGCTGAAAAGCTTGGTTTCTCAAGATTCAGACCTATCCAAGTTGAAACTTTTAAAACTCCTCACTCTCTTTGAAACCATAAGCTCTTGGCTTCTTAGAACTCCACTGAATTTCAACAGGGGTGATTGGAAGAGAAAAATGCTGAGCTCTGTAAGGGAACATCTACATTTGAGATAGGATATGGCCAGGCAAGAGCACATCTGTTGGGCATGTAGTCAGAAAACCTCTGCTGGACCTCTGCTGATTCATGACCTTCAGTTAAATTTGGATAGATATGTCTGGGCTGGATATGCTTCCTACCATTCTGCATCTGGTAACAGAGTTAGTAAATACTTATTTCAGCATCATCTTTCCTGTGGTATTTTGCTCGGTCCAATTCTGCTACTAGGCAGAATTCATAAATGCAGGAATCTGCAAGTTAGAGGGGAGAGGTTTATCCCAAGTACAAAACAGTAAATCCAACAGGAAACATGAAGGCCACGAGTTAGCAGCAGCTCTGTGCCAGGATACTCCCCCTTCCAGCTCTGAACACTGCAGAGTTCTGCCCATCTCTGCCTGGTTAAGCCAAGAGCAGGGTGGCTACAGAGCTGAAATGGTGACACAAAAATAAAAAGGAAGCGAGGAGATATTTTCTGTTCTGCTGGTTGGCAATTATTCTGAAAAATGAACAATAAGGGAAATACCTTTCACAGGGGCACATCCTTATGATTTGGAAAAAAGGTAAAGTTTTAAAACTCCTGCACAGCTCTCTGGTTGCAATTAGGAAGTGTTAACTCAGTCAGGCATGGAGTGCTTCCTTGCCAACATCCGAGTCTTGTTTTGTCTCTGAAAATTCCCCATTCTGCTTTTAAGAGACAGCTCATTTTTTATGTTACTGTGTCAATATAGAAGGCTAAATGCTGTCCTGGCATATTCTGGGGAGGAGTTTGGAGAGGCAGGCTGATGTTTGGATGCATTTTAGTGCAGCATAACACACCAGGCCTCCCTCCAAGCCAGCCCTCCTCACCTCACCTGGTCCTGAGCTCCTTGTATCCCCTTGCAGCTGCTGTCCCTTTGAGTCAGGAGAGCTCCAAGTCCCCTGCTGCTGTTACAGACTGTGACACTCCATCCTACTCATTCCCTTAAATTTCCTATAGGTCCTCCTTTTCCCCACACCCAAAATAATGATCCTACAGTATGCAGGTGCATTATGGAACAACTGAAAGACTCCAAGGCTTTGTAAAAATTAGGTCCAAAGTGAGAGCAACACATTTGCAATGATCACCTGAGCACAGCACTACAAAAAATACCAAAAGCAAGAGAGTTGAACATTGCTTTTTTTAAACTACAAATGGGCTGCATTAACCACAAAGGAAACTCAAGGAGAGCTCGTGTCTGGAAGCAATGAAACATTTGCATAACATGCACTGTGCATTCAGTTCTGGCAGGAGGTGCTTGGGACCTCCTTGGTCAATGGGAGTGCAAACCCAAAAGTTCTCTCCCTAAAAAGGCTTGGAAGCCCTTCCTCAGGGAGGAAGGTGAGTGTGTCCCACCACAGGTACCATTTCACCTTTCACCCAGCCAAACCAATTTCCAGGTGACCCCTGCAACGCTTGACAACCATTTTTGAATGCCAGTAGCAGATACGCAGAAGAAATTAATATGATCCAAACAACTACTTAAAAGGTTTTACCTCCTAACCCTGCTGGAATCAGGGTACACAAGTGTCCTAAGTGGTGGCACAGCCACAGAGGAATATCACAGGCTGAGAGCTGCAGTGATAGAAATGTGCTGGGGTAGCAAACCCAGTCCTGCTCTCTGCACTAGCCCAGAGGTTGCCAGCAGAGTTTCTCTCACCACTGTGCAATCAATCCTTCCCTCGTGCTGAGGTTGCAATAAATCCTGACTATTCTCTACTGCAGACATCACTCAAGTGCTGATGGCTACGTCAAGAGAACTTAAACAAAGCCACCCCACAAGCCATACTAATTTATCCACTGTCTCACCCCTTTTTTGCTTCAGAGGAGGACATGAGTAAGAATGGATACATCAGTGCAGTCACAGGATCATCCAGAGCCACGTCCTCACATGCTGTTGCCACGTGTCACATCAGGGCACAAACCCTCCCCTTTAACATAAGTAATAAGGGCCTGTGTTTTTTGGAGCAAGGAGAATGTGGCTGAGATTCTTTCTTTGCTGACACACCACAGTGCTAAGCTGCTGTGGCAGGCACCAGAAGGAACAAATGTAAAGTCAAAGGCATTATAATCTGAGGAAGGGCTGGAGAAACCCAAACTGAGATGTCATAAAAACATAAGCCAGAATTCGTTACCCTTGTAACCAAAAAGAAACTATTGATATGCCAGTTTCCACCCATAAATAGCTATAGTTGAGGGTCTGAGTTTATAAAACATTGAGTGACTTACCATATGTTGCACTGGATGGTTTTGGTCGGAAGTCCACAAAGGATCCGTTAGACAGCAATTTCTCCTGTTGAGACAAAAACTCAGAGGTAAAAACTGCCTTGCCAAGCCCAGAAGATAAGCACAAAGACACATTGTTTTAAATCACAGGAGAGCAGAGTGGGCTGGAACAAAGCAAATACAGACTTTCGGGGTGTTTAGACTACAGCCTGTCTGCCTTTTTCCAAGATGAGTTGAATGAAAAAGCAATTTACAGTGAGTTCAGGATTGCTGCAGTCATGCCAGAGTCCCAGCTGCACAGTGAGTTGTTTAATCTGGGACAGCAACTCTTTTACAGGTAAAGGTTCCAGGTGTTTACAAGGCAGTGTGGTAGGAGGAGGTGGCTCACTATAACTGGCCCCTGATCTGTTTTCCCCATCTCCTCTGTGGATGCCCAAGTCCCTTGCAAATGGGTCCTACTGCATTTTCTGCCTGTATCCAGTACAGCTTTATCCCTGAAGATGTGCTGGGGATGGGAATGGCCAGCAGGAATATCCCAGGTTTTCCCTGACCCTCTTGCTCTGCCAGGGATTTGCTAAGATCCCGTGCCCTGAGCACTTTATTCACCACAGAAATAGGTCTAATATCCAGGTTTAAAATTTGTAATTCCCTGGACTAGAACTGATTGGTGGAGGTATGTAAGAAGTATGATAAAACAGTTCAGACGCTACAGATTTTCTATGCTGATAAACAGATTAATCCTGTTGACCTCTCTGGGATGGGTGGGTTGCCTTCGTCACAAAGCAGGTCCAGTTCAAAGAAGGAGAGATTCAAGGTTGGCCATGAAGCTGGGAAAATGGATTATGGCACAAACTTTCTCACTGTGCACAGTGATGGAGGTGAACAGAGACTCTGGGGAATTAGGCTGAATTCTCTTTTCCCAAGGATTTTGATCACTCAGAGCCATATACCCTCAGGATATTTTCCAAGCTTCTTAAAACAAACATGGGGAAGCTCCTTGAGGCAGGACCCCCAACTTCCCAGCTCCTGAAGGTCTCAACCCAGCAGTTAAAAGACAGGAGGGGAGCAAACAGCAGTCGCTTTGTGTGACAGGGAGGGCTGAGGAAATTTGAAAGACAAACTGTTCAAAATAAAAAGCAGTGCAAAAACAGATTAGGAAACTACTGTGCCGTGACTATTAATGAAGCGATAGAAAAATATCAATCACTCCCTGGCCTCTGAAGCTTGCTGTGAGAGAAGAATTAGGAGATTTTATGTTCCAAGTACCAGGAAACCACAGGGCCCTGGTGCCTAGTTTTCAAAAGAACACTGAATCACAGGGAGGAAAGCAGAGTGCTGCAAAGAGCCAAGGGCAGAGTTTAAAAATAGCAGCTTTCAACTTTGCTGCTTTTTTCTTCTTCTTAAGTGCCTGGATATAGGATCATGTCAGAGGGTGGATAAAGAGAGCAGAGCAGCCTCTGTGGAGAGAGAAGTGTTCCTGAATGAAGTGCTGCCAGTCGGGGGTTGTGGGCTGCTCATTTTGCACTCCAGCTCTCCCCCTCAAAGGAACCAGTCTCTCCTGATCCTCCTGTCTGCCCAGCACAGGAGAAGGGCACTGGGGAGCTTTTCAAGCCCATCAGTGTGTGCAGAAGCCAGTGCAAATGAGCCAAGCCAGGGGCTGAACGTGTGATCCAGCCAGAACCATCCCCTTCTGGACACACACAGGGCCAATTTCCTGTGGCATTCAGGACACTTTTGAAATGCTGTGCAAGGAATGGGATTTACTGAAATGTTTGTGCTGATGCTCTGGGTCTGTGGGCAGGGAGAAAGCACGTCTGGCTGCTGGGCACTGGCAAATGGGCTAAACCAAGAGAAAGGATATCTGCTCAAACTTCTCCAGCCCTCAGAGTGTATTATACACCTCTAGAAAGACCACCAGGCCAGAGTCACAGCACCTACCAAAGCAACCGTGTGGAGAAGTTGAGGGTTGGTAGTTTGGACAGGCAAAGGAGACAGAAAAGTATCTCATTAAATAGACAGTAAAGTTTTAGGTCATGCAAGGGACTGACAGTGACAGTTTTAAGGCAGAAATGGACAGGGTCTGCAGAAAGAAATGAAATCTCATCCAAATAGATTGAAAACCAGATTTGTCTCTAGGTAGCTGATCTTAGAAGACAAAGCTCTGTGCTTGCAGAGAGGCAGGATGCCCCCGTGGGCCTTTGCTTTGTCTGTGAAAAGAGAAGAAAGGCACAGCTGATGCTCTGGATAAGGCTGTCTGCATCTGCCTCTCCAGGGAAGTCTGCTCTGTCTTATGACTCACTGCTCAGAGGATGCTCTCAAATCTACAGAGGAATAATTCGTGTAACAAGGGCAGCAAGTGCAGAGAGCCACATAAAATCCCTCTCCACTCTTAAGCAAGCAGAAACACAAACCCTTTTCCCCAGCCTTCTCAGGGACAAAACAAGCAAGTTTTTTACTGCAATAAGCTATGATTGAAATGGAAGGTGGGGGAAGAGAAATACTGGCTCTGTCACTTGGTTAATGGGAGTACACAAATCACTTAAACTGCTAGCAGCACATTGTGAGATTGAATCATTGCAAATTCAGTTTCTCCTGTCACCAGCAAGGATTTCTAGGCTCTGGTGTGGACAACAACCAACATTCACAAAAATCCAAAACCAGTTTAAAAGCAAAAACCTTGTATGGATAATTATGCTGACCAGGTCCTAAAGGAACATTTTAACTTTACAAATATGCAGAAAAATCCCAAACATCTGGAATCCGAAATATTTCCTTGTAAAGGAGTTTCCACTGGAATGTCATCTGTTCTTGCTGTTATTTGAGATAGGCTGCTGACACAACCAACTGGACCCAGTGACCTGCATGGCACAGAGCTCTTCATTCCTGTGGCCCAAAAAGAGCCCAGCAGTGCCACAGGCCAAAGTAATTGCCATGTACATGCACAGATTGTTAAGCAGACAAACTCCTGCTTTCACACAGACAAGGGGCCCCATGTGTCCTAGAGATGCTCCAAGATACACCCAAAGTAATTTCTCTTGCTATCCCCTTAAAAGGACCAAGCCAGGATGTATCAGGAGCAAATCCAGGGGTGCAGTGTCCCTCCCTACAAGCAGACCTGAAAGCTTTCATTATGTGAGAAAATCTTTAAAACACAAGCTCAGAGCCAGTTCTTCCCTCAGCCCTGCAGGGACAAAAAGCTCCTTCAGCCACACTGGCCTAGGATTTTCCCTTGCTCAGCTTTCAGTGGAGATCAGGGTGACAGCTGACAAAAAGAGTGTAGAAATGCCCTATAATGCAGCCCTAATGGTAGAAGAGTTCTCACCAAATTGCCACTCCAGGGACTTTCGTGTAGTTCTGCACCTATAAAAGACTGACTGGCATGGCAAAACTGTCATCCCAATGCAGGGAGGCAATTCAGAACAGGAGCAGGACTTGATACAATTATTGCCCTCTTTTAAATGTAGGTATTGCTGCAGATTGGAAAAACAGGTGGCTTTTCCTCTGAGAATATACACCAGAGAGCATTCTAAGAAGCAGGGCCAAGATGAATTAACCTGATCAACTACAGTAAACTTACTATAAAGTACAGGAAATGTGAAGCACTGCATTTTCTCATTTGTGGCTTGGAAGACAAATTTGCCATTGAGTTTCTTTTGGAGGGCAGGAGGGGAGGGCTCAAAGCAACACACTGCTGCATCTTCCTCTACCACTGCACCCTCCCAGCACAGATCCCTGGACTTCCTTGTACTTTTTAGCCCTCAACAGCTGTGAAGTTCCAACAAATGCACACACTCCAGCCTGGGGAGTTTTCTGTTTTTCATCTGGAAGATTTCAAAAGGTTTCCCAAAGGCCACAATGAAAAGGCATTTGGATGTTTCCTAGACAAAACCTTGTTGTTTCCATTCTGCAGGAAGAGCTGACACTTTGAAAGACAACCAACCAACCACAGACACTGTGAAATGGTGCAAGACATCTTTGAGTTTGTCTTTGCCAATGCTTTGGCCTCACCACAGCAACCAGACAGAGCTTGCTGAAAAGTTCTCAATACTTGGAAAAATAGTGGAACCACTCTACCATCTCTCATCCAAAGCAATGCACGAACACATTGTAATTCTGGAACAATTCTGGCCCTTGGCTGCATTTTGGGGCTATAAATGCAGACAGCAGTGGAAGGGGCACAGGAGAAGAGTAGAGGAAAGCTGCTGGTAATGATGGATAGTATTTTTTGACAGAGTTCAGTGTGGCTGCTACAAGGAACAAGCCAGGCACAGGGAACACTGCATCATGCTCATGTTTCCCAGGTATGCCCTGGATTGAAACCCTGATGGATTTCTGTACCCCTTAGTGCTGACTGCAGAGTAGGATTTCCTTGGGGTTTTGGAGACCAGCAATATAAAGCTATTCCTGAGAGAATGACACTGTTAAAATACGTGGTGATACAGCAGCAAAACACAGAGTCTGTGGCACAACTAGAAATACAAGTTTTCCATGTACTCTGTCCCTTTATGGAGAGGATGTGGTTGTGAACATGCACTTTGTTATCATAACAAAAAAAAGCCACCAGCATTTGCTGACACATCCAGTGGAAGTATTTGTGGTAACACAATAATTTGTGTTCTAATCAGGGATCCTCCATAAAAAAAAATCCTACTGAAGTTACAGATTTTTCCAGGAGTTCAGGTTGGACCAGAGTCCTGGTACCAAACTGCCAGCGCTCTGGGATCTCCTGTGACAAATGTAAGGAAATATGGAAGAACATCTCAAATTTCCTTCTTCTGCACAGAGAATCTTACCTAAGACATTTAAAATACCTTTATGAAATAACAAAGCTCCAGTGGAACCTTGTTAAGAATAAATTTGCATTGAGAGCAAAAACATCAATGTCCAGAAGAGAAAGTCAGTTCAGGCATGTTTTGACACAGGAGAATTCTCGTGTCACAGCCTGGTCCCAGAATAACCAGTGGCAAAATCCTTTTTGTAACAGGCCCAGTGGTTTGGATCATATTTATGCCAGCCAGACACTTGACCTGGCTGTCTCATCAGATCACAGGTTCATGCTTTCCTCCTCTGTTCATTAAATATTTGAAGGAACAATATCTAATTCCTCCCATTTTCAAGAAAAAATCCCCCTGGAAACTTTCTCTCATCTCCTCCCAGTTATACTTCCAGCTGATTTTTGCCTTTGCATTGCTAGTTCTGTGCATATCCAGGTCAACTCTGAAAATAAACTCCTGGCATTTAAAAAAACCTTCTACTCTGATTTCAGATGGAATTTTGAACCTTTCCAAAGAAATTCTTGTGATTTGCTACGGAGAACCTACAAATCATCCTGTTTCTAGCGTGGGATTGGATGAGAAATTGAAGCATAAATTTGCCAGGTGATTTAAATGGTGTTTTCCACATATTCATGCATTCAGATTAGTTCTCTTGCTAACAACAACTCAGCAGCAGTAAAATTGGCTATAAAACTCCATCATCAGGTATTCTGGAAGCCAAATCTCTGAGGTCTTAAAATGACTGCCTATTGCCCAGGCCTACAGAACAAGACCAAATTACTGCAAGGAGCTCACTTCATTATCCCTGCACTGGATGAGCTGGAGCAGCATGAAGGTCCCAGTGTCAGGCACTGCAAGGCAGCCCTTGCCCTCGGGAGTTTGAGATCTAAACCAGACAAAGCAGAGAACAGTCCTGAATTGCCTTTTCCTAGGCTGGAATATTTCAGCTGAATAAAGCTGCAGGTTTTGGCAGGCAGCATCCAGCTCCAAACAATTTGCTTTGTATCCTGACTGCTTTAAAGATACCAGGGTGAATTCTTCCCATCGATTTTATTTTGGGAAGAGTCCCAGGTCTTTGATTCAACTCCACTTTTTGATTGCACATTATAACTCTGCCAAACAAATATCCATCCAAAGGAGCAGCACTACCTCCAGCAGGTCCTTTGGGACCCACACTAATGTCAGTGGAGCTCAGGCACCTTCTGTTCTTGTTTCTCCTCCAGAACCACATGGCCACCATGATCTGAATGGGAAACAACACTTTTTGTGCACTCAGGAGTGAGGCTGAGGTACCACAATTTTGACATGACATCAGCACAGCCCATGCCTGTACTCCTGACAAGGCTGGAGCCCTGGGAGCCTCCCCAGGAACACAAAACTTTGTGTTGGCTTATGCCTCATTTCTGCTTCAATTTTACTGAGGAATTTTCCTGCTGCACTTCAAGGAGAACAATATTTTAAGTAAATACTGATGACTGAGAGGCAAGTTAAGGGAAGGCATCTAGTAGCTGGAAATCAGGTCCATTACACTGTATTAAATATTAAGCTCAGTGTTGTAAGCCAGACAACTGCATACTGAATTAATAATGTTATTTATTCCATTTAGGGGATTATGGAGGACACTTAATCATCGTGGCATTTTAAATCAGAGCTGGCATCAACAGCTCAGATCTAAGAGAATTTTATGGAGACACAGAGATGGATTGGGTAGCTGGAAGTGAAGAGAGTGCAAATGTGTGAAACACAGCAGGTTTGGTAATAATAAAGTTATATGGCCTTTATTGTTCATTTGGATACCAATTCTCCAGCAACACCTAAGAAAGCAAAATAAGTCCCCAAAGATAAGCTTGAGCTGGAGCTTCTGTACTATCAGTAGGAACTTTTCTTTTTGTAAAAGAGTTACAAATTTTCAAGCAAAACCCAAAAGTATCTGCTCAATCAAAACATGAAAATGTCATGGGAAATTCTGAAGCTTTTTTTTTTTTGGCAAATGGTAGATAAAATAATAAAAATATCTGAGGATGAAAAAAATATATTGATACAGCTGTCTGAAAGGAATTTTAATTTTTTAAATTTAAACCCAGAGTGGGCAATATTTTTTCCAGACTTCAATACTGAAAATCAAAAAAATTTTTGCAGGAAGTTTCAGCAGTAAGAATCCTACCTTTTAAAATATAGATATTAAATTATTTAAGAGGTCCAATTAGGACGCCCAAGGTATCTCCCATCTCATTATTCTTTCATTTTTTTTACTTCCTAATTTTGGGCTCTTTGATTGCCATCTTTTTTAGCCATATGTAGAAATGGCTCCCCAGGCATCATGCAAGAATCTGCATTTTTCCCCATCACTCATCAGGAACACCCTATCACTCCTTAGGCACATTTCTCAACCTTAATCACCTCCAATTGCTGTGGGCTCTAAAATTCACTCTACTGGAGAAAGGAATAACTGCTCTGCCATTTCCTGCAGCTCTGATTTTCACGCCTTTCACGGGACAATTTAATTGACTTCACAGGAGCCTATCTGGATTTACACCTGAGCAAAAATGAGGCAAAAAACCCTGACCCTTGGTGTAGAATATCAGGTTCATAAATGCATTTTGTATCTCCAAGAATTGCCCCATTTACAAAGGTGAACAGCTGTTGCTATAAATCAGACAGTCTGAACCAGCCATTAGAACCTCATCCAGATGATCCATTTAAAATATACAAAGGCAACGTTTTGGAAATAAAAGTCTACCCTCATGTCCTCAGGGACACCTTCTGTTAGAGAAAAATCTCATAATTCAAGGCTAAAATTAGTTCAGTTTAATGCTGTTTCAGGAGAGCCACGATACTCAGGAGGAACATCGCCTTGCAAAGGCCTGTTAGATGACTTAAGGGACTCCAAACATCTGGTAATTTGGTAAATACTGCATTGGAGACATCTAACATCTTTTTCAACTTCTCCGTGGGTGTAACTCCTTGCTGTTAGCTGGAATGGCTGTGTCTGGTTCAGCTCCCATGGACCATTTTCTGTTTGAATAGGAAACACTTGCTAAAGTGTGGAAACAGCTGGCAGAGTTGGCTGTGTATGAACAAAACACGCTCTTGTTTCTGACCACAGGCTGGCCTCTAAGTTCCAGCTGGGACTGCCAAGGGCTCTTCCTGGCTGTTTGGATGAGACCAGGTCACCCAATATGTACAAGCTGGCTGTGGTAAGGGTTGGTTCTTGGAGCATAAGGCCCCATTTAAGAGCTGGGGAACTGAGGAACAAGAAGATTAAATTATTGGCCTCTGGGCATTTCCCAGTGAGAGAAAGAGACTCATGTATCTTTTCGTGATGGAAATACCAACACACAAGTGTTTTCTACACAGCACTCAGCAAGCAGGAAGGCTGCTGGGCTGAGCCTCCTGCCGCTGGGGACAGTGTTCACACAATCACCTGTGCTCCAGGGTCCCCTTGGCACCTTTTGGGACATCAGGAACCTACCTTTTCTGCTCATCAGTAACTCCCAGCTCCCTGATTACACAGCACATGCTTTCTGCTCTCTCGCACACCAAAAGTATGAAACACAGCTAAAGGGGCAATGCTTGGTCAGCCCTGCACTGACCACTGAGTGATCACCTGTTCTCAAGGCAGCAGTTTCCCTCTGCATTCACCAGCTCCCTGCTTAGTCCTGAATGGAAAGGCTAAGTCATATATCAGTATTCTGATGGGCTTTGTCATTTGTCTTTCTCGGGGTTCTGGAGTTAGACATAACAAGAACGTGAGGAAACCAATGAAACACAGACAGAGCTCTACCCTAAAGCCCCAAACAGTCACACAGAGTAACACACTCAGCTCCTTTCACTCAATTCCTTATGCTCTTCTGAGACCATGAAAAGGAACTTTATGATATGCTGGAAGGGATGAAGTATTAACTATCAAAAACTAGACTGAAGTAACTGAGAGCCTGCATTATTTTCCCTTTGATGTATACTTATGTAAATTCAAATAAATATGCTTAAATGTAACCTGTCTTCAATTCTAGCAGAGCTTATTAAATCTATTTATGCAAGACAAGCTAGGCTCCATAGAATGCCAGGAACTCCCCTGACATTTGCCTTCCTACTTAATGTGATATTCTATGATTACACATACCAGAGCCTTTCATTCAGGCATTTTAATTTACAAATACTTTTTACATTTCTTAACGCCCCTGTGGACAGGCATTAAGAGTCCACTTTATTCAGGAGCAATCAATCGGAGTGCAGCAGGGCAGCCTGTTTTGCTCCAGATCACGCACTGAAATATTAGCAGAGTTTGGAAAACTCCTTCCATGTCACTCAGAAACACAATTTCCATTAAGAGCAGACACATTCTCTTAATGTTGGGCCAAACTCTCTGAGCAGAGATGGAGAGGGAAAGCTTAGTAGCAGGCAGGCCAGAGGCAGGAGATCAAGACTAATGTCCCCAAGGCAGTCACAGTGAGGACGGAGGCCACCCCTCCTTTGCCAAGGTCACTTACCAAGCAAGTGCTGCTCTCCATGGTGTAAATCTGCCCGACATTTCCTCCATGTCTCTGCCCAGAGCCAAGTTACCTACTAAAGGAGAAGAAGGTATTAATAAATGGCATCAACTCAGTCTCCTACAGCAACCAGCACACTTCAATACAGTCCTGACCCTCCAGAGGACTGGCAACCCATTACCCAGGCTCATCTTTTCTTGTTAGCTCTATTATTTCTGGAGCTTTTAATGCCCTTTAATAATGAACTGCTTCTCCCACAGTCCCTGGGATGAGGTGTGGATAAGTCCAGTCTTTAGGGCTGGCAGAGCTGAGAGAAGCCTGCCCAGCCTGATCAGTACCAAAGAGCTCAGGTTCCAGAGGAACTCCTACCAGAGCCAGCCATAGGACACCAATTCCTCTCCTATGGGCCTCCAAGGGGGTCTCCACCACCCCCTAAACACTCAGCAACACTTCAGATATTAAAGGCAGTGCTTAAAAGCAATAGCTAAGAAGAGGCTCCCCTTCAAACCAATTTTTGAACAAAGCACACACAGCCAAGGACACCTTTGCCTCACACCTGCAGGACACAAGCCCTTGGAGCACGGCTGCCTCTGGCAGGAAGGTGGCACTTTCTCTGTCAGACTTTAACTGCAAAAATTCTCATGGCAGAAACTAGAGACACACTGCACATCCAACCCAAGCTGTGTCTGTATTTCTTCATGTTCTCTTTATAAATGGAGTGTAATTATACACACAAGGAAGCCCCTGCCCTACCTGGGTTAGGAGAGCACCTCCAGCCTTGCACCAGAATTACCCAGGAGAGGCAACACAAGAGGCCCCTCCTAGAGGTCAAATTTAGGTAACTGAGCCCCATCTGTGCTGCTTTGGGGCAACAGAGCACTGATGGTCCCCAGGTGTTTGAAACAAACCACCTACCTTGCCTGTGCTTGGGCTTTATCATGAGAGGGTGAAGTGGCTGCAGAAAGAAGATAAAACTCAAGGTGCAATTTGTGTCTGTAGGAAGTGATCTGGCTGCAGCAGTGAAATCTGGGAAATAAACAGCCCTGGGGATAGGGAATGAATATTGCACCAGCATTTTTGTTTGCAGGCCTGCTCCTTACAATATTTTAGAAGGATAAACCCAAAACTGCCATCCCTCCATGTAAATAAAGGGATTTGTCATAAAGCTAACAGATCCTGCTCTGAAGTAGTTCCCCAGAATATGAAGTGACAATGAGGTGCCTAAGAAAATAACTTTCCCACTGCCTGGGAAAAGCCATTTCTGGGATGGTAACTTTCCAGCTGTGATCAATATGGGCTTCAAGAGAAAACAGGGCCTGAAAGACTCTGTGTATGGTCTGCACAAGGAGAACAAAGGCAACAAATAAAACTGAGGTATTTGTAAAAGGTCTGTGACTTACCCCCAATTATCAGCTTAAAGGTAAGTTGCTGGAATGGTTACAGCCAGCCAGTTGCTCTGTGGGAATCTCATACACATCTGGCAGACAAGGAGTGGAAACTGGTGCTTGTAGCCTTTTGCCCACCCAGGAGATCATGAGACGTCAGATCCAGCATGCATTCCCACAAACTCTTCAGGTGCTATTCTCTGGCTGCCCCATCACTGCAAAAGGTGACTGAGATTTTTTGTTCCAATGCTTTTACAGTTGTATTGTGCCCAGAAGGTTGAAGCAGAGAAACCTGAGCCTGTGGCCTCCAAAACCCTGGGGCTCTCCTGGATTTTTGCAGTTCATTTACACTGAGTCAGGACTTGCTGCCAGGTTTGAACCCCCACTGCCTCCCTCTACTACCCTTCTGGACACACAGCTTTCTACTACAATTTCCCCCATCCTTCCCCATGGGCTTGTGAGAACAAAGAAGCTCATGTTTGACAATTACTCCATGCAGAATCATTAGGTGTGATCATGGAATCCATTGTTGGAAACCATTTACCTCATGGGTCAGTCCCACTTTCCTGGCCCAGCCTGCCACCTCCTTCTCTTACTGACTGGGCAGAAAGCAACCGACAGTTTTTAAGAGCCGTATTCTCACAAAATCAAATTTATGATGGACAGAGAGCAAACATGCTCATTTCATGAAGAAATACACTGACAGATCTTCCCTCCTTGTGTCACTTCATGGACTTCAGGGCAATTGCAACAGCACTGAACACAGACTCATCCATCCAGGGGAAAACAAGGCTTCCTTCAAACCCTCTTTTATTTACTCCAGTCAGCTGTGCTGAGTGTATCGATTCAATCAGCTATTTCCCTAACCATAAAACCAGATGTGCGCCGTCACGGCCCATCTACAGGGACTGAATCCATGCCATTTAGAAATGCAGAATAAAAATAAAAAATCCCAAGAAAGCTGAGATATGCTGATGTTTGGAACTCTCAGTTTCCTAGGTAAATTGCTTTCTTTCGAGTCACATTTATTTTTGTTACCTCCAAAGAAATGCTGTTTTAGCTGCATTTCTTGGAAACAGTGTTGAGATCTAATAGGTTGTTACTGATGTGAATTCTCAGGGTGGAGAACAGAGGGAATGTAGTATTATCTTTGCTTCTGGGCATCAGCAACTTCTGCAAGCAATGTGGTGCAGTGAATGCCATTCCTTGCTAAGGCAATTAATTACCTTGGTCCCTAAGGAGAAGAGCTGTTCAGCTTAAAGAAAACAACCATGGAGCCCTCTGGCCTTAGGTTAGCTCTGAACTTCTGTGTACATGTGTGAATTAGGGAGGCCACATTGCTCTGTTTTCCTCTGTTTCTTCTCAGGCCATGTTCTGTTGTTTTCCTCTGCACTTATGGACACTACAGCTGTGACAGGTCACTGCAGCAGCTCCTCCTTGCAAAGAGTCACCAAGGAAATGTGGTTTGGCTTTGTTCTGCTTTGGGTACCAGGTCCCCAGGTCAACTATTTCCCACTTGAGTCTCAGGAGCAGAGGAAAGGATCCCCATGGAGTGTGTGAGGAGTTACCCATCTGCTGGGTCTTTCCTTCACCCCAAAGGATGCTGCAGGTGATGCAGGTGGGGTGCACACAGCCACAGTCCCACAGCCTGCAGCTCCTGCCCTTGCTGGGATGGAGACACAGGGTGAGCAAACATCTGCACACAGGAGGCCATGCTCCAGCTGAGCCTGCAGCCACAGAGAGGAGCCTTTGTGCAGGAACGGGCTGGGATTTGCTGGCTGGAGGGTTCTTTCAGCAATGCAGCTGTAATTTGCTACATGCCAGATTGCAGACATTCCTGGGGCAGCTTTCCAGAACGTGAATAAACTCAGGATATGTGTATAAACCCAGCACACAGTGTGGGCTCCGCGAGGCCTGGAGGTAGCATGGCATTGCCTTTGCACATGTACAGCCTGAAGGGATTTCTTCAAGCCCAGATGTTCCCCTTCAGCTGCAGGATCCACATGTGCTGATCAATTCTTGCTCTGTGCTGGAGAAATTATCTCAGAATGTCATACCTCCCCAATGCACAAAGACTCATTCTGATTGTGCTGTCTGTGCAACATAACACAGCTCTGAAACACCACAAATCTGAGCAGGGGGGGCAATGGGAACATGAGACAGGGCTGTGCTACTCAGGGAAGGCTGCAGAGTGTCTGAGCTGATCCATCCCGGGGTCCCAGTCACAAGGGGAAGAGTCACAAGTGATTCAGTGCATAGGGAAGTGTTACTGTAGAAAATGAGTGATTCACGTTCAGGAATTACTGAATAGCATTCAGGCAAGCCATATCCTAATCCCACCTAAACAGCATCTGTCCTGTGACACAGCATTGCCTAGAAGAAAAACCAGAGGGGAAATACGGCAGCAGAGACAACAAAAACTTAAGAAATACAAAGTGTAAATGCATCTCCAACATTTGAGTGCTCTCAGACTTTAGGGAAAGACTTTGCTCTGTAGATGTGGTTTCCTCTGGTGCAAGACCCCTCAAAAGAGTCAGTGGGGTCTTTCTGTTGATACAACCATAATGCCTTTGTGTAGCTGAGCATCACTAATTAAAACCAAAAGGAAAGGAATATTTTCCAAAAATGTCTTGCTGTTTTTCCCCTCCCTTAAGAGAGTTTTCTGACATCTGAAGAGTGGAGCTCTGTGTGGGCAAGGGCACACATATAAATGAATCTAGAGATGGTTTGTGCCCCTGTCATAACTGTCATAGATGCAGAGAGAAATAAGTCAAGAGGAACAACAAACTCTGGAAAGTCCTACAGCCAAGTGCTGGGTTTGAAAACAGGGAAATGTGGCATGTACTGTTCTGCTCCTGACCTGTACCTTACACTGTACTGTTTTGTGTTGTTCTTTCTCTTCCCCAGAGAAGACAGAAACCAGACCTTAAAACATTCACAATGAATTTTCAAATCAATAACATGTGAGACTTTGTCTAAAAGGTAAAGTTGTTGTAAAAATCAATGTCAGAGAGAGCGCTTTGCCAATTCAATTATACTTGTTCCTCTCAAACTGACACAAAAAAAAAGAAAGAAAAGAGAAAAAAATAAAAATATGTGGACTTATTTCAAGGCCAATAAATGTTCCTTGGTCTAACATCCCAGTTTTGTAAATATTCTCAGGGCTTCTTATGCCAGCTCCCCTCAAGGGGTCATAATTAACTCTAAATAGGGTTACCTTGTTTCAGAATCAGTGCAATGTCAAGCAGTGTTTCTGCTTGTGTCCACAATTTTAAAATAATGTTGTATCCATTAAATAGCATGAAAGCTTCCCAGAAATGGGAACCATACGTCAAAATTTAAACACAAATAAGTGTGATTAGACATGGCAGCTGTCTAGAAAATATTCAGCTATTTCACTGAGTTTTGGGCAAAATGTGAACGATTGTACCTATTCCACTAAGTGCAGAACCAGAAAGGCTCCCACATCACCCTCTGCTTCTCAATGCAAATTTCATTTTAAGACTGACCCCAAAGAAAAAGAAAACAGCAAGATTAGAAGTATAAACAGCTGTGCTTCTGCTGGCTTAGCAGGAGACTTCAAGGAGTTTGTGATTCACCCTCCCAAAGACATGTAGCACAGAGCACCCAGCCAAACTGAATCCAGGCCACGTGGGAAGGGCTGAACAGAACAGCAAAATCCAAGGTATAGAATGTCCTGGTATCCCGGTAAAATGTTTTTTACCAGCCCTTGTCAAGCCTATCAATAATCTTCCCATAGCTGAAAGCAAATGAGTGGGAAGTAAATGCCAACAGCAGCAATTCAGGTACAAAATCAAACTCTGAATCACCCTCTCTTCTCTGGTATGAGAAAAATCTCCTATAAATATATACCTAATACAAAATCAGTTACAGAAACACCCTGGAAATCTGTACTTGGTTACCTTGAAACTAAAACATGCCAGGAATTTGGGTAAGTTTTTGCTTACAGACTATCATTATTGGCACTTGATCAGATGCAGATAAGTTAGGTTTCCAGCTTGGGAAGAGAATAATGCAAAAGGAATTGGAATAGATTAATTTCACATGTCCCATTTCAGGACAAGTAGGGGTTTCTTTAAGCATTAAAGAAACATTAATATAAATCTGTGGTATAGCAACACTGTAATCAATCTGAGTTTTTCAATAATTAGAAGTTTGGGATTTATTCAATTAAGTATCAAATGAATAAGATTCAGAAGCTGTTGAGCTTTTATTACTGTTTCTACAAATACTTGATTACTTGCCTTGTTTGTCCCTCAACAGGAGAAGAATGGATTTCAGTGGTTTCCAGAGGAGAGTATGAACAGCACAGGAGCATGTTTTGAAAGGATGTGGCTATTTGGAGTAATGTGAGAGATTCTGAAGGAAAAACAGCTTTGCTTTTTGGAACAGATGTCAGAACCCACTGCAGGCCATAACAATTGCTACTGGCACAGCTGATCACACACCACTGTGAATTTCTCCTCCAGAACTTCAGCTCAACTTAGCACAGAAAGAACAACAGGGCAAAGTTGGAGAATGACACAACCTGCAAAGGATGGTCAGATATGTAAAGTGGGGCTTGCCAAGATAAGAAATCAGGGAAGAGGGTGTGTTCCAGCAGTTGGTGTTTCCTAGGGGTGCATGCCAAATCTCCTAACTCACAAGCATCTCATAGAGAAGTTTGGGATCACCACTGCCTGGGGAAAAAAAGGTGTGAGAGCCTGGAAAACAGAGCAAAAGAAAACAATTCAGAATCTAAGAACCAACCCATTTGTGATTGCTTCTCCCTGGAGGAACCACTTCAGGGAAATCTGTTTTCA
The DNA here is from genome assembly GCA_025920805.1 of Petroica traversi. Taxonomy (NCBI): domain Eukaryota; kingdom Metazoa; phylum Chordata; class Aves; order Passeriformes; family Petroicidae; genus Petroica; species Petroica traversi. The sequence continues at coordinate 9,983,469 of JAHLSL010000041.1, forward strand.
TTCCTGATACCCTACAGACTCTGTGACAGAGCCTCCCTGCAGCACCTTGTTTTCCCATGCTGAAAATACCGTGTTAATAAACTTCTCATTGGGATACTGCAGACAGCTGATGTTGGTGAGAAAATCTGGAATCTGCAAAAGAACATTTCTAGGAAATGGAATTACATCACCAGGATTTATGATGAAAACCTCATCAGACAGAGAACACTGCAGGACACAACCCTCAAAACATTCCCACCAAGCCCTCTTTTCTCCAAAGATCTCTGCTTTACTGTAGAAGCAGTAAAAAATTTTAAAAATACTGCATGGTCAAAAAGTAAAGCAATTTTTGAAGAACAGATCAATAGATCAGCTGGAAACACTAAAACCAAAAAAATCACAGTGTTTTTAAGCTATTGTCTCTTTTGTTGAAAAGGTACCATATCTGGTTCTTAACTTAAAGTGTTGCTAGACAAGAGGGAAGAGATACTAAAACCGTTCCAGACATTAAAGTATTAGAACACACTTTAGTATTGTTAGGGAAGAAATGCACAATAGGAAGAGAATATCCTTGCAGTATCTTCTCACAAATTCACTGGCAGCTCTGAAAGCAGTTTCCTTCCAAAAGCCTGGACTGATGTTACATCTGATCTCATGAAAATAGCCATAAAGTCTGACTTACCAATATGACTCTGCTGGCTTTAAGCCTCAATGAATAACATAACTCTAAAAATAGAGTTTGAGTCTATAAAAATCAAAACAAAGTTTGATGTAGAGACAGTTTTGCAAGCAAAAATGAAAATATTGAATTCTCCATCAGGAAAACACATATAATAGGCCAGCTTGGGAAAATCTGTTTGGACACCATGAACTTTGTGGATATCAGTATGAAAGGCAGAGCTTTTTGAAGAATATAATCTCATTTTTATTGATTGTCAGAAAACTGAAATGCTCCTTTCACAAGGTGATGAAAAAATCCTGTTGGGACCTGGCTGTGGATAGTGGGAGTCATGTGCTCCTGTAACTTGTTTTAACTGAGCTGCTCCTGCATGGTGGTGATATTTCCCTCCTCAGATATCCCTGTGAGCCAGACAATGCTGCCATTTCTATTTACACATGGGGAATAAAGACAGACAAGAGTCAAGGGCCAGATTTCCACTGCACTTGTTTATGGAAGTTAAAGGATTTCTTGAAACACAGCTCAAACATGCCTAGACAGGGCTTGATTTCCTTCCAGCCCACTCCAGTGGGAAGCTCTCAGAAACCATAAAATACAACACCTGAACATTATGACGAAAGGTTAGAACCATCTGTTGCAGAACCTGCTGGCTACTGTGATCCCAATGGCTTTGCTGTGCTCATCCTCACTGTGACAGTCTGGAATTCTCACTGGCCTTGGGACTGTGATTGGTGCAGCTTCTAAAATGCAGTAGTGAGGATGCCATTGACGTCTGTTCATATGTCAACAACCACACCACATGGGAAGGTGTCTTGAGTGCCTAACAAACATTTTCCATGAAGTTCTGGGGAGGAATCTGGCTTTTCATGTGAATGCTGAAGAGGACTTAATAGATCAGGGCGTTTCTGCTATAGAAGCTCTGCCTCTGCTCTGTATGGAGCTTGATGAAACTTTTAGACATTCTCTTGATAACTTTTGAACTTCTTTAAAAACAGGACAAACCCAGTGTCCCTCTCCTGGCAGTAACAATGCTCAGAGCCCTTAAGAGAGACTGTCCAGAGGTGCAATTACTTAAGGCAAATCTGAACTGTTCCTAAGCAGTACATTTCTCTTTTAGTTTATGTTAGAACAGACTTAGGATAAATCCAAGAGCTCCCTCAGTTATCCCATGGTGTTGTCTTAGATACAAACTTAGGAGGTGCAGAGCATCCATGCTGGTTGTGTTCCTGCACCGAGATCCCTGAGTGAGGCTGCAAGCTCCCAGCAGATGGAGGAGGGGAAATTTGGGTGTACATTCTGCCAACAAAATGAGCAGCATTTAAACATACAGGGTGATTGGAAGCCAGAAGAGAATAATCTCTCTGTCTCTGTGAAGTCCCTTCCTTTCCAGTGGCTGCAGAGGCCCAGCCAGAATGAAAGATGCTTTGCATGACTCTCAGTGTTTACTCTCACAGGAAGCACAGTATCCTGTCTGGCTCTTGGAATGCTCACCACCTGACTCTGGCATGCTCCAGACAGCGAAGCCTTTTTACCCAACTGGAATGTGCTGCAGTTCAAATGCCGGGAATAAAATAAGCAAGGAGGGCTGCTCTGCTGGCTGGGAGGTCAGGGCAGTGTTTGGTTAAGGGTTAGCATTGAATTGGGCTCTTTCTGTCCCGGGCAGGCAGAGGGGCTCAGCCCTGTGTGGCTGTGCCTGTGGTGGCTCACAATGGGCACTTCCAGGGACCTGTGATCCTCCTCACTGCAGCCTTGGGCCAGCTGGGAGGGTGGCTCAGAAACAACAGGCCCAGGTCCAGATTGTCAAAAGGAGTTAAGATCTGCCTCACTCTGAAAGGCAAAGGATGGTGAGCAGGTCTCAAAAAATGGTCCTTCCAATTGACATTTCTGTGACTCTGTGCTGTAACATCATCAGGAATAAAGAGCAATTCCCCAGCCTTGCACTTGGTACTGGTGCATTTGGCAGCACACAGTGCTTGGGTTCACCATTCACAGGACAGGGATAGACTGGAAAAGGTCCATGCAAGAGCCATGAATTGAATTCAAAGGTTACAAAATAGGTTTCAAGCAGAAGCATCCAGTACTGCAATTTATTCTTTTTGTTAGGAGTGATCTCACATTCTGCTGAAGCAGAAATATGGGGCAAAAACTGACCAAAGACTTTTCATTCTGGCAGACAAAACATAGCTTTGGTGGCTGGGGGCTGAGGTGAGAATTTAGAGTAACAATAAAGTGAACATTTCTAATGACTGGAACAATTTACTAAGGTAGCAATCAACTCTTCACTATTGGTACCTTCTGAAGCAGACTGGACTCTTTTCTCAAACACATATGCAGCTCAAAAGACAATAATTTCAAATTGATTCTGATTACCACTGCCTGCATTATATGGAAGATCAGAACTAACAAACTCATGGATTCCTAGAATACTACAAATCATCCTAGAAGTGTGGGAAACCTCTGATTCCCCTTTGTACAGATATTAACCTTGAGATACTTGTTACTAGATCTGCCCAACTGACCCAAAACTTACTGCCTGATCACAAGCAGTGCCTCCCAAGGAGGTGGCTCATTGCTGAAGCCATGCAATTTCCCCTCTTTAACTCAACTTGCATTTTTTTGAGTTGAATAAACTTTGGGAAAGTTCACAGGAACATGTGATCTGTAATTTCATACAATAACTAGCTGTAAACTCTCTGTCTGTGTTGATTCAGAAACCAAGAAACCCCCAAGATACATTTCTTAAAAACCAATTAAATACTCCTCTGAACAGCACACAAATGTACAATCTCAGGTTGCACAAAACCACAAAACCAGCCCAGCATTTTCTTCCTAATAAGCATAGCAATGTAAACACAACTACAGACATTGTTTTCTAATTAGAAGAATGTACCATGAGATGTTTACAGACCCCTATGGAAATGTACTGACATTTGGTTGCCTAGCAAATGAAGGAAATGGAAAACTCTCTCAGCTGGGACCCTCATAATTAGGTTGGCAAAGGGGACAATAAAAGGTCTAGAAGCAAACAGAGGCAACAGTCCCCCACTGACCCAGGAAAGGCCAAGACAGTGCCAAGGAGAGGTACATAAAGGTGAATTTTCCAATGTTTATATTTTAATATTAGCTTACCACAACTCAGTGTGGGTGAGCAGCCAAATTTGTGCTGCGTGTTGGAAGGACTTGGTGGGAATGCTGACACATGGAAGCTGCTGTGTGGCCTTGTCTCCCTGGGACATGTTCTTGGTGTTGGTAGTTGGCAGGGTCGAGTAACAGTAACTTCTCTCTCTCAGGACAGGATGTTGCTGGGCAGACACTGAATTTGTGGGACACAGATCCAGTGTGAGGAACAGCTCCTGTTTGTGCAAAAAATCACCAAGAGCGGCCCACTGTCATGTGGAGGAAAGACCAAGGAGATGTACCACAGCATCTACAATATGTTTTTCCTGATGGCTGAGTAGCAAAATGCTTTGGCCAGCTGGATTTCCAAGGATGCACCATTTATGACTTCAGCCTGGGTCTCCAAAAGCAGAACCTCATGGAGTCTCAGCAAAGCTGTGCCTGAGAACTCCCACAACAATCCTCCAACCCTGCCTTAGCTGTGAGCCACGGAAAGCAAGTTCCTACACTGCTAGCTTTTGTGCTTCAATAAACAAAAGACTTGAAAAAGACAATTTAATATTTACTGCCATCAGGGCTGGCTCCAAAATAGAAGCTTTGCAGTTCTGATTCAATTGGTGTCCCAAGGAAACTGTCATGCACACAGCAAGCAGTTTTGCTTCCAAATTCTCACACCTTCTTGCTGATGTTGGCTGCATCCTCTGGGAAAGTGAAAATAACAAAGCCTGGTGCAAAGAAACAATATGTTTTCCTTGGGGTTAAATGGTCAAATAAATGTGGGGAAAGGTATCACGCACTTGCTTGTGAAAGAAACGAGTTTCTCAGGCATCCTCCCCCATCGTGGTATTGGTTACCACAGAACAAAGTTTTTCCATCCCAACTCCTACCCAGAGTTACATCAGACAAAGCTATCGCCAGACGACGCTTTCCTCATACAGCATTCCTTGTCCCTGGAAAAGCAGGAGGAAACCTGTCTGTACAGCACGAGTCAATCCCACAGCACCACTGCAAGCATTTCCTGGTTTCTCCTTCCATGCTGCTGCAGCTCAAGGGTTTCACCTCATAAGTGCATAGGTTTGGAAGGGGAATGTAAAGTTGCTTTGATATAAGGATTGCTCTAATTTACAGGAGCTCTTAGTACCATGTTACACAGTTTAACCACATATATGAATTCTGGATGTAACTTGAGAATTTGGTTTTAATCTGAGCCCTTGAATTTTATGTATGGGAAAAAGCCAATCAATTTCAGATTGTTTATTTATGATGGGGTGGTGGGAATGTAGGTGAAATTAACTCCATAATAATCAGCCAGATCTGCTTTTGGCCAAACAACTTCTACACTTTGCAAATGGTGTTTGCAGCATTTTAAATCCCTTTAAATCCCACTTTTATCCCACAGACACTTCAGATCAGCAGTTTTCAACCCTTATGAAGTATATTTTCCAGAACAAACACAGGGCTTTAAACTGCAAATTTTAACTTGCAGATAACATCTTTCTTACCCCTTCTGGACCCTCAGGAATAGCACATCACCCTCTATGGTTCTGCAGAGCACAGGGATACAGCCACTGCCCAGAAAAAACAGCTGTATTTGTGTCACTCAACCCCAGGATTTCTGCACCACTAGAAATTTTGCCTGGCTTTAACACACAGGAATACAAGGTGTGGTGGAGCAGGGGGAAGGGATGTTTGCAATGGCTCGAATGTGCAAAGATGGTTTCCAGCTGCATTTCACATATGATTTGGGGTTTGGATGAAGTTTTAACAGAATTTCTCCATGAATTATGCAAGAGGCTGCTGGAACGCTGCGAGCACACAGAGGCACAAAGACTTGTTGAAGCAGCCCTCAGACAGCCCACTGCCATCTGACACACGAACCAAATCAAAGCCCACTCCAAAAGGCAGAGTTTTATGCTGGGGAGGAAAGTGAGGAGAGGACCCCGGTGCTGCGGGTGCCGAGGTGGGGACACGCGGTGGGTGACCTGCTGCAGTACAGCACTAGATGGTGCTGTATTTTAGAAATAATTCTGTCTCGTGGGTCCCTTCGTGTTGGACTCAGGCTCAAAGATGTGGCAAACACACACAGGCTCCTTTTGAGAAACGCTGTTGCTCTTTTCAAGGAAAGTATGGATTTTCCTTGCTGTCTGTTTACAGCACAGGAGTTAATAGAGACTATGAATTTGTAACTGGGGAGTTGCCAGTTAAACTCTCCAAGTGCTGCTGTTTCATTTGGGTGTGTGATGGGAACTTCAGAGCACTGTAGAAGTGTCAGGAACAACACTGTATCCGTGTTTACCTTTCCCTGACTTAGCCTCTTGCTCCTGATTGAGGCTGGTGGCAGTGTCCAAAAGCCCAGCAGCAGAACTGCCCTCCCTCACCAGAAGCTCAGAGCATTCAATTCTGCCAGCAAAGCTCTGGCCTGCACAGGAACAGTGTCACCCTGGGAAAGGGAGTGGCACTGAGCATGTGGCTGGTGCCAGGAAAGTGGTGTTTTTAGAAAAGCCTCCATCCTTGGGCTGTCACACTGCCACGGCTGCACAACATGAGGAGCTGGGACCCCATCTGCCTCCCCAGTCATGTCCCTTCCTGCAGTAGGGCTGTTCAGAGGTGACGGGGAGGAAGCCATGGGCACCCATGTGAAGCGAAGGAAAACAGCTTTGAAATTAGTGGCCTAAAAAGTCACCTGTAGAAGGAGATGGGTGGCCTCCAGGGTTCCTCCTCCTGCTGTTTCTCACTGCACTTGTGCTGGCTCTGTGGTGCATTTCTGAAGATGCTGGGCACACATTCAGAGCTGGCCCATTACCCTCACTCCCAGAGGCTCCAGCAGGCAGAGCAGGTGCTCAGCAGTTGGCTGGATCCAGCCTGGGCTGCAATGGGCAAAGCCTTCTATCAGCTCTCCCTGGGGTAGGAAGGGCTCAGAGACACCTGCTTATTCCAGTTGGCCATCCAAGGAAGCAGACACTCTCTCTTCCCTCCTGCTTTGCTTCCAGGCGCAAGTGAGTTTGGTTTCCTGGCCACAAACAGGGCAGTGTGAGCCAGGAAAGGGTAATTAATGTCAGAAAAGATCAGGGACACAGCACAGCACAGCTCACTTGGCAGGAGCACAAAGCAGGGGGGGGGAAGATGTCTTTTAGAGAGCCTGCAAGAGGCCAAACCAGCCAAATGAGCTCTGCAGTGGCTGGGCCGGGTTGTTTACATGGCAATCAGTCCTTTCAAGGGGTCATTTAACTTTCTCTATAGGGCATCAGCAGCCCAGACACAGCTTTTTGGAAGGGAAGGATGGGTTTGCCTCTCCTCATAAGGTGTGCATAAAAGGACGAGGCAGCTCTAGAGGAAATATGAGGCTGTATTGAAGTCTGTAGGATGGAGGTTGGCATAACCAGCCTGTCTGCAGGGATGCTCAATAGCTGAGTGAGAACAGGCCCATTCCTGGCCGTGTGCCCAGCAGCCTGTCCCATCACACAGCATGGCAAGGTTTAGCTTGGCAGCAGAGGTGGTGTCTGGCTGCCAGAGCCTTGGAGGGAAGTCAGGAGCCAAGGAAGCACCGTTCCAATGGGCTAATGAACTCATGCTCAGGAGCTCTGGCTTTGCTAAGAGTCAGCGGCTAAAGAGAAGAGGAAGATTTGTGATCACTGCTCCATAATCTGCACAAACCCACCATTTTCAGGGGACCCAAAAGGATGGGGTCTCCCACCTCAGGTAAAACCCAGTTGTTCTGAGATGTGCTGTGCTCCAATGCCAAAACAAGTGTGGCAGCTAAATTAAGACAGTCCAGGATATGCCAAAATGCATCCTAGTGCTGTGGGAATCAGCACTCTATAGGACACTCCAGTGCTCTCAGCAAAAGTTGCCTCCTCTTATCCCCAGTTCCCTCTGGCATCTCTAATATGGCAAAGGATGCCAGTCCCAAGGACTGTGTAGAGACTGAACCAGGGATAAGCACAAAGAAAGAGGACACTGTCTGCAGCAGACAGCAGGGCAATAGAGTGTGTCATGCCATACCTGGGGATGCTATTTTGAGAGCTCAAGACAGGATGAAGGAAGTAGAGTTATTAAACTCACTGGGAAAAGGCACTGGAAGTGGCTGGCACCTGTCCCAGACTGGAGAGAGGCTCTGCAGACAGCCCAGGAAAACCAAAACATGCCTTGTCTTTCATAAGGAAGAGCAGCCAAGCTGGGACTCAGCCTTGGCTCAGAGTCCACCTGCAAATTGTCTGCCACAGTCTGCTCTCACCACCGAGGGTCGTGTGGGCAGGAGGAACTGTCGGTCAGAACTTATGGCCAAATTCTTAAACCTCTCCCTATCCTGTTCCCAGCTAATTCTGACAGGAAATAGCAATCAGAGCCCCAAGCTCTCCAGTCTTTGTTCTCCTCTTCCTCATCTGTCAAACAGGCAAACTGAAGCACACTGTGCCACAGCCTCGCTCTCTCTCATCCCAGGCTCTGCCTGCTTCACCCAGCTCTCAGAATTTTGCTCATCCAAGTTGTCTTAGAGTTTGCCTGTATCAGACATTATATTTTTACTGCATTTCAGCACATTCCAGCAAAGGCATGACTGTTTTCTATCTCTAAGCGTGATTAATTCTGTGGCAAGGAGAGCAGATTCATAGAAATTCTCAAAAGAAAATCCATCATGAGGAGACACTGGAGGCCTCTCCCACTGCAGATTACTATGGGGAAAAAGGTTTAAGTTTGCTACTACAAGCTTTAATACTGAGAGAAACCACTCCTGATGCTGAACTGCAATAGGCCACAACTGTGAGAGAGGCTGATTGTGGCTGGGACTGCAACACAGGGGGTCCTGATGTCTTCCTGGATTATCCCCTTAGAAATCCAGGCTCATACTGGATGTGGCTGCCAGCACAGTGACTCTTAGATTTCATAGCAGGAGAGCCTGATGGCCAGGGGATACTTTTAAGCAGAACAGAGATGTAAAAATCCTGCTTTCAATTAATTGCATCACCAGGGAACTGGAGGGCAATTTGGATTAAACTATTGAGGCTCTTTCAATTGCTTCCCAGGGGAAGATCCAGCAGGAGTGAAGGATTCAGCCAGAAATGACAAATAGGGAAGTGAGTGAAATGTGGGGAGAGTTACACTTCTGCCCTTCATAAAATTATGTTTTCATACTGATCCAGACTCCACCAGTGCCAGCACTGGGGAGATGTGGGGAGTCTGAGGCAGCTGACACAAAACCTGTCATGCACAGATGAGGGAGTCAGTGCAGAGTGATCTTTTGCTTGCTGGGATGGAGGCTGGATAGCCCAGGCTGACCTACCTGGGGATCCCTCAGCAAAACCAGAGAGCAGTGCCCTGCTACCCTCACATACCCAGTTTGTGTGTGGCCCAGTTTCTGACTCCTCATAAAGTAGCCTCTGTTCTAGAGGATCCAACTTCTCACTCTCTCCATGGGCAAAGCCAGGATTTTTTTGGGTTCATGCCTGATGCTGTCTATGGGATCTGCCTTGCTGCTCCTTCTTGAATTAGAAAGTATGCACTACTGGCAGCAAGAAGCAGTCTCCTCTCCCCACATAATGCCAGAGACTCATTTATTCTCTTCAAGTTCAAATAAAGCTCTAGTGTTTTGTAGTGTTAGAATGGGCTGCTTTTTTATTTTATAGCTACTGATTAGATGGGATTGCTTCAGCTGCCTCACAGCTCCAGGCTATCAGGGCACCACTCAGCTCCTCTGCATCACAGGCCTGGCCAGCTCTGCCTCTCCCACTCCCACCTGCATGCCCAGTGAATCAAACCAAGTGATTCTCTGGCCCCTCTGTTGTAAAGCAGCCTAAAACTGGAAGTGAGGCTGGAGTGTCCCCAGCTCACAGCAGTTCCCCGGGCACAGCACAGGTACCTGGCTCTGGATATGATACAAAAGTTTTTTTTCTGGCAGAAAGGTAGAGTTTGGTGACTCAGGGGATAGCTCTCTAAGCGTCTTCAGGCCTCAAAGCAGCCATCCTGTGCAGAGAATATAAAGGCAGATGGGCACACACACACAAAAAACCCAAAACCAACAACCATTTTATAAGGCAAAGCTAGTTTTTTAGCAGTATAATTAAACAACTCGTCCAGTCCAGACCATATCCAGAGCAACAGCTAGGAGCAAGTAGAACAAATCTATCTGAGTTCACTTTACTAAAACAACATCCCCCTCAAAGTAGCTGGAAATCCTCTGTATCTGCATTTTACTTGTGTCATTTCTTTGCCTTTAAAAGTCAATGAATGCCAGATGTCCCTGATTTTGGTTTCCAGCAGACAGGTATCTTGCCCAAACCATCCCTTTTAAATTAAGTGCAATTTGCTGCTAAGTTGGTTTTGTAAAAGTGAGAAGGGGCAGGGGGGGGAAGGGACATGAAAAACTCAAGAACTGCCAGCATTATCATGTGCAAAATGAGTCTGAAGGAAATTGGGGACATGCAGCTGTCAAGGCAAACAGCAACAGATTGAGGCCATGGCATGAAGCAGCATGGAGCTCTAATGAGCAGGAAGAGCAAAGCCAGAGCCACAATTTTATCCTGTGTTGATATTCTACAAGAAAAATGATCACAGAGAACATTTATTGCCCCCCTAACAAGATCAAGCTTAATAACAAAGCTACACATGTTATTTACTACAATGTTTGCCTATTGCATAAGCAGCAGTGCCTGTTGCCTGGATCCTTGCTGCCTGCTGAGGTCTTTTCTCTCAGGCTGGCTGTTTCCCAGAGAGGTGGGTCTGGAAAACCCTGGATGAGTGTGTGAGAAAGAATCAGATCCTGGGGGATGGTGCTCTTACATGGATTGCACTGGGCACAAGCTTATCCAGCATGGACAGACACATTAAACAAACCCCAGTCCATTGTGTGGCTCCTTCCCTTTGCCCACAGATCCTGCACAGGTCTATAATTGGCACAAGGAGCTTATCCCAAAGTCAGTTTCAAACTGAAGTGACCATCTAGTATGACCTCTTGAAGTCCCCAAAGGATTAATCTCCACAGAGCCTTCAGCACAGAAACCAAACCAAATCCACAGAAATAGTAAGCCTGGATACAGTAAGTGCTTAGGATGCAGAGATATTGAGGGTATAGTGGGAAGAATGCAGAAAACTCTGAGATGCACAAAGAATGGCAGAGATGACAGCATAACAAGATTCCAGAACTGCAGGGGAGCAGCTCTGTGAACTCATCAGCTCAGACAGAAGAGACACACGAATGAGCAGACCCTGCTCCTGTACTTGGAGGCTTCCTGCCCCCAGCACTTGAAGCAGCAGCATGTGCTCATTATCTGGGTTTCCCAGAGTGCTCCACCCCGGCACAAGGACACTTAGGGAAAGCAGGACCTATTTAGCAGTGTAACCACCTAAACGGTTCAGCAGTTCTTGCTCTGGAGATCACTCTCAGATGGGCTGGTTGTTACCTGCTTGCTCACACCACCTGCAACACTTCAGCTTAGGCCCTGCTAGAACAAGCGTGCTGTGAACCATTTCTCTCCTATCCTTATTCCATGGCCATGAGTTTCTTCTGATTTTGGCTACTTCTCCATTCCAAAAAAAAAAAACAAGGACAGAAGGGAGAAATGAATGTATGCCATAATATGTAATTTTAATAAAATATATAGGATCTGCTTTTATGATATCCACTGGAATATGCCTGGGGGTTCAGGTGGGGTAACTCGCCCTGACACAGCAAAAGCAGAGGTTCCAAAAAATCCCCCAAACACAGCACAATAGGAAAGGAAGATACATCTTTATCTGTAAAACAGTCGTGCACTGTTTTACAGTTACACCCTGTGGGTGCACAAGATTAATTGTCTGGGTATGTTTGCCACATGTGAAAGCATCCCAGGAGCAGTTAAACAGGAATATGAAACTATTGTATTTTTATATGTATATAATTTCCTTCCTTTCCTTTTTACCTCTGAAAGACATGAAAAACCTGCAAGCTGCAGGATACAAGGACAAAGGAATAGAGGACACGTGGGCCAACTAAGAGAAGAGGCCTCAGCAAACTGAAAAGTAGGAGATCCAGCAGGTAGTAGCAAAAAACAAAAGGATTTCTCCAGCTTGGAAAAGGAGTGTCTAGACAATTTCATTGTGTTGTTTCAAATCATGCTGCTGCCATGAGGTATCAGGCAAAATGACTTCCAACACTGCTGATGCAACACAGAAGGAAGCAGGAGGAAATGAATTTCTGATATGCCATTTAGCCACTAAAAACTTGGAGCATCAAATTTTTACAGGCTGCCAGTAGCCATTTCAAAGGCAGAAGCGTTTGTGTGGCCCTTGTGATGGTCGAGCTCCTGAGCTTCCACTGAACCACACTGTTCATGTGTTTCCAGTGCTGGAGCTGCCAGGAAAAGGTGGATGGGTAATGCCACACAGACCCAGCTGGCACTGCCTGCCCTTGTTATCACTTGGCTCAGGTTTCAGTGTTGACTCTGTGCCTGAAGAAAGCCATATGCAATACAGCAGGGGGAACATCTGGCTGGGAGGTCTTGGAAACAAATGGGCTCATCTCATCCTTCAATATCCCTGTTGTACCTGGCTGCTGTGGAGTTCAGCAAGATAGATTCCCACACCTGTCAGAACCCTGAATTCAGCTGCTTCAATTCCAGGGCTCAAGCATGACTCTGGGATTCTCAGCCTGCTCAGGCAATGTAAGGCCCATCCAAAATACTCCTCAGGACACCTGTATTTTTTTTTTTTTGTGTGTGTGTGTGGGGTTTTTTTGTTTTGGTTTTTTTTTTTTGTCTCTATTCATCTGCCTTTATATTCTCTGCACAGGGTAGTGCTGACTTACACTAAGAGATAACTGCACTTGTAGTGATGAAGTTGTAAAAGCTTGTAAAACTCAGTGTACAGCTGAGATCGATTGTTTCCCTTCTCCCAAAGAGTGGCTGACAGAAATGCTTCTGCTCCCACCTGCAACAGAGTTCATCAACTCACAGTGCACCTGAAATTCCACTGAAATATCCAGCAACACACACATATATAAGTGTATAGATTCTCACAGAAATACAGTCACATCAGAATATTTACCCACATCATCCCTGCCTAGGCAGATCTGCAGGAAAAATATTGACAACATGCTGCTTGGCAGGAATGAGGTAGAACCACCCCCATTTTCAGGCTCTAAATGCAAAATCTCCCCCTTTGCAGAGACTAAAGAGGCACAATTGATCTTTCATGCAGGAGTCCTCCCCATCAACTTTCTTCCAGGTCATCACCACGAGGCAAGAGTAAATGAGACATGCTGGTTTCCTCCACAATGAGTGAAAAAACAGGGAAAATGCATGACAGAAAGAATTTGTTAAATACTACTTTAAAGAGCCAGTTCTACTCCTCACTGACCCGTGTGTAACTCTCTTACAGCTAGTTGGGACACATGCATGAAAACAAGGAAAGAATTTGGCATTTGGGCTTTGAAAAAACATCTGAGAGAGCTCCAGCCTACTAGCACTGTTTTTTAAAATCCATCATGTTTTCTCTGAGGCAGTAAACCACATTATCTTAATTTAATAGATAAAAGGATGGAAGCACTCGGAGCCCCCCCAAGGTAACCTCCCTTCAGGGCTGGAGCTCGGAAAAGTCCTGCATCCCCCACCATTCAGAAAAGTTTTTATTACCAAACTCTTCTGCTTTAGCCCAAGCCTGATGGCCTGGACACTTTCTCTCTACTGTTCCTTAGCTATTTTTACTTTTTACTTCTCCAGCAAGCAGAACTGCGAGTGTACCAGCCACAGCATCTCCATTTCAAATGGTTTGGCTCTCCTTTCCACAACATTATTTCCTGACTCTTTTTCCAGCATGCAGCTTGCTGAGCAGAGGATTAGGATAAACTGAATCAGGCAGAAAACTGTTTTTTTTCCGGATGGCCTGCAAATACTACCTTTTCTCTCCAAGCTCAGGTACTCAGCAGCTCCCTGTTCCTGCCTTGCACTGGGTACACAGAAACCTCCCTAAATTATGTGCATGTGCTCAAAGGGATTGTTTTGAAATCAAACCTTCTGAAGTGTGTCTTGAGCCCAGCTCAACTTTGGACACACTGTTGAAATTTGGATTTAATTAATTCCACTTGAGTTTTGAAATGGTGCGATACATTTTTCAGAGGTTTTTTTCCCCCCATTTCCTGGATCAGAGCCTCAACCACATTCATGGAAACACTGAAGGGAAAAAAAATCCCTAGCAATAATTCACCAAGTGGGAACTGAAAACATTTGCTGAAGAAGAAGGAACCTCTTGGTCTTTGGATGCTGGGAATAATTCAATCTCTCCTCCCAATTCCCTACGGCTCAAATGGCCCTTTTTCCAGCAGAGCTGTGGTTATTTAAGCAAGTTGCCCTGGGGACAAGTGCATGTTACTTGCAGGATTTGGGCTGGAAAGATCAAGCACATGGATTTGTAGGCAAGAAGGGCTTTGTGTTTTAATAACTGCCAACAGCCCCACAGAAGAGACCAAGCTTGCAGGATGAAAAGTCCTCCTTGGCAGAATTTAACTCAAATATCCTGGAAGCACGCAGGGAACAAGAGGCATCTTTGTCAGCATCATCTCTTTCAACACCGCATCATCTTGCGTGCAACAAATGTACCAACTCTGGATCCACAGAATCTCCCCTTTTCTCTCCTACACTGCTGGATTTTTGGACATGTTTCATGGTGTACCATGTGCCCAATGAACAACGTTAATCTTGCTCAATAAGCAGTTGCTGTCTGCCCTGCAAGTGCCATCTGCAGCTGTGCAGACAGAATCACAAAACACAGGGTACTGGGGTGCTGCTTCTCAGAGACAGAGATTGCAGATTTCCAGGACAGGGAGCTGCCTCAGCCCTTGGGAAGAGGTGCCAAGATGAAATGCAGAAAAGGATGCTGCCATGTCCCCCAAACTCCTGCAGGTGCAGAGACTGTCAGACCTACCTTGATTGTGATGAAAACCTCATGCTGGGGCACTGGAGGGTTCTAGTACTCTAGTGTTAGCCTACAACTTCTCTTTAAATGATAGTATCAAGTTTCTGGAAATTACTTTCTTCCTCTGCCTCCCAGAACAGAATCCCATCTGCATCACAGAGGCCTGGAAGGAGGATTAAGAAAGCAGGAGAGCTCAACAGGGAAATTGTACAAAATCTACCATTCTGCATTTCTCTGCAACTCAGTGAGCTGAATCCTCTGAAAACTTCCAATGTTCTCTGGCCACAGTGGATGGAGAAGACTCCCTGATCACTCAGCCCCAGACCCTACTCTTGTTGGGGCAAGGAAGGTTCTCATTCCCAGACAGAGACCAGGGATGGCAAGAGTTGTTTTCCAAAAATCAAACCCCAATTCTATTTACAAACGCAGAAGGAGATCTTATATGTACAAATCTGTTAGAAATTAGGTCTTGATTAGCAATGAGCATCTTTGCAAACGGCCTGCCAGGTAAAAAGGCTGACTGAAACTATCTAAAACAGGAATTAAGTTCTGAATACTGGCCTGACTACAGGGAGTGCATATATTTTGAAGTAATTACTCCCTTCTTGAAAAGCACTCAGAACAGCAGAAAGTGTTACTGTGTGGTCATCACCCAGCTTCCATTATTTAAGCTATGAGCAGGTAAAAAGAACTGCCAACCTACATGGAAAAACCCATCCATCTATTTCCCATCTGTCATATTTTCTCAAATCCATTCCACATAAATCTGAATACACACGAGACAAAGTATATACCACTGGCCTCAATTCCACTTCAAAAATATACAGCACGACCAAAGACAAACCACAATCCCACAACTAAGCACACATTTCAGGACACATGTGCTATACAACCAAACTTTCCTTTACTGCTACAGAGAAATAATTTCACCAGTTTTGTACACCTGTGTTTAGTGATTGCTAACTGGGTCTTGCTCCAAGGTTCTCGTCACCTTTAATGACTGCTGACCCTTAAGAAAACCAGCAAAATCCAGACTGGATTGGGTCCAAAATTTCCAGGCCTGCAGATCAGTAGTGTCCAGTCTATATGCAATGGTGTCTGTAGATTTTAGCCCTCTGTGACACTTTGTGATGCAGACAGGAGACAGCAATGGAGTCTGACACCTCTCTTGAATTGTCACTGTCTCCCCCCCAACTACTGGGACTAACCCAGGCACTGGATAGTGAAGGAGGGAGTTTCTTCTTAAGCAATGGAAACCAAGATTTTAAGATTATAAGTGCCAGATTAAACTTTAGTGAATTACAAGGGATGGGTAGAAACTTCAACAAAACATTTTGCCTTCAGTAAAATGTTTGTCCATTGACAGATAAAATATTTAGGTTAAAATCAGCACCTCAAAATATAAGTGGAAGACAGATAACCTCATTTTGTTCAACTGGAAATACAAACAATCCATTTTGGTTTGAAGCAACTAACTCAACAGTTAAAAAACAAAGCAAACCAAAAAAATTAGAATGGAAATGAGTTGAGGCTTTTACTTGAACCAAGATGCCTCTTAAATGTCTTGGCATGAGCAGTGACTTTCCCAAATCTCTTTACGCTGTTTATTTCTAAATACCGGATGTCTGGTTTGCTCGGAGCGTGTGTGTGTGTGTGAAATATTTGCCTGACTTGTCTGCCCCAATGTCACAATCACAGCACAGACTTCAAGAACTCCTGGCACAGGGAGAAAACACAGAAAGCAGACAAAGGGAAGAATAGAGCAAGCACTACGTTTGGAACTGCTTTTCCAGTAATATGGACCAGGGTTCTCCTGCACAGCAATTTGGGGAATCTGAGTCTTGCTATGGTGGTGTCACCTGGCACGGAGTGGCAGAAAGGAACCAGCACGGAATATACAAATGAAAACTCAGTTTGGCTCCTCAGAGATGCCAGTGGTTTTGCATCCACCCAGTTGGGTTTCTTTGGAAACCATTCCTGTATTTCTGGGGAGAGGCTTTTCAATTCAGAATAAAAGCTTGTCTGCCCTGTGGGACAAGACACTGGCTTCTCACAGTCCCCAGCACAGCCTGTGAGAGCCAACACTGTAGAACCATGGGACATCACAAGGCTTGTGATTCCATCCTGCTCCTTCCAGCACCCCGACAGAAGAATCTGTGCTAATTACTGGTAATCAATTGCAGACTTTGTTTACAAGGACTTAATCTTCAGCTTCATAGCAAAACCACTGCACCTAAGCTCAGCTAAAGATGCTGGTCATCTGCCCTCAGCAAGGCAAGAGCTGGCTGGGAATGGAACACCAAGCCTCTGTCTCCTTCCACGTTTAAGAGAAAAGCAGTGTTCCTGCTGTTGGGCTGCTGCCAGAGCTATTTCCATCAAGTGAACCTACCGTGGACAGCAGACCTGCGCAGTCAAGAATTTAACAAGCCCAAATGTCTCCCAAGATATTTGGGCTACTAAAGACAGCCAGCCCAGCCCAGCAGGTTTCCTCCAGCAGCTTGCTAAGCTGTCAGCCACCGATGCCCCTTGCTGTCTCCACACACAGGCTGGCAGCACAAAGGGCCAGGCACGCTCTTGGACTTAACAAACCACAGAAAGCCCAAACCAGCATGACAGCAGACACAAACAAGAATGTAATTAGTGCTGGATTATAAATCTCTGGCTAGGTACCTGGAAACACTTGCATTGTGAGAGAAAGCAACAGCCTCGCTGATGGCATTTGGGCTTAATTTAGGTCACGATTACAGACAGGGTGCTCTGAGCTGGCAGGGGTCAGATGGCAAATCAAAAACAGGCTCGTATTTGTCTTGCCTCCTGCTGCTAGCCTCACCTTTCCAGCCCCACAGCCCAGACAGAGGCAAGCACTGTTCTCCCCTGGCCAGCTGGTGAGCAGCAAGTGTGGTGCAATTCACGCTTATTCTACTTGCACTGTGTCTGTCCACGGAACAGGAAAAAAAAAAAGACAACATAGTTGGGGGTTTTGCTCTAAAGAGCATTTTTAAATCAAGAAAACAGAGATGTCCAAACCCAGCAAAGGGAATGTGCAGGTCAGCTTCTGTGTGGGGAGTCTGAGTTGAAGACAGGCCCTGCACAACCCTGGGATCAGAGAATCCAGAGACAGACTTTTGAAAACATCTCAGGGCAGCTCTGCAGCTCCAGCTCACAGCCCAGAATGTTTCTTGTCAGACAGGGTGACAACCCAGAGCACGGCAGATCCAAGACCTTTGCTGGCTCCCAGGCACATGCTGGTGAGTAGGATCTAGCAGTGAATTTAGAAACTCCCTGCCATCCCCAGAACCACACAGTGCCAGTTGGATCTACAGCCTCATGTGTCTGAGCAGCCTCCCAGCCCTGAGAGAGACAGAGGAAGGAGCCGTGACTCACCCAAAATGGGAGGGGAGGTGCTAGACTCCAGACCTTGGCATCCTACCACTGGATCCTGCCATCCTGCATAAAGTATTTCAGGTTTTTTTTCTTTTTTTTTTTTCATCCTTGCTTGTGTGGGATCGAGACACCATGGTCTGACCAATCCAGAAGGCAACCCTGTGAACAGAGTGTGGAAGGGACTTTAACAGGGACATTAATAAATGAACTGCCTTTTCAAAGGGCCAGACGGTGTTTGAAGTGTTAATGGTTGAAGGCTTCTGTATGATTTAAAAGCGTGCTGGTGTGGACACTGGCTGGCTTTGTTTGAGATCGTTTGCATTTCAGGCCCACCAGCTCTCATGCATCTCCAGAGAGGCAAATTTAGCTGTCACTTGAACTGAACCCTGACTGACACTTCATGCTGATTTTCTCAGGAGTTTGGTGGCTGGTCATTCAGTCCTGGCAGGAAAGCAATACAAAACTAGCTACAAAGGTTTGGATCTGATCTAAAATCCCTCTGAGTCCCCGCAAAACATTCCTCTGATATCAGTAGGTTTTGGATGGGGGCCATCACAAACAAGACACGTGCTAAAGTACATCACAGTTATTTCTATCCAGGAGAGCAATACAGGTTTCTGAGGGAAAACCAGCAGCTGGAGAGGGAAGTGGGAGCCTGGTCCCCCAGCAGCAGCTTGTGCCTCAATGAGTGCCAAGTTAGCCAAGGAAGAACAATGCTCCCAGCTTTCCTATCCAGGCCTCTTGGGCACTCGTGTGCCACGGCCAATTATTCCTAATTATGGGCAGTCACTTATTTAAGTCCTTGAGCCTGGCAAGGTAGGAGGCCCATGTTGTCTCAGTGCTCTCAGAGCAATGTGGGGCTCCTGGGAGGGTCTCACACAAGAGATTACAAGGGGAAAGCACAGTTTACCAGCAGGAGCCAAGCACACAAGCACAGAATCCAACAAACATGGTCACTGGTGAGACCCTCAGTGTGTGAGAGCTTATCTTTCAGGGCACCTTGACTTTCAAAGAAATAGAGTTTAACCTGGATGGGTCCATGACAATGCCGAGGACCCATCCAATGTCTTATAAAGGATTGGATTAAAAATATCCCTCTTTTCTCCCAAAGATGGAGCAGAACAACTCCACAGGTAGTTCACTTGGGCAGCCATTTTGCACCTGCAGTTACTTTCCCCCCTGGATCACTCTGGGTTAGGGAGTGACCATATGGGTCACCCTGGTCAGGCCAGCAGGTGGGAGATTGCTGGGAGCCTCCTATTTTATTCAGCACAGATGATGACAACCTGACTGCAGCCTTGGATCTTCTGATAGAGAGAACTCTAGGCAGCTTGTGAAAAATAGACTCATGACATTAAATACCAGATGGTTTTTGGAAAGATGACACAGTTGGGAGAACAGCCCACTGATTAGTTTTGAGCAGCATACGACCATACACTCTTCCTGTCTGCAGCCACTCAGACCCTGTGGCAGCAGGCAAATGCAGCTTGAAGTATCATTTTTAGCTATTAAAAAGCTGACAAGCCTCAGTTTTTATCTGCCAGCAATTTTTCAATAACAAGTTCAGGATAATAATAAATTTTATTCACCCGATAATTATAAGTCTGCAGATCACTTACGAGCAATTGCTGTGGGTTTGGGTATTTAAAACCCAGGTGCTTTGCTGTGGGCATGTAAAGGACATCACTCAGGTTTCTGAGAGAATCTTTGTGCTGTGATGACTTGCAAACCCCCTCTAAAATATACAGAAAAGGTACTATTTTAGCCAATCTAGAAATGCACTAAAAGTACACAAGTAATCCAGTTACAGGAAGGAACAGGGCAGATGCCAAGCCTGTCAGGGGAACAGGAGGAAAGCAGAGACAAATGCAACTTATGTGCTTTAAAAATAAATCAATACAGACAATCCTTGTTTTACTGTTTTTCCCCCAACCTGCTAAAATATGCAATTAGCTCATTTACAGATCAAGAATTGATGGTTTATGGGCAAATTGCTCCTTGTTTGCTTCCCTTCACTCCTAAAGGTTGAAGTTAATGGAAAAGTTACTAAGAAGTTTCTAGTTTGGTGTGCCTTCTAAAGTTACATGAATTTCAGTAAAATCAAAGTGTTTTCTGAGAAGTTTTCAATCCCCTCCAGCCCTGTCAGCTCCCCACACCTCCCAAACAAATCTGTGAAAAATGATATTCGTGGTAAAATTTCCATTTGGATAAAGAACATTTCATTAAGGAACAGAATGAGACACTGAATACAAAGTTCAGACCAATTTTAGTTGAAACACTGGCTACATATGTTTTCCCAAATTGCTTTTCTTCATCTAATTTCTTATTATTTTACTGCATTTTCTTTTCAATAGAGAAAGATATTCTGATAAAAAGGACTTGAAGGTTCCCAGGTTGAACCATACAGAGGTTTTGGATCTCCTGGGTGCTTCACAGATCAGAACTCTGTTTGTTTCAAATATGCACTACATTTATTCCAAATAAACTCCATAAATCAATCTGTGTAATAGAAACCAGAAAAGTTTATGCAAAACAAATACAGAAAGTCATAAATACTGCATTTAAGATGTCATTTTTGTGGCTGATATATTTCTAGGGTATGTTTTTACTGTTCGTGGGATATATTTTTCAGAAACATTAAAATCTTTCCTCCCTTCCATTCTCTATAGGTTTATCCCAAAGAAATAACGAGCTGAACTCTCTAAACCAGCATTTATTAAATCCAAATGGGCACTTCATCTTACAGTAGCTTTCAATATAATCTATTTGATCTTTCCAAGTAGTTGGAAAATTATTTCAAGGGGAACTTTCACAGAACAAATTAACTTGAAAGAAGAGAACGTTTTATACCCCAAAGAGGGAGGAAAGCAATTTCCTCAGTTCTCTGGATTCCCCTCAGCCCAAGTGCAGATGCAGATTTGGAGAGACAATCTGGGGCTGCTGTTGCCTGATTTTAGCAGTGATGCCAGAAGCCCATGGAAAGCAGGGCCACAGACTCGAGGGGCTACAACCGTGACAAGCTCATCTTTGGGGAACTCCAGATTGCAGAGGAGATGGGAAGGAGCAGACTCATGGAAACTAAAAACGGGTTTGCTCAAGCTGCAATTAAAAATCTACCTCTTAAAAGTTACCCTCTGTATTTTTAGAGGGACTTTATTTCCTGCCTGCTACAGCTCTTCAAACTGCTTGTTAAGTCAGTAGATAAAAATAGCACTGGGGCCATAACCTGCTCAGCAGATCCAGGCACCTGCCAGTTTTAAGAACCCAAACATTAAGGCAGTAAAGGGACACTGAGAGGATGGAGCCCCAGGGTAGATGGGGTGCCAGTTATTGGGGTGTTCCACCAAGAGCTAAATCCATTTCTTGGCAAACATGATGTCCCTGTTCTCTCTCCAGCAGCCTACTGTTTCTCTTTGGATTCACTCAACTCCCCCAAGCATTAAAAAGTCTTTCTGAACAAGTTTCTTAAATTAACAGCAGGACACTAGGAATCTTCATCCAGTCTAAAAACCCGTATTAATTTTCTTCATCAGACCAAAATAAAAATGCTAATTTTCTCTGTCTCCATGCAGGTGGAGGCTGCAGGAACCAAACAGAAAATGAAGCTGAGAAGGACTGGGCATTTTAGGTCACAGGGGTGAGACAGCCAAAGGAAAAAAAGACAAGTTTTCTGTATGAATGTCAGAGGATTTGGAAGTAGTCAGGCTGAA
This sequence comes from Petroica traversi, assembly GCA_025920805.1. NCBI lineage: Eukaryota > Metazoa > Chordata > Aves > Passeriformes > Petroicidae > Petroica > Petroica traversi. The sequence continues at coordinate 10,005,219 of JAHLSL010000041.1, forward strand.
GCATTTCATCCAAGGCCTGAATCACACCACTCCCTACAGCACACACTGCTGAAGGTTTCTCCAAAGTCTGCTGTTCTACATTCCCTTGATGGCTGGCAGGCTTACCTGAGGAATACTAGCTTCACTATCCTAAGCTGTAGAGAAAAAAATAAGATTTTGAAAGGCTTTAGAAAAAGAGGATTCTCTTAGTGTGCTCTTTTAGAGATCAGATATGTGTTTAATCCTTTACAATCTGTATGTTCTTTAAGCTTTCCTGTAAGTTGACTTCTTCTTTTGGGCTGAATTACTGTTAAAGCTATACAGTACTGGGAGCTATAACACAAGATCTAAACCAATATCCACTAGGTTTTCTTCCACAACTGCACAGTCTGGTAGGGAAGGGACGAGGAACACTTTGTCCTTATTTCAGAGGTGAGGAACCTGAGGCATGATGTGAGGACAAATACGTGATTTGGCCAATGTCAGAAAAAAGCCAATGGCAGGTACTGAAAGCCTCATTTTAGTACCCAAGCAATAAATACCTCTCCTGCTTTAGTAATGACAGGGGTGTCTTTTTGATCTCTGCCCTTCAGTGCTGGTCTGCAGACAAGCCTTTCTCAGATGTCCATGAAAGCTTCAAATTCCACTCAGCAATACAGAAACCCTGCTGGCAGATGCACACAGTGAAGAAATTGCCAGCACTGGGGCACAATGTAGGATCTGCCAAGAGCATAAACTTTATCACCTCTCGCTGGACACCTACTTCCTCCAGCACCCAAAGCCCTACACAGAGCCAACAACAACCAAACTCCAGACAGGAGCTACCCACTGGCTCAGGACTCTGAGAAACCTCAGTTCACCTTTAACCACCTTGCTCAGCACAAGCAATCTTTGTCTGAGCTAAGAGCCATGGCCTGGCACTTCGCTCTGGGCCAGCTACAAAGCTTCCCTGTACTCTACATAACCTTCCAAGAGAGGCAAAATCATCTGCTGGGCCATGTTTAACCCAGGCAGGTGGTTTTACCACAGGATGCTCAGTGGATGTTGTGTTCACCTCCTTCCAGAGGGAGCTGGATTTCATTTGTTTAAAATGGGAATGAAGGAACAGACAAGGGAAGGAAACAATGCTTTTATAATGTGTTTCCTGAAGGAATGTCTCTTGTTATCCTCTCACAATTAAAGAAATAGTCCCTCTCTGCTGATCTGCAGATTTCTGACTAGTCTTTCACAGGAGGATCAGAAGGAGACTGCAGAACTGACAAGAATATGACAAGATCTGTTCCAGTAGAAGGGATCCACCAAAGAGTTGCAGGCCATGTTGCTAAGGTTTAGAACTAGATGGCTGGAACAAGCAAAGCTCTTAAGGACATCAGGCATCCCAGTCAGGGAGCTGCTGTGATGCTAGATCTGGGCATTTCAAAGGGAGCTGTGCAGTCACAGCCTCCAAAACTTTTTGCTACAGCCAACTTTGAGGAAGGCTGTTGACAAGGAAAAGAACTGTAATAAATGGGTAACTCCTGTGACAAGGGACAAAACTATTTATAGCAACCTTGAACTCCACTGCTGGTTAAATCCACATGACACCAAACAAGACACCCCTCCTCTTCAGGCAGCTGGATAAGTCCAGCAGAGCAGAAAGCATCCACAGGGAGCCTGATACTACTGTATGTTGACCCAGGAAAGGGGCAGCACAGCATGAAGCTCAGCAGAGCCTGGAGAAAGTCTCTCCCAAGACTATCTCTGAACATTTGCCCTTTTCCATTTCAGTGAGGAAAATCAAGCAAAAGAAACTTGGAGAGCCTTAGATGGATAAGAACTCACCCAGAATGTCTGAATGCAGGCCAAGATTGTGCAGAAGAGGCTGATGATGTTTTGGGATGGGAATGCAGAGAGGTAGGGGGGTGTGTGTGACACTGGAGGTATGGGGCTGGTGAGTGGCCAGCAGGGTGGGTGCAGGTGGGACTGGGGAGCTGCCATGGGAGCAGCATTGCCACAAATTGCAAAGCATGGGATGTGCAGGAGCAGGGGTGTGTAGGAGCAGGGTCTCCCTCGTGCAGCCCTTGGCAAGCTGCTGCAGGGAGGAAGCTGCTCCTGCAGATGCAGAGGAGCTGTCAGGGGACAGAACACTCCTCCCAGCTCTGGCAGAGACTGTGCAGATGCTCTGGCCAAGTCACGTTTTAACAGCCCCATGCCTCAGTTTCCCCAGCTGTAAACTATTATAGGGATGTTTTGTGGCTGAATGCAGCCCAAACTCACAAAGCAAGCAGAGCTCTTTGGACAGACGATCCCAAGAATATAAAGCATTTACTTGAGATTTTTTTCCTGTGCTTCTCTCTGATCTTTGATGCTGACACCTAAATAATTTACAATGTGAAGAAGGAAGGAAAAGACCAGAAGCAATCACACCAAAGCATCCAGCCTCCTCCAGGCATGGCCCAGGAGTTTTGGGGAAGGAAGGAAGGAATGTGCTCCCACCCCACCCTTCATCAGTCCTTCTGCATGATGACATGCAAGTGCTTGTTGATCAGTTTATGGATCTGGGGACTGACAGACTTTGAAGTCAGAGCTTGGCATCCCCAGTTATATGCTAGGACTTGAAACGATCAAAGCTTCCAGCATTTTTCGAGGCCTCATGAATGAGCTGTACTGGGAATGGGAGCTCAAAATTCAGGATTGGCTCCTAATCTCCCCAAGAGCGTCAAAAGCATGAGCACACATTCTGTGGGCAATTTGGTGGCCTTTCAGTGTCTGCATTCCATGCTGTGAGCTGCAGAAGGAGGGCACACCACAGCACTGCAACACATTGTGCTACTTATCTCTATTTCCTAGCGTGAAGGATGCATTCTGCAAGCAATTCTAGGCAGGATTTCCTACAAGAGGCACTAATGACAACAAAAACGTTAGCTCAGCTTTTAGATTCCAGCTGGAGTTTGCAGATGTGGCAGAAACAGATAAACACCCTCTTGTTTTTTCAAAGGAGTGACACTTCTAGGTGTAGGGAATGCACTGTCTTTATAACAGGGACAGATCCCGGACAAGGGCTGTTTGGTGTCCTAGTCCTTTTAAAGTGAACAAATCTGAGCCGGAAAGAGGAGAAAGAAAAAGGTAGAGAGCAGCACTGAGGGCACAACTGCCTCTCAACAGCCAGAGAGTGACCCTCTTTCATGTGAGGCATCTGGGACACAGATATGAGCTGCTTCCAGTCTGATGTGGCTGCAAGGGGCAGAGGGCAGAACCCATGTGAGAAGTTTTACAACCTGCAGCCTGAGCGTCAGTCTAGCGGCTACATGATCTGTGTGTAGTGCACAGGTATAAATCAAACTCCTGGATATGAGTTTTCTTTGATTAACATGTCCAACAACTTCCTTGCATTCCTTGCAATGCTCTTTGAAATTTGAACAAGCAAAGCTCTGTCCCAGCAGCCCCATTAAATTGCCTGATGGAGAGAGGAGCAGCAGGAATGCAGGCTGGTCAAACAGCCTTTTGATAGACCAGACCTGCTGAGCTCAGAAATGCTGTCTGAGTGCAAGCTCCAGCTACGTGCCCAGACTGCTCTGGTCTGCCTTCAGCCTGAAGTCCTCCTTGGGAGGACAGTCAGTGTGACAGCAGATCAAGCCCTGGCCCTTCACTGAGGGGATGCTCTTCAATTCCAGTCTTGCAGCTTTGTAGCATTTCATACATACAGAGCCCCCAAAATCACACCATCATCCACCACCAGGAAGATGTTTGGCATGTCAAGAGTCTAATTCTGTATCATGACATTCCATATTACCCTTGTGACCAAAACTCTCATGCTGGATTAATACATATTAACCAAGAGCTGTGAATTCCCAGGCTCCCCAATCATTAATTCAGCCTGTAAATGAGCTAAGCAAGGAACCACTGAGATATTACCACGAACACCCCTGGAGTTCATGCACACCTCATGAGTACAGCTTATCAGTGTCTGTCTTAACTAGGAAGCAGTTATAGGCTGTAAAATTCACATCACATATCCTGTTCCTGAGACACTGCTCTTGGCCCAGAACTTAGTTCAAAGGCACTCAAGCCTCATGCTTGAAATTCAAGACCACCTCTCTAACTTCCATTCACCACATGGTGAGAGGATCAAATTCACCCTTTGCTGGGACTTACTTTTTTTTGACTGAAAAACCATTAAAGAGTGACATGCTGTTCACAGAGATGTCACAGCACTGGACTCTGGGCTTGTTGCAAAGAGGCCTAAAGCTTTAAACTGCCCAATACCAGCACGAAATCATCTGCTTGAGAGAACTGATTAAAATAAATCAGACTCTGCTAAAACCAGGAAGATTGTGTTTGTCTAAATAAAAAGGTCCTCTGAGAGCACTCACTGTTAGTTTGAAAATAGAGCAGACATCTGAATTGGCTGGGTGAGCTATAAGTGGAGTCCAGTGCTGTTGATTCCTGATGCCTCAGACCCACACAAACTGCAAGAAATCCCCTCAGGTCCCAGGGTGGAGACCCAGACCCACCCCAGCTCTCAGCCAGCAATTCTGCTGGTGTTTGGAATGGCAGCAGCTCCCACATTTCTGCACTGCAGGCACTCAGTTGAACACCTCGAGTGCCAATGGAGACACAGGTGCACACACATCTCTGGTTCACTATTCACAGACCTCCTGATTGGGGCACTGAGTGACAATTTCACACCTTCCAAGAATTCAAAAATAATAATCCAAGAGTCACATGCCCAACTGGCACTCAAAGTTGGGTGAGATAAGAATTTACAGTGATGGGCACCATCACTCCCCCTCCCTTTCACCTGAAAGCTTTAAATACACAATTTGGCTGGAAAACCTTGAAGAGTTCCAGATTTTTTGAATCAGAACTGAAATCAGAATTGCTTTCATCAGGCAGCATCAAACTAAAAAGGTCATTCAGAAGTCTTGTGTGATTTAATAAATGTATATAATTTAACTGCCTGGGTTTCTTATTAGTGAAGTTAATTGCTGTATTTTAGTTTTCTTGCCATTTCTTAACTAAAAGCATTCTTGTTCTTTCTGAGTCAGTCAGCAGGTGTACACATAACTTTATGTCAACATCTGATTACTGCTTATTGCTCATTTAACTCAGCAAAATATAAAAATTGGACCATGTCTCTAGGAAAATAAATAAAAGGAGAATGCTGTGGAGTTAGAGCAGTCTTTTTTTTTTTTTAATCAAAACAGGAGAGGTTTTCTTGAATATTTTTTCCAAGCATTGTTGTTATAGGTGTTTCCTGAGGAAGTGACGAACTTCCCCCCATTCCATGACTTGCACCCTCTAGTTTCTATTTTTTCTTCTTTAAGCACAGAGTCCAAGAGGTACAAGCAGGCCAGCACAGTGGACAGTTATTTCACTTTGCTGCTAGAATGAACTGATAGGAAAAGAACCAGACTTCTCTGTACTCCAGTAAAGCAAAGCAGGGCACAGAGGTAGTAGTGTGCTTAATCTTAGGCAGGTGCCTTGCCAAGCTGTGGCCACTACAAGCCCCACAAACCCATCAGTGAAATTAAGCATAATTTAGTTATTGGCTCCTGCAATTGGAAGTCACCTGGCTAGAGATGGGTTTATGTTCTGCATTTCCAGAGCTCCATGCCCAGCACAGTCAGGGCATGAAAGGGCTCCTGGGACCTCAGCTCCTTCTCCATAGGAGCTGCTCCAGCCTCATGAACTCATGAGGGTCCCTTGAGGGTTTGATTTTAGTCCTTCATTGCCACCAACAGCAAACACACCAATCCTGTGCTGTGCAATCCTCTGCACGTGAGTGGAATGTGGAAGGGCAGCTCTTTAAATTGGCCAGTAATGGATCCTGTTCTTCTTTCCTCCACCCCAAACTGGTGATCCCAATGACTTCACACCACCTTGCACAGGAGAAGGTAAAAGGTTCTGCACCTGACCCACAAACTCCCCCCAGTTCAGGGTGGAGGGAACTGGATTTCTACAGCTGGCTTAGCTCTTTTACGGAGAGGAGGAGCTCATAAAGACAGAGCTTCAGACATGTTGAAAGCTTAAAGAAAGGCTGGTTCAGATCAGCAGTGAGCTCTAACCCACATGTGCAGATATGTAGATTATCCTCTAAAATTAACATCTAGGATGGTGCTGGTAGATTTGTAAAAAAAAAGGAGAGAAGTCTTAGGTAGCTGTGCTGATGCAGATATTACGATTTAGTTGCTAAAAAAACCAATCTTTGACCTCTCCTTGTGTACATGGATTCAACTCTACAGCATCACACCTTCTCAGTGGGATACGTCAGCTCAGAGGCTTCACTGCATCTCATGTTCAGCCAGTGACAGCTTCGTTAGGAGCACAGTCAAAATGTTCTCTTTAGGACTTTGCTGCTGTGACATTCTCAGCAGTCACTGTAAATCTTCTGCTGCTTTTCCTCCCCTCATCTTCCTCCTCTTCAAAAACCAGCGTGGCCCATTTCCCCTGCCTTTGCAAACACCTCTCCCAGACATTCACAGTGCAATATTTAGCAATGGGAAGTTACTTCTTTGGCAAGTTTCCAAGTTGCTAAATGAGAAGTGCTGCAGGAAGGCGATGTTTTCTCCCACTGGGTTAACACCCTTCCTCCCAACTGTGCACAGGGGGGCTTGAAGCCAAGTTTTGTTTCTTGGATATTCTGAGTAATGAGTGCTCATAAAAAAGCTATTGCAAGGCATGAACGTTGGGTTTCATGCATAGGAGATTCCACCTAGGCCCAATGCAGAGTATGTCTGGGCAGAACATAGGTCCTGGTGTCAGCTTTGTGCATCCTCAGCTAAGAGCTGTCCATGGAATGACCAAAGAAAAGTGCCAACAGCACACAGAAGCACTAAGCTGTAAATCAGGCTAGAAAGCAAAACTGATCTTAACTTTCTGTGCAGACACAAAAGTGGGCAGCAAAGCTGCCCTCTGGTTTTACTCTGATGCACCTGCTGTCAGTTCAGCATGGTGACTCCAGACTGGCACCAGCCTTCATCAAAAAACAATCAAGCCAGCAACTTCCACCTCAGCTGAGGCTGCGAGTTAATCAGAACAGGGGCAGCACATTTTGGGCAACAGACTTCCGTGGGCTCTTACCATTGTTCCTTAGCCAGCATTGATCAGAGAACTAAAAAGTTTGCCAAGTCCTCAAAAGATTTTAGTGTGAGAGATGCAGACCACATGTGCTGAATGGTAAACAGCTCTTGAGGATCAGAATAAAAAGGTCTTTATAGTCCAAGCAAACACAAGTAAATGCCGGAATCCAAATGAAACAGAACTTTCCAAAAGCCTGAGGCTACCAAGACTTCAGAGCTGAAAGTGTAGCCTTGTTTGTTTCTTAGAAAGACCTAAAGCACACTGCATTATCAAGAGAGGTGACTCTGTGCTGTTCCCAGCAGGGCAGCAGTGTCTTTTGACTCTCTTCTCATTTCCAAGCACCCATCTGAGCAAAGTCAATCCATGATATTGCCTGAGTCTCCTATTAAAGCTACAAGTAGTTGATTACTTTGTAAGGGGGCAGGGAGCAGAGAGGAATATTGTCAATGGGGCAAATACCATTTATACCATTTACTGAATACAGCAATCCAGTCTAAGCCTCACCACCAGAAACACAGAGAAAGCTTTGAAATACTTTGCTTTTCTACTTTAAAAACAAATATGCAAAAAACAGAGCTATAAGAAGGAAAGTTGTTACTTTTGGGGACCACAAATCTGAGGACCAAGTAACAGCACGCAGATTGGAAAGACTGCAATTTAGCCATCACAGACTGGTGCTGCTGGGTATGTAGAATTGTTCCACAAAGATCCTTGGCCCTGTTTCAAGCATCCTCAGAGGCAGATCAGTGAAGCTTTGTGCAGAAGACTGCCTAGAATTTTAACCCAGTTGGGAATGAAAGGCTCCTGCAGGATAAATCCTCAGGCAAACGTCCCACTTGGCCCCAGGACACACTGCCTCTGTGAAGGCTGATGAATGCCTGCAGCTTTGAGGTTAGGCAGATTTGGTTTATTTAAACTGAAGTTTTGGCTGCTGCAGCATAAACCTACTACTGCTCATGCAGTCCTCGGGCTGTGCAGGGCTGCTTCCCCCACTTCAGCACAACTGGTGTTGCGGCTGCCAGCAGCTGCTGCTCGGGTTCCTCCGAGAGTGTCTGCTCTCTGCAGATGGCTCTGCAGCACCCCTGCCACGGAGTAGGATGAAATGCAGCCTGGCAGCCTCCTCCCAGCCCAAACCCCTCCTTCCTTCCCTGGCCCACTGCTCTCGGTCTTTCCCCATCTCAGTTTCTCTCCCGGTGCATTAACCAGCCCCGCCTCGCTGGTTTCAGTGACGCTGCTCTGTTTATCCCGGGATGAACACACACATCCAATCTGTTCAGCAAGTCTCAACAGCCCTGGCAAAGCAGGCCTCCATCTGGAGTGTCCATCTTTGCTGCCTTCAGCTCTGGAGGAGCAGAGAAGTGGCAACAAACTTAGGCAAAGAAGAGCCAAAAAGCATCTGAGTATCACCCCTTCTAGGTACCACATGGGTCAGCAGCCAACACGTGTGACCTGATTCTCTGTTTTTTTGGATTTTTTTTAGGTCACTCGGGAAATTTCCTGGGAAGCATATCCAGTCACTACCAGGGAACTTAGTTTATGTGGGCAGAGTCAGCCGAAATCAGGTGCAGGACAAGGCAAATGCAATGTCAGTACAGAGGCTGGAAAAGATGTTTTGAGATTAGAGATGCTTTGACACTTGAAGCTCATCCCACCTCACACAATCACGAGAATACAGAAAGAAGGCAATGATCCTCTCTCTCTCCAAGTCCTTAACAAACACACAAACCCACGATGAGAGAGTCCACAGATTTGAAAAGCTTGTAAAGCAGCACCAACACTTTAGTTCTTTTATGGTCCTATGGGTAAACAGAAGAAGCATGGTTCACCTTGAGCCTCTTTTATTCCCCTTAAGAAATTCTTTCCAGCGCTGTTTTACAGGTTTGCACAGCCTTGCAATGAACAGACACCCCACAGCAAACCAGGCACTTAAAAAACACACTAAGCTACCATGAAGTAAATTACTGACTTAACAGCCAGGCACCTACAGTTATAATTGGCTTTCATTTGAAGAACAAATTAAAGCAATGTGCATATTAGCTGTGAGTCTGCAAGGGGGCAGAAAAAGACAGTCTGGAAACTTTCCAAAGTGCACAAGATTAAAGAAGCCCTGCCAGAACAGCTCCCAGGAGACAGCAGTCACACCAAGAAGGACCAGTCCCAGGGAGGGACAGACCCACACCCAGGTACATCCACGTGCAGGCTCCCACCAGAGGGGCAAGGGAAGGCTGCATTTGAACCATTAACTCCAAAGCAGGGGAAGATTTAGGTCAACAAGAGCATTGATGGGGACAGAAAAGAACAGGGTAGGACAAGCAGTTGGATGAATATTGCAATTACTGGGTCATAATGCTCTTTTCCTTCATGCCCTTTTCCTTAAGCTCAGGGGCAGCCAGATCTCCCTCTCCCAGTATTAAGTCTAACACTTCAGTGTATTTTAGGGCTTTACTAGTACCTATAGCTTCTGTTAAATTGCAGTTCCAAAGGCCAAAGTGGGAAAACCATGACCCCAAAGTACTCAACAAAAGTTTCTGACAACAAAGTATTTCACCACAGAGACCAGCATGTCTCAGGCACAGTTTCCTCAGATATACAACTGTTGCTACTGCAGGAATATCTGACTAGATCCAGAGAGTCCTCAGGATGGCTCCTCAAAGACCCAGGACTCATTTCCTTACTAGTTTAGCCTTCTCCACCCACACCTCTTCTGCTTGCCATCTTTTTGCTGCTGCTAAAGAGGAGAACAAAGGATGAAAACAATGAACCAGCCAAAAGAGAAAATGGGTAACAGCCACGGAGGGCTTCAAAGTTAAGCAAGGAAGTAATTAGTGGAACAGCTGAAAGAAGAAGGCATCAAGAAAAGGTGAAGTGGTGAGAGTCAGATTAAAGTAGGGAGAGAGAATGAAGAGCCCATTAGCAGCTTCAAGGCTGGTCTTGGATGTTTATCCTCCAGTTATTTTTTTCCACCCTGTCCCTGGAGGAGTGCCCTTCTTTCAGCCTATTTCTGAACTCTGTGCTGCTCCCTGTCCACAGTCAGGGTCCAGATCTAACTGCTGATTTCCCTCTTCTGACTATAGAGGCCACCAAAAGTCTCAGCATGCTCCTTGCCCAGACAAAGCACCTGAATTTCAGCTGTGCAGCCCAGCCTGAGTCAGGCAGGGAGTGTTCTCTCAAAACTGCTCACAGTCCTGCCCTGCAGAGTCAAAGGACTCAGATGACTGTGCTGAAGAAGGGCACAGCCAGAAGCAGGGGAACAACTTGACATGAAATCCTGCTGGAGCACTGCAGAGGGAGGCTTGGTTGGTGTCAGCTCAGAACATGAGACTGTAATAATATTTGCCCTCGGTTCAACTTCATATGCTACGTACAAAAGCCTCTCTTTGAATAAAGGAATGGCCAGGGAAACATGAACTGAGAAGAGCCAAGAAACTCAAAGCAAAGTCCCAATTCTTTTTGTCTGGAAATCTAACTGTTTTGGAAAGAAACAAAAACACATTGAAGGTAGACAAGGAAAGCTCAACACACATTTCTTACTGAATTTTCTCAGTTTTCCTTGATGATATTTAAGAAGGAGAGAGCAAGTGCATGTGTGTTCCACAGAAAGGGTTCAAAAATACACCTCTTTCTTTTTTCCTCATTCAGGGAACCAGTCTGGCTGTCAGAGCAGCCTTGGGCTCCTGGATAAATAAAATCATAGTGTTTTTTCATAGCTTACAGGGTGGGAAGAAAGAAAAAAAAAAAAACAGCAATCAGGCAATCTAGGCCTCACCCTGTCCTAGTTTTGACCTAGGACAAGCCACTGGCTCCCATGGCTCAGGAACAGTCACGAGGGGACATGTGCCACTGCTTTTGCAGCCATCTAAACCACAATGCCTTCACCATCTCCCTGATCCACCTTTGCCTTATAAATTTTGAAGATTGATGTGCAGCCCGTTGAATGCCAGGACCTTCAATGGCACTGGATCCTGGCACTACAGAAAAATGTTTTAAGGTGATTGTCAAAAGAAGGGTAAACCTGGTCCAAGGTCAGAGGAATGTGAGGATATAGTAAAGTATTTCTCCATCCCTCACCTGGACCATGTTACTTTCAGCACAGCATTCAGAAAAGGGCCTTGGCAGTTGTTTCTGTCACTGATAAGACAGACTGGTCCCCTGAGAGGTGTTTGAGCCTGTACACACCATTAAATATTTCAGTTTGATCATATGAATGCTAGTAACCAAAGCTTTCTGGGCAACAAAGAGCAGTGCAGCAGTGCTGAAGCACCAGTATTGAGGTTTTTCCAGTTGACTGTGTTTTTCCAAATATGTTTGAGAAGGTCCAGGCAGCCTTACCTGCCCCAGACACTACCTCTTTCTCCTTGAGGTGTATTTACCCAGATGGCAGGTGTTTTATGTTTCAGAAAACATTTGAGTAGGAAAACATTTGTACAGGCAGGTTCACCTCAGAGGACTTATTTTCTTTCTCCCTTTTTTTTGTGGGAATAAAGAGCCTTGCACCAGACCCTGGAGCTACTCACTAGCTAACCCTGAGGCCACGCAGAGCCAAGGCACATGTGGGGGACATCTGTGCTGCCAGCTCAGGGAGGCAGCATGCAGGGGCATTTGGCACTGCTAGGCTGAGGCAGGAGGGTGAGATTATGGATACTTTGTCTAACAATCCAGATGTGACTTAGAGATGCACACAAGAAGCAGCTCCACACAGCTGTAGCTGCTTCTATGATTTCAATTTATTTTTTTTTAAATCCTAAAGGAGAGGTCCTCAGCCAGAAGGGATGGGCTGGGGAGGGCAGGTAATCCCAGTCAGCTGCAGCAGCCTAACAAACTCAGTAATGTGTCACCAACTCATGAAGCATCAGCCGTGCCAGACTTCTCTAGACACCTGCTGCTCCCCTCAGATAGAGGGGAGAAAGGGCCAGTCTTGGAACAGGAAGAGCCTGAAGCAGACCTGGCCAGGAAAGCCAGTAAAGCCTGAGAGTGCTGTGACCTGAAAGGCCACAATTCTTCACAACAGTTCCTTTGCTAATTGGGCATCTTCTGCATGAGGGTTTGTCAAGGAGCATCAAAAGCCTGCTGCTCCTTTCAGGAGAGGGAGCCAAACACCCAGCCGAGGAACAAGGGCAGCAGTGCCAGGCCTGTGCCAACCAACCCCAGCATACCTGAGAGGAGTGAGCAGAGCAGAGCAGAGCAGGAGGCAGCCAACTTCAGCTGAATCCACCGAGAGAGGTTGGGCATTCAGGGCGGGGTCAGACACAGACCATCCAAGGTGAAGACAACAACAGTCAACAATTCAGCTGTCTATGGGCAGCCCCTGGCATGGCTTGTGGGAGGGATGAGCAGACATCCCTACAGCACAGCTCGGAGAGACAGGAGAGCCTCAGGTCTCAGCTGAATCAGATTCAAGAGCCCACCCACAGGCAGAATGTGCCTGGAGGCCCCAGGTGAGGCTCGTCAGGGCCATTAAGGACAATTGATGCCCTCAGGGCCAACGGCCACCTCAGGTGTGGCCAATCATGGCAGGGACAGCTGCGGTACAAGAGGGAAAACAGACAAGGACAGATTTCCGTTCTTGTGATGGCAGTTTATGCTATAAGAAACTGAAGAGGGGTTCTTTATGTAAGGACCTATGAAAAAAGATTTTCCTATGTGAAGGATTATTTTCTTATGTGAATTAATTCTGCTCTCTGCTCTGAAGTCTGCTGTAAAAGAGCAGGATGTCCTCTGGAAAATGAAACACAGAGAAGCTGCCATGACCCAGCTAGTCCAGCCACCTGAGGGATCCCAGTCTAGTGCTCTGATACATCATGTTACTTCTAATGTTATTTACAAATTGCTGCCCGTTCTTATAAGCCAAGATGTAGAATCTAAAATTGTCTCCTATGTTTGCTGAAGTTTGGAAACTGGAAGCAAGCCCTGTCACTGCAGCCTGTGTCTAAAAAGCCAACTCATTTGTCTTGTCAGTAGCTTCTTTCTTTTGATCTCCAGAGCTATTCACAGTTCAGTTGCTTTCCAGAGATGACTTGTTGCAGTTTGGTTTGAACCAGGCTTTGAAACTATTGACGAGAATGCACAACACTTCTGCACAAGATCTTGAGGAAACAGCAGGGTAATTTATGAGACAAACTACTAGTCTTCAAAGGATAACATCTTTTCAGCAGAAGTCCCTTTTCTTCAAAGGAAAAAAAATGAATGTTGCTTTGTGAACTTGTATTTTTATATAGACACACATAACAAACATTTATTTTACACCCACCATGTCTGTACCATGATGTGTGTGTGTAGAAAGGTCAAATGAAAGCAACTGCCCAGAGTGTTGGAGGAGATGTTGTCTGAAGGTGGCTGCTCCCAAGCCCTGTGCAGTTTAAAGAATGTTTGTAACATGCCCCGTGGAAGCAGCCAGCAAGGGCTGGCCTCCCACTGGACACTGCTGGAGCAGGAGCAGCCAGCATCTGACCCAGGAATGGAACCTGTGGGGATGATCTGGCAGCAAGGAGTCTGCAGGGAGAACAAGTTCAGGCAGATAATTAGAAAGACACGAACGGCCTGGAATGGCCTGGATATCCCCAGTGATGATCCCAGTCCCATCCTTCCCTCTGCACTTTCCTTGGAACAATTCCCTCGTATCCTAAGGAAAGCTGCATCTTTAGATGAAGTGCCTTCTTCTGTGTGCTAGGACAATGAAAATGGATCACAGCTCTTGTTGGAATTAGTCCTAAGGTGGGAACTCAGCCATTCTGGAGCACAGATGGGGTCAGGTCAGGTTTTTCCCTACAAACAGGAGAAGCCATGTGGTTTTCGTATAATTTGGAACGTTTTCTTACAGAATGAAGATTGATTAGATGCCTGGAGTTCCCCAGAAACAATGTTGATAGTGTTAGCAGCCTGCACACCACAAGAACCCATTCATAAAAAAAAAAAATTCCTCATTTTAAAATTTATTTTTTTTAAACTTTATGTTCTTGGAAAAAGAAGCTTATTGAGTAACTATCAGAGTTCCTCTTTCATCACCTTGTCATAAATCCCACAGGCTCTGAATTCCTTTAACAATCTCTCAGTTAAATTGTGACCTGCCTATTCTAATAAATAAACTTTTTTTTTCTTCCTCCCCCCCAAAAGCTGGAAACATCCAAGGAGTTGCTCCCCCTTGCCCTTGCCCTGAGTTCTCCTAATTGAGACATCAAAGCAGATGGAAAATCAAGGTTGTGCCTGTACAATCCCTGGGCATTAACCTTTCTCTTTAGACCATTTTCAAACAAGGCAATTAACTTTTGCCAACACAGATCCTCCTCTGAAGTTTCAGCCATACATTCTTCTATCACTCTTTATGTGAAGGATGGAACAGCTGCTGCCTTTCACCCTGAGGTGGCTGTTCCTTGGGGGCAGGTGAAGTGTTCCTGGGTGTATTTTGTGCAAACTAACATCCCAGCCCAGCCCAGTTCTAAACCAAACCCATGCTGCTGCTGAAAGGTGTGAAAGCTTTTTTATCATCTTCACAAATGCATTGACAGGCAAATTTGACACTGCAAACTGTCAAGCCTGGAGATGATATTGCTGTAAAAGGTAAATGAAAGAAAAAACTGCATGAGAGTGCACTTAAAAAATGATCCCTGGGCAGATAGGAAGCAGCGTCACCTTAACTCCATTGAATCAGGGCTTTGCTCCCTTATGGAGCCCTGCAGATAATTTAAACATTTCAAAGAAACACAGGAACATCTGCATGAGGGCTGTTCTGTGCTCTGTATTTGCCCCATCCTAAACTAAATCAGAAAGCAGTGCTAGGGAGCAATGTCTGATTCACACTGCGCCCCACGGATGTAAACATTTCACTGACATCCTGAGAAAAGATAATGCCAGGCCTCCCAAGGGCCCCAAGGATCCACAGCACTTTTGTAGCTGGTTGGAGAGGGTAACATGTGTACCCATGTTATGTGGAGCAAACAGGATGCATAAATGAATGTTGCCCTTGGGCAAGAACAAATCAGGTGGTGCTTGTTTTCTCCCTAATTTGCTGGCATCGTTGTTCTGCTGGTGAGCAACCCCAGCAAAGCCCCCTGGCACATTTTCACTCATATTTAGCTCAGGCCTCTGAACACTGAATATTCAGGAAGAGAGACTGAAATGGGACCAAGCTTCAATGAAAAGCTGGCCCCTAACACACACACACACGTTTAAGTGCTCTATGCATTGAACACGTGATTGTGCTTAGGACAATGTGCTGCTCCCAAAAAGGGTTTGCAGGTTTCCTTGTAGAGGGGTTGGTGGCAAAGTGCCAGCGACAGACACGGCTCATAAGCCCCATTTCTCCACAGTTTCTGCCTCTCTCTGTCAGACAGGACAGTCCCATTAAGCCAGATGCAAAATACAGCCTTAGAATAACTCAATGTAACATGTCCCTGGGTGTCCCAGAGGACCTGGATTAAACACTGTAAATTCAAGGAATATCAGTGGTACAAACAGAAATATGCATCTTACCCTCTTGAGGTGCTGAATTACTTCACATCCTTGAGCAATGCGAAGTGGAGGTGTGACATTCTGCCAGCCCAGAATGTGTCCCTGATGTCCTTCAGCAGGGGTAATTCACAGTAAGCCACAGGACATCTAAGCACATCCTGACTCAGCCAAGCATTTTTGGTGTGTGCTTCAGTTCTTCAGTGACTGCTCCCTGCAATAAGTGACCATATGAGCATCTTAGAATCAGCCTGTTTGACCAGTGGATGATTAGAAGTGACCCCCACTTCTGGCAGGAGTCCTCCAAAAACATGCTCTGTCAGGACCCCAGTTCTTCACCACACCACCTGCTGGGGGCCTGGCTCATATTCAGCCTCCAGTGACTCCCACCCTCTGCTGAGACCCAGCAAATTTTGCTGGGTATCCAAGT
This sequence comes from Petroica traversi, assembly GCA_025920805.1. Lineage (NCBI taxonomy): Eukaryota > Metazoa > Chordata > Aves > Passeriformes > Petroicidae > Petroica > Petroica traversi. The sequence continues at coordinate 10,021,132 of JAHLSL010000041.1, forward strand.
CCTGAAGAAAGAGCCTGGCCATCATATTCAGCTTGGGAGGCAAGATGAACACCAGAACTTCTCTCCAAAGCTTCCTGGCAGGCTTTGACTTGGAGGAGACAGAAGGAAAGAAGAAATTTGAAAACACCCTTTCCCCTTTCAGAGCAGTGAGCTGGAAATCAGTCTGCCTGCCAGCTCTTGCGGTGGAATTGCCAGGCAGTAGTACTGCTCTGCAGGCCAGGATCAACAAACTCCACATTTGTATTCTCACCAGGGCCAGCATTATTACTGCCACAACTTAACACCCTTAAACAGGGACTGCTGCAGCTGAGAGAGCTGTCTTGGGAATCAGGAGAATCACAGCAACCAGCTGATGAAGGACCCACAGAAAAGAGTGGTGGCTATAAACCTCACGGAGAGGGCAGACTCCTTCCTGTTGTGGACAGAAGACAAAGGATGTGGTACCCAGAAGGACAGAAAAAGATATGGAGGAAGGAAACAGACCAGCTAGTTGAAGATGGAGCCCTTCGGACGGACTTCCTGGTGCCTTGACCACAGCCACCAGCATTGCTCCAGCAGGATGCTGTCACCAGCACTGTGGGAATTAGGACTGACATCCTAATTAGGACCACAGTCTGTTGGCACAGGCAAGCCCACGGCCACCTGATCAAGGGCCTCCAACTTTCTCCACCTCTCTCTCTCATGTGGCCATTTATACAACCTCAGCAAGTGACCAGTTACTTGTGTTCAGCCAAGGGTTCATCAGCCAGCAAGCAGTACCAGACACAAGGAAACTCTTGTGCCAGTAGAAATAAAATTGAGATGCTGGAAGCACTTTGCTTTTTCCACACACAGATCTGACTCGGGTCATTGTAGAGAGCTGGAGTGAACTCCAGGTGAAAGGGTTTGGACATGGTAATTACAGCATTAGATTCCCTGTATTTCAGAGTGATCCCTTTGCGGTGCACAGTGATGGGAATGGCGAATGGCAGGGCAGACGTTCATTGTTACCAAGGGTTTTCTTCTCACCCTGGATTCCTGTGAACTTCCCAGATTACGGACAGGAGACAAACAAGGAAAAGTGTAAATTCTGTGCTTTGACCAGTTTTTCCTTCCTTCTGGCACAGCCCCTTTTGCTGGCCCCCAAAACTACTGCTGCAGACAAACTGCATCTTGAAGGGACCTCTCCATTTCCTAGGACTGAGGATGACAGTCTTACATATTCCAGGAGCTATTACTGCTGAAAATCTTCTTGAAGAGAAAACCAGATCATCCCTTGAGACAACACCTTCCGTCTGAACCTTCCAGGGTTGATGCTTCACAGGAAGATTCTTCATCAAGAGGTCTTAACATTGAGCCTGTGGAACACCATCTTCTCCCTCATTTATTTCAACAAACAGCTAAAGATTCTCTGGCCAGAGAGGAGACACCTCATCACCTCTCTGACAAGCTCATACCAATGTACCATCATGGTGACTGAAAAGCTGTGGATGGCTCCAAATCAGGATTTATTTTTAGGTTTCCAGACTGTGCATGCTCTTGCCAAAAGAGCCCAGTCCAAAGTTTATTCAAGTCCACGATAAAAATGTCTAATGGCGTGAATGACCTTTGGATCAGCTCCAAACACTGTGCACTGATATTAGCACTGGGGCTGGCTGGGGATTCCCTTTGGGAAGGCTGCCCAGTAAAGAGGCAGTTTTCACAAAACTGAAATTTTCAGGGAGAAAAACATCCTGATTTTGAACCCTCTTTCCTTTCACAATAAAGAAATAAAAATACCTTTTTTTTTTTTTCAATTAAGAAAAGTCAAAAAGAAGTATTTTCTTCAGGGCCAGTTGGAACAAAATCAGAAACTATGTTTTGGTTTGAATGTATTCAATAAACCATTAAAACCTCATTTTCCTGTAAGTACACAGTCTCACTGGGCTGTGGTTTAGATGTCTCATCTTTCCTGCAGGCTGTTTCCTTGAGGACTCCATCTGCCATGGTGCAGACTCTCAAAGTCTGTAAGACATGAAAGCAGCTACACAATGTTCCCTGAAAAATACAGGAATTAAGTTACTGCATGAGAAGGAAACACAATTCAAGGCTGATGTTCAGCATTGAGTGGAGTTAAAGCAAAGCTTTTAGGGTTAATTGAACAAATGGAAGTGAAACACATCAATTTGGAGCATACCAAAACTTTTGATCAAAAAATGTCGGAGCAAAACTTATTTCCCTCTGCAAAGCAAGATGTTTTGAAATTTTATTCCATGAAAAATTTGGAAACATTGGTGTTTCTTGACAGTGGGAGAGAAAAATAAGGGTTTCAAGGGAGCAAACCTCCCTTTCACAGCACTGCTGTTATTAAGAAAGCAAGAAAGGTGAGGAGGGAAGGAAGATGTAAGAAGCTTAGTGCTCTGTAGCTGAAAAGTCGTGCAGAAGTGAGCACCAACATTCACGCTTTCAGCAACTGTGTGCTTTTGTATTTCCAGGATCCTTTCACAGGGTGACATGCAATGCACCAGGGAGGAGAGATTAAAGAATCCCCAGCTGATGAGAGAGAGTTTTGAGTGACCATTTCCCTGGATGCCTCAGCTCACCATGGCAAGAACACATCTCTACAGCTTTGTAGGCTCTCTCAGATTTAATTTCACCTTCACTGCATCATTGTCTTGCCTGGAGTTGTTCATGGTTCAAGGGAGGCCAGAATTCATTCCTGTCTCACTTGCCACTCAGCTGACAGGTGGTGTGAAAGTGAAGTGGCATGTGGAGCAAGCACAGGGAAAATCACCTTTTGATCTCACTGAAGGTGGTCCTCAATCCAGGTCATGCTTGAAAGAACTGGCAGGAAAAATAAGGAGAGGCTGGGCTCCAGCTGTCTCTGTGTTGGGGCAGTCTCCAGTTCAGAAGAATATTTGCCTTTCTCTCTGCTGCCAATTTTAGAGCCTTTATAAATACCACACCTAAATAAAATGGAATAAAATAAACGATCCTCTTCAAGCACCCCACGCCCTTTAATCACCCTCCCTAAGAACATCCAAAGGCTGCATGGATGCATGAGGGCAGGAATTATTATTAAAAATAACCAGTCTAGGGAGGAAAGCAATTTATGCTGGGTCTGGAGCAAGGATGAGGTTCCATTTCCTTCTGAGAGTCAAATGAGCAGTGTCAACCCAGAGCCTGCTGTGCAGTCATCAGTGACTTCCACAGCACAACTCACAACCTGCAGCAGTACACACAGTCAGGAACAGGGTGGGGGAGCAGCCAGCCCATTCCCTGACACTTGTCCAGTGACAAAATTTCACAAATATCCCATCCCATCCTTGCTGTGCACAGTTTTGTTCCACTATGAAGCACAAAACTTAATTTTCTGATTATTTGGCAAGATGCCTTTGTTCTGTGAATGCTTCTGGACTCAGCACAGATCGAGGGCTATTCCCTAGGGCCTCATGATCACAGGCAGATATTTGCCAATTCTCAACAGGTCCAGTTATTTAGCCATCTTTTCTGAACAAGGAGCTTGACCAGAGATGAGATGCAAGACAGATGCAGCTCTGAACCAAGTGCAGTTCAAAACACAGCTCTTAGAGAAGATAATGCCACTCACCTTTGAACAGGACCATATAATCTGTAAATGTCAAGTCTGGAATATACACTACAGCGTGGAATTTATAGTGCCCTTTTACTATTGCTATTATTATTGTTATTATTTTCCTTTTTACCTGGGGATTGAATGTTTGGGAACTGTGGCAGGAGAGGTCTGTACATCTGGAAAGCGTCAGATTTAACGCCCGAAGTCATCAGCCCAGGTCAGCTAAAAGTACATGTTTGCTTCCAGCAGCAGCTGTGCAAACTCCTGTTGCCTTGGTTGTGCAGGGCTTATGTAAAGATTCCTCAAAGACAGTGCCCTCTTTGTGAGCCCATAGCTCTGCTGATCCCTGGCAATTCCAACCCCAGTTTCAAAAAGAAACGGGCCTAAAATGGCACTCCCACCGCAAACAGATGTATTTCAGCCTCTGTCTAAGGCTGCATTCATTTCATCATGAAAAGGAAAACACCATAATTTAGGGTCACACGTCTCCTGCCTGTCAGTCAGGCACTGCCAGCTATTTTTACAGCATCCCAGGGTGTTGTGGCAGTCTAGAGAACAAGTGACACACCTTTCCAAAGGCAGTTCAGAACTATATCGTTCAGCGAGCAACTCTGAGCTCCAAGCTTTGGGTTTGCCCCTGATGATTTTTTTTCCCTTGAATAGGCTTGAAATAAAATCTCTCTATATTGCACATTTTTTCTATTGCACATTGATATTCTTTGCTTCCCATTGCTTCATAGACTGGCCCTGCATGCTGCAAAATCCACAGTGCAGGTTCAGCACTTTTTCCGTGGTGCTGTGGTATGTGGGTGGAGCAGATGTACCATGAGAACAAACTCTCACACCAGTGGTCATCAACTGAACAAAACTATACCTACTGTAAGAGAAGCTAAATTCACTCACTGACTTCAGGAGCTGTCAGTTGCTTCTGTTTTACACTGAGATTGAAACTGGCCATTTTTTTTAACCTAATAAACAAAATTGTAACTAAAAACATTCCAGTAAAACTATCGGGCATCTGAAAGACACACAGAGAGCACAAAGAAAACAGTTCCAAACATCCCTGCCTTGTTGCCAAATATTATATCTGCAATGCAAACAGAACACCTCCATATTTACAGTTTGGTGGGAGTTTTCATCAGCTTTAGGGGTTCAGACCACTGCTAATTAAAGTCACCAAAAGTCTTTGCATAGAGTTTAATGAGCTCTGAGACAAGACTGGAAGAATTCAAAGTGGAAAAAAACCCAACTCTGGTAAAACTCTTACTTTGGTATTTCTGAAAGTTGAATGCCTGAAGGAACTCTGCTGCTCTGGCTGTGCAGTTTCAGCCTCCATGGATAAAAAGGCCTGCTGAGCCCCTCCTGACAGTGCCAGAATTCCAAGGAAAAGTCCACTAGCAGTTTTCATTACGATAATTGTGCAACAGTTTATAGTAGTACACTGTGGAGAAAGTGGGCAAGAAAACACAAGGGAGCAAAATCCAGATGATCAATCATCCTTTTCCCTGACACTGTCTTTATGTGGGTTGTTTTCACCAGGAATATACACCTAATAATTGCCCAAATATCTTGTTTTTTCAACCTCATTTCTACAGCAAATGCCATTAGTTACTGTACTGTGGTGATTTAAAGCTGAAAGCATACTGTGACCTGAATCAAAAGACAGATTAACTTATCTGCTTTAACAAGGAGTCGCTTGAATTCTTATAGGAAACACTGTATGAACTTACATTTCATAAAGCCAGTAATTGCTTTTCCTGTTACTTTTCTATGAGAGAAATACAAAAGGAAATGGGAGCTGCATGCATAATGGGAACTGGGTTGCAGAGCTTTAAGTCTGCAGGTCATCAATTCAAGGTAATTTAGCTGATGACTCCAGTGGTCTCAGCCCAGCTGTCAGGGGACAGGTGACCACACTTGGCCATCCACCAATGCTGAAACCTTGATGGCAATTCAGTGAATGCAGAGAGCTTTGAGTGCCCAGCCTGCCCAAGCCTGAATCCTGTGCTGGGGGTTTGGCTCAGCCCCATCTGTTGAGCAGCTGGATCCAACCCGGGCAGACACTGAGGAGAGGTTCCCAGGTCAGTCCCTCTGAGCTCCACACCGAGGTCAGGCTCTCTCTGCCTCTGATTATGGAAATCAGAAAAAGGCTGAGTGGATTCCCAGTGATACAGGCTCACCCCCAGACAGCCCCAGAGGAGGGCTGTGTGGGAGGGATATGCTAAGAGCCTGCTGATGAGGATAAACAATTAGGAGACTTTTCAGCAAATGACCTCCAACAATGAATTACTGAGTTACAGCATGTATGGACCGATATCCTTCAGGAAGGCTCCATTCTCAGCTCCAACTCTTTCACTAGGAGAGATGCTCAGGTTGGTTTTCAGTGGGGTATTAGCTTAGACATGGGAACCAGAGACTTTTAACTTGAAAAGTTAGGACAGTGATTTCTGACTTTTTTTCTCCCCCATTTCTGGACTCTCAGCAGCAATGCAGCTCCTCTACAGTGAATTTAAGCTGACTAGAATTGCTTTTCTTGGTTTCCTTCCACAAGTGACAGGTTGACAGCTACTGCTCTTGGAAGAAGACGGCCTTCCAATCCTCAGGTCACCATATGGTGCCAAATAATTCCTTTCATGTCATACCTGATTTAGAGCAGGAGGAAATAGAGCTAAGAGACCATCTCCCCCATTGTGCATCACGTGTCACTGCATCATGCCGTTTTCAACGTGCCCCAGCCCAACAGGCAATTTGAGAGCTGTGGTTGTCCTTCCAAGCTTTATAAATGTGCTAAATGGGGTGGATAGCTGGAGAAGAAATGTGCCGTTGACTGCTAGACATTACAGGAGGGAATAATGTGTCATAAATCAAAAAGACACAACACTATCACAACAGGCTAGCCAAGAATACGAACTGTAAGAATTCTTATAATGACACCTATTTGTTGAGTCAAGAATTTCATCTCTAAGCTGCTCAGAGAGGCTTTACATCCCTGCTTTGGTCCTGTGTTCTAAATGATCGTTTACAAGAAAAATCTGGGGGAAAAAAAGTGTTCTATTATCTTGGGGAGAGTTATCCTCGGTTATCCGTGCTTCCTCCATTAAAAAAAAAATTCCTAAAAGTCCTAACCTGTGAAATATTTGCTTTTTCAAAGAGTTTTTAATTTTTCAGAGTACTTTCTGGTGTGCTTTTGTTGTTTGTTAACCATGCTTAGAACAGAAGCATCCTTCTCACTGTGATATTTTCTCTTGCTTGCCACAAGAGCAAGCAGGCTACAAAAGCAGAAGTAGGAAGCACAGTGTATGTCTAGAAATTAGGGAGAGTAAACAAACCAGCAGAGAGCCACCTTGTTCCCACTCTGAATGGAAGACTACCTGAAGGAAGCATATTAAATTACTTACCAGACTGTATTCTTCCACCTGGTGTTTCTTCCTCTGCTCCCCTTGCATCTTCTTCAGGCTCTCACTGCTGGTGAACATCCACAGTAGGGAAGGCAAGACCTACACAGTCTCCCTCCTTTCTTCCTAGCTCAGCTCTTGGTCCAAATGAACAGAGCAAGACAAGACTCCATTTGGATCAGAAAGAAATCACCTGCCTTCCAGGTGGGGTGTTAATCCAGCCCTGCACTCCCTTTTTGGCAGCAGAATTCACGATACCCTCCCACCTTTAAACACCATGAGGTGCAAGTACAGTTAATCTCCAAATACTTTACTTGCACCATAAAACAAGGCACCAGTCTTATTCCCATTCTGCAGTTGGACCCAGAGGCATGGTGGACTTGAGCCAAGAGGGGTCTGGAACATCCTGCCACTGCCTCCCAAACAGGCAGCCCATTTGGCCTCTGCTAGCACTGGGGAAAGCCTCAGTCCTTCGTTTTTGATGCCTTGTTCCAATCCCACCGCTGTCCCTCCACACGCCAGCTTGGTGCGAGAACAGGCCCATTGGGGTTGCAGAGCATTCCCTGCAAGCGGGCAGAAGGGCCGTGCAAAAATCAAATCCACATGACTGCAGTTATAGGCAACCAAAGAGAGGGTTGCTCTTCCAAGAAAAACTTTTCCATGTAAAAGAATTCTTAATCTCCCCTTTGACTGTCATTGTTGAAATGATGGCTTCACAGGCTTGAAATTTAAGACCCTATCGGCGTCTTTTCTGTTTGCTGTGATTTATGAATGGTTTCGCTGTTGATTATCCTCCAAGATTACAGCACAGCAGCCCTGACAGACAAGCAGAGGAAATTTCACAGGATAACAGGCAGCTCCTTCTCTGGGGCAGTAAAGCAGGGAGGTGTATTTTGATTCAAGTATGTAAAAATATCAGTGAATGCTGACTGGATATTACAGGCAGTTGAATACTCATCATGTGGCACCCCACTCAAAAGCAAGCAGGGTCAGCAGAAGTCTTGATAATTTTTCTGTGCTCCAGAGCTTTTGTTCATTCTGTAATACCATGTTCAGTTGGGGCTTTTTGTCTGAATTGTGGCACGAATCTACACACTTCAGTCAAATATGAGAAAGCAACACTTTCATGCAACCCTGTGCATGTTCTTCAAAGATCATCCTTCTTTCCTGCAGTCACAAAGTCTGCTGCCTTGTCTGGGAGATGTACCGTCTCTGTTCAAGTCCAGGCTATTCAAAGGAAATTTGCTTCCTTTGATTTATTGCCAAGAACAGGCACTCCTGACCCCAGAAAAGGAGATTTTTGTGCTTTTCATTCCCATTTCCTGCCAGACAGTTTGTTCCAAGTCACTGCTAGGAGGGCTGTTTGTCTGGTGAGGGTAGCAGGGCCAGAGCAGGTGCAGCCATCACTTGAGGGGGCTGTGCCCTTCACTGAAGCAGACAGCCAAGACTTGGGAGTTGAGGTTGAAAAAATTTCTGATGTAGGGGCTGCCTAAAAATAAACGAGTAGACCTATCAGGAGGTGATTTTATCTCTTGATAAACTGCCTCTGCTTTTCAGGCAGAAAGGTTCTTTTGATTTGAACTCTGCCACACTGCCCTGCAAAATTAATCATTATTGGCATGTGGTTTCCAGGTCCAGTGCTATGGATGTGCTTCCTGCTCTTTGTATCACATCTGGACCTGTGCAGTGAGCAGTGGTTTGCCGCCCTCGTGCTTTGAATCATTTTGGGCTGAGGTGAACAGCTTTGCAGTGTGCCAGGCAAGGGTGGTCTGGGTCTGGTGTACCTGGGTCCTGCTCTGTGGTCTCTTCCCTTCAGTGATGCTGCTGCTTTGATGCCTTTCAGCATTGTCAGAACACACGGCAGAGAGGGAGGGCTGCTCTTCTTTGGAGGGAACCAGAGAGTGCAGTTACATCCAACCATGGCCCGAGCCATTCTCACTGGGACTGCAGTTACACTGTGGGTGTTCTCCAGGATCGGGTTCGACATGAACCAGAATGGACATTCCCAGCATTCTTCCCATTTTGCCACCCAGCCTGCTTCAGAAAAAGTCCTGATGTAGGTGTTTGTATCCTGTCTCTTTCTTCCCTCACTGTATTTGTCTTTCAAGCCTGGCAGCGGGAGAAGGAAACTTAGCACGTGATGCTGACACTCTGCCATGTCTGTGGGACGGCAGATTCCTAAAGTACTCAAATCTAGCTGAGAGAATAGCTAGGAAAACAGAAGGCAGAGGACTCATAAAAGCATGGAGAGGTTTGAATCCCAGTGGATTTGAGGAAGGATACCAGCTTTTATCCAGAAGCAGAGCTGTCTGGGTTCCTGCCCCGACTGTCCAAACAGTCCCTCTCTTATGACATCCCATCTGTTTCAGGACTGGGCCTGAGATTTTGTGTTTTATAACAGATAAATGAAAAAAAAAAGTTGGACAAGCTCTGAGAAATGTGTGCTTCAAAAAGCCCTCTAATTGTTGTTGTCAGGATTGCACCTCTGGCTGAGAGTGACTCCTAACAGACACAGTCCTGCTGGAATATTCCCTAGTTTTCTGCTATTTGACTCCCTACTCCTTATTTACAGTTGTTTTACATTCAAATTCCCTGCTGGGAAGGATTTATCCTTTGGAGTTAGTGCAGGTAGTGGAGGGCACTGTGCCTTCACACTGCTGCCCTTGTACCATTGTGCTTGCAGCTGTTTGTCTCAGTTGATTCAGAAAACTCCCCTCCAAAAAACTCACCTCCAGACTTTTCCTTCCTCCTTGTCCCACCATACACAAAAGGGCCCAGTTTCCCTTTTCCCAAGCCAAGACACAGGAATGTACCAATCCCTAGTGATTCCTTCCAACAAACTGAGAAGTGCTGAACTAAGGAGGGTTTCAGTAAAGAAACATGGACTCAACTGAAAAATTAGTTGGTTTTCTCCTTCAATAGGGCACTGTGCAATATTTACATCCTGTTCTACCAGGCCTAATTCTAGTACACTATATGTACAGCTGTGTCTGCATACTGTCTCTCACTCAGTTTCTATTCAAGCTGATTTTCATGGGCCAAGAGCAGGATATTGTGACTCTAGGAGGACTCTGACCAATGTTGGAGTCCTTTCCATCACAACCATCAGGACAGGAGCATTTCTTATCACCTGCCTGCCCTGTGCTTTACACAAGAGGGCTCCAACTTGGGTGAGCAACACTCTACTAACTTTGAACAGATTACTAATCATAGCCATAACAACAATATACACACATGTGCTGCATGAACATTAGATGTGTGCACACATTCCCTGCAGAACCAGCAGCAGTTTTGCCAGTCTTAAGTGAAATCAACATCCCTGCCAGAGCTGGGGATAACAACCACTCCTGAGCTGAACACATGTTGTACTGAAATCTACCTTTAGAAATATACATTATTTAGGTCCAGGAAAGATTGGATTGCAGTTTTCTCAAAACAAGAAACAGAAAAACCCGTCTCCCCACGACTGCTCCCCAAGCTAAAACAGGGCTTTCTAGGATGAAAGGACAGTGCACTCACCCCTGTCCAGTGTCTCTTTGTCCTGCTCCTTTTTCTCCGAGGAGGAAAGCAGCTCTGAAGACACTCCTTCCCCTTGCACGCATGGTCTTGAACCAGTTCAGGAGAGGGGCAGGGGAACTGGGCTGCAGGGGAACTGCTGGGCTGAATGCCTGACTTCACAGTGTTAACTGGCCAGAGAATCCTGATTACGTGATAGGTAGCAAGCCAGGGACTAATTTATGGGAATTTTGACCTTCAGTCCCCTTTGACATTTTCAGATCAGCTGAAGCCTGTGTGAGACATGAGAGCCCTTACAGTAAGGGGCTCTAAATCAGCCTGTGCAGCTGCTGGAGCTGACGAGCGGGTCAGAGGTAAGAATTCACTGAGGTTCGTGTGTGGGCTGCTCGGTGCCTGTTTGACATTTACAAATCAGTGACATTCCTCTGCACAGCTCAGTGCATACAAATTGCTTCAGTCACTCTGAGGAGGGCCCCTCATTTCAGTCATAGGTGGATTTGGGCATCCTTAGCCTTTCCTTTTGACTTGAGCAAGAACTCATCTAATACAAATCCAGCTTTACCACCCTACAGTGGAATCTGCTCCCTCAGGAGGATGCAGTGGGGGTACTTTTAGGTTCAACCCAACTTCCAAGGACTTTGTGCCATCTTCATGGTTTGGGTGTGAAGCTTTTGTCACTAGGTTTAGTATCAGACCCTCACATTTTCATTAGTTGCCACAACAAACATTGTGTTTGTCCATTTTGTAGCACAAACAGACACAGTCTCATTCCACTGGGTGCTGGGCCAATAACTTGGACCAAGAGAAGGCCAGTTGGATTTCAACTGTTTCCCATGGAAACCTATTTGCCATGAATAAAGCTCTACTGGGCTGAGCCATATGAGTGGGCTTGCCCCAGATTTCTCACAGTCTAGACTCTATAGTGAGAGAAAACATGATGAGAAAAACACAGCCAGGGCTGTGGACCAGGTAACATTAACCTCAGCCAGTTATTGTGCAACAAATGACCATATTGGCTTCAGCCACCCTGACCTGTTTAACCACTGCTGCTTCTCTGAACCCTGAGGGTTAATATGGACTCTCCATTCCCCTCTGTGCCGGCAGGGCCTCTGGCACAATCTGCTCCTGCTGCAATTTGGGATGCCTTTCTGTGGTGTTTATGGTGGCCTTGACCGTACGATGGCTGCGATAGGGAGGCCGACTCCTTGGTTGTAGCCCAGAAGCTGTGGAGCCAAAGAAAGAGGCGTGAGGGAGCAGGAGGCATGAGGGCTGCCATGAAGGGATATAGTGGGTTTGTGCACCTCCAAGGCCAAGACTGCCACGGTGACCTGGCGAAGCTTCCCTTGGTGAAGCCACCCTTTGACACCTCAAAATGAAGATGGCCGATGGCCCTCAAAAGAGTCTCGTCCCTCACACCCACAGCACTGAAGGGAAAAGCTACTTTGGGGGTGTGGAGGTGAAAGAATGATGAAAATCAGAACTGAGGGGGAAATCAACTATCAGCAAGGGAAAAACTTTGGGTAGTTTTCTCCCCTCAGCAGTGAGAGAATGAGTGGAGGGAAACTGTGGCCCTGTGATGGCGCGGTTTATGTGGCGATGCCCCTTTCCCAGCCTTGGAGCGTGCAGAGATCGAAGATGGACGAAAATCAGAAAGGAGGGCAAAATGGAACTTAACTGAGGGAAAACTCCGACAGCAGTGAGGGAATAGCCGAGGGCAGTCGCAGGCCATGGGTGGGTGTGTGGGGACACCCCTCTCCCGCCGGCCGTGCGCGGGGCCTGCCCCGTCCCCTCATGAGGGGAGAGGGC
>JAHLSL010000041.1:10033801-10100768 GCA_025920805.1 Petroica traversi
GGGCTGGCAGGAGGGCGCCTGTGACACTGCCTGGGCACCCCTGGGCTGAGTTCCCCTCCGCCGGCCGAGGGCACTCCGGGCTGCAGTCCGGTGTTGGCAGCGCCGCTGCTGTGCCAGGCAGGGCTTGGCCCAGTGCCGGGCAGGGTTTTTGGGTACACGCACAGTGTGTTGGCAGTTTGGCTGGGTGAGCTCTAATAACGGTGTGGGAGTGAAACCCAAGTCTGGGCTCCCCTGCCCACTTTCGAAACAGAAGAGTGTCATTGCTTCTCAGTGGCACTGCTCTGCCTGGTACGTACAGGTTGGAGCTGCATCCATCCGGACCGAGGCAGGGGCGTCTGGCTCCCAGCCATCATTACACCCTGGCATCCCACATCTGGTTTGTGAGGAGCCACGTTTGCTGGAGCCCTGGCTGAAAGAAAGACAAAAGTGCCCTTTAGCTGGGGCAGGGTACGGATGTGTGTGTGGGGAGTTGGTGTGGGATAGGGCTGTGGAGGGTTGTGTGCTGCTGCCCTTTGCTGGATCTGGGCTTTGTGGCATGAGCCTGCCTGGAAGGTCTGTCCAGAGTGGAGCAGGGGTAGCGGTTTGTAAGCTCAGACAGCTGGCAGAGCACTGCAGGTCTTGGTCAACCTGATGCAGTGCCAGTGAAGTGGTTGAATGTGGAGTAGGATTTGGGTAGATTTATTATGACTATTATTTTGCTTTATTTGTTTATTTCTATCCCTGAGCTATAAAACCTGTTTTTAAAACACAGCGTTCAGAGCATAAGCAGTGGTGGTGGAGGTTTTTAAAGGATGATGAAAGTTCTTCCCCAGGGCTCTTTAAATTTTTTTTAAACATGTATAAAAGATGTTTGTAGGTGTATTCAACACGGTTAATTGGATTCTATATGGAATGAAAACTGCAGCGCAGATCTTTCCATGAGAAGAATTTGTCTACCCGTGGTTTAGTGACAATTCAAAGACTTCTTTCCCACAGAAACATTTTGCAATGACACCTCACACCCTCATGCACTTTCTCAAGTTCTAAGGCTGCTGAGCGTTTTACTGAAAACTGCCTTTTACTCCTGAACATGCCAAAACCTTCCCCATGAACAATGACTCCTCACAGTGGAGAGGGTGTGAGGTGTTATTATGAAAGTCACATCTCAGACCTGCTAACGCCTCAGTTCCTAATATGGAGCCTTACCTGCAGATGCCTGGGCGTGTGTGCCATCTCGATGGGAGTGTTTATGTATAAAGTTACCCACACACCTCTGATTTGGCGGGATCAGGCTGTTTCTATGTGTCTGTAAAATAAAATGGGGGAGGAAGGTGAGTGAAGGCTGCTGGACCAGAAAACAGCAGGGGTGGAGGTGTCTGCAAAAAAATGGGGATATGACAGTCTCCATTCCAGTCATATGACAGTTGGCCACCACTCCACCCAAGAAAGTCCTTAGATATGGAAGAAGAAAGAACATGAGAAAATTTATTTCAGTTCATGAGCTGTTAGGATTAAGAGTTTTAGTGCTTTACTCCTACAGGGAAAAAGCTATTCTTGTGATCTGTATAAGGTAAAATTAAGTTTTCCAATTTTTTTGGTCATTAATGAACATTTTAGACACTTCAGAAAAGCTCACATGGTAGATGTTTCCAAATTCTGTATTACATTGCAAGGGTAACCCTGGGTCCTGCTAAGAGCATGGAATCCATACATTCCCAATGTATGGAACCCATACTCTAAGCAGGTACAGAAGGTTGCAGGGATCCAAATGCTGAAACCAGTTTTATTTAGAGTGGTGCTGGGCTCTGCTCTTTAACTCTGTTTGGTCCACTGCAAAATAATGAAGTAAATAGGAATTTTCACTCTATTTCACTACAGAGAGTTTTACTTCCTCTCATTTCCACTGTGCAGATACTGTACTTGCAGCTGTTATTAAAGCAGGAAAAATGTGGAGAGCACTGCTTGCTTCATACTTCTAAATTGCGGTGTCTAATTAGCTTTAATTTTGCCGTTTAACAAGGGCTTGCAGATCTATGAGCAGTTATGCAACCCATGAATGTGCTTCTGTTTAAGTCTACTCCTCTGCTGTTCATCAGAGCATGCAGAATTGGCAAATCAATAATTGCAGCTATTTGCACACCAAGAAATGCTTTTTTTTAATCGCCTGTTATATCGTTTGTTTTGCTTATAAACGTGACAGAGCCAGGAACGCAGCCTGCACTCTTTGTGTTGGAGTACTGTAAAACAATCTATAAGCTCAGTCACCCAACAGCCAAAGTTCCAGTATGCACAGTTACAATAAATTGCTGTCAGGTGAAGGAAACAACATTCCAGATCTGAGTGAAGTATTTCATGCTATTCTTTGCTGCAGAACGATCAAACCACCATGCTGAACCCAGTTGCGTTCTTCTGCAGTCAGTTATTTTGCTCCAATTTCACAAATATGTTACAGAATTTTCCTGCTTTAGGACAGTCCTTCTCATGCAGACTAAAAGGAGATTTTATGCCCTTATCGAAGACTTTCTTGTGTGTAAAATCTGTGCTCTCTCTGCTCTGTGTTATTAACTGTGACTCTGAAAAAGTAAACTCTCTGCTCTTTAATAAGCACAACTTTGTTTCAAAGACAATGCACCATTTATTCACATTTAACCAGCCAATTTGGGAACAGCTTTGGGATCCAAGAAAATATGAAAGGCAATTTAGGGCCAGAGTCATAAATACCACAAGTTCAACACCATTTAGGGACTTTTTTTTTTTTTGCTTCATTTTACTTGTAGTGCAGGATAAATTGGCTTTTATTTCTTCAAATAAAGTCCATGTAGGGAATTTGTCAAGTGTTTCGTGCTTAAGTTCAAATATCCTAAGGAAAATAAAAGGTGACTTTTACCTAGTTCTGCCTTTTAAATCTGAAACGTTATTAAATTGATTCTTATGACTTGAGTTACTGAATTCTCTAGGCTGTGCCTGTAAAGCTGGGCCAAAAGGAACAGAAGTACAACAAAATAAATCCCTAATAATATGCACAAAGAAGCAGTTGCTGAAAGCGTAGGGAATGAAATGACATCAAAGTACCCATATCTGCTTAGAGTTTTCCCTGTTGTTCTTGCCCTGGGATACAGATTTAGGCTAGAAGAACTGCTTTTGGACTGTGCTGAAAGAAGTGCTTTGCATTCATCACACAACTCCTAATGGATATCAGGGGACATCAGGCTCACATTCATCTGCAGAACTATCCATCCTACCTTCTTGAAGCAGCAGATTTTATGTTCCTTCCCAACAATGAAAGGAATTTTTGCCACTGCAGTGAGTTCCTTTTTCTTTGAAAGGCTGAAGTATGTGTGCACTCAGCCTGCCTCACTGAGCACTGACTTCTGTGGGACTGAATTCCAGTAAATCAGCTGTGGGGATGTAGGGAATTTCTACTTACATTTGGGAGCAAGAATAGTTCAGAATCATTCACATGTGGTGGGAGGAGATCCCAGCTTCATCTCAAGTATGGAGAAGGAGACCTTGCACAGCCTTCACAGGCAACAGTGGAGTCCCAACAATGTGGTCCAAGTCAGCTTTTGTGCCAACCCTGTTGGATTAATGACTCATATTATTAAAACCTAAAGAACCTCAGAACATCTCTTCCTGACAGGCAGCATTTTGAAGACCCCTTGGGTCACAGAGCCAGCATCTTGTTCTACACTGAAAGTGTTTCAGGAATGGGGCAATATCTTGTAGGGACTGGGTGGGGAGCATGGCCATCAAAGGCTTTCCATATATGACTTCCCAACCTGTCAGCACCTCTGGTGACAGCACATGTGAGAGGAAGGCCCAACACCCCGACCTGAGCCACCTTGCAGCCCTCACACGAGACAGGGGACATGACTCTCCAAGGCCATGTGGGTCCCTGCAGCTCTGGGAAAGCCCCAGGCTGGTGTAGGGAGCTTGGCACCCACCTGGCACCACAGCAGGGTTTGCCTCAGGGTTTGTTGGCAGCCTGGCATCCTGACTCACTTCTGAGCCACTCCCACAGGGCTGGATCCTGCAGGAATTCCCCCAGCAGGGGTTGGTGGTGGCTCCAGTTCCACACCTGTGTCATCTCCTGGCAAAGGCTCATCCCATCTGGCTGTTCCCTGTCCCTCAGCCCCATCCAGTTCTGGGTGTGCACCCACTCCTCTTCCTCCCTAGTAAAGGACAGGGAATGGCTCTGGGTCTCACTTGATCTGCCTCACCTGATCTGACAGAAGTCCCTTCTGGGCAGATCAAGGAAACAGGACACAGGATCCCAACATCCGCTCTGAAAAGTGTGCCTCTGATGAAAGACATTGAGAGTGATGTCTTCTAGCTGTTGAATTTCCGTGCTGTCCCTGCGTAACCCTGTGGACAATAAGCAAAGCAGCACACATTTCCCACTTGAAATAAAAGAGGGAGATAAGCAGGAAGGATGTAATTCTTTGAAATAATAAAGCCCTGCTTTCTACCTGAGGTTTGCATTTACTGTTATCACCTCCCAATATAATCTCATCCGGCTCTAGTATAAATTACTCGTAATGTGCAATACGTGCAGATATTGGGAAAATAAATGGTCTGTTAAACAAATATTGCTTATCTTCTAGAGCGGAGAATGTAGATGTGTGTCAAATAACTCAGCCAGATCTTTCATTATAGCTGTAAATAACAGCTGAGTAAAGTGACATTTTCATGGACCTGACATGTTACCATAGTGGGAAAATGTGGTGAGAGATTTGCTTATGCAGTTAGGAGCTGGGAATTTGGGAAGCTGTATCCTGTTTGTAGCCCTGACACTTGGAAAGCTGTTTCCCCTTACAGCCCCTAGAGATCTAATGCCACATCTTAGTGCCTTCCATATAATGACCATAGCAAAAGGAGTCGGTCAGTTCTGGTTCTTTGTGCTTGCTGGGGAAAGGTTTTTGGGGTTTATTTATTTCAAGTCACGTCGGTTTCCTTTCCTTTTTCTTGCTTTGCTGCCTGGAATTTGGCAGCTAAAGAGCAGTCAATGCTGTTGTTGAGCTGTAGATTGAATTCCGTTCAGCAACCAATTTTATCTGTGTTTATCTATCTGCTACTTGCAAAAAGCAGAGTTTAGCTGCCCAGGCCGTTACATGCCTGAAAGGCAGCAAAGTTAAGGCAGAAGGAAAAATGCAGCCAAACAAGAAAGCTCTTCAACTTTTTAATAATACTGTAACTCTTTGCTGGTTGAAACAAATTATGTACCAGAAAAGAAATAAAAATAATAGCACAATTACTGCTTAATATTCACCATGGATCTATTTTGTAAATATGGGCGTCACTTTTTTATTTCTCCAGGATCTTTCATTTTGTCTTTCAACCTTCCTTGCCTACCAGACTTCTTCTGTCCTTAAAGATGACAGAGTTGTGGTGGTTTTTGTGGAGCTGCATCTGGTAAGTACCAGCACAGCTCCCATTACTGAGGACAGATGAATCAGGTCCCCACTGCAGCCTTCTAGCACAGCAACCCTTGGATAGACAGACCTCAGCTATGGATCACTTGTGGACAGCCTGGTCTAAAGTGATGTGGGCTTCTCCTCTTCACCATCAGTGACCCCCAGGAATGTGCAGGAAGCTCTGCTCCATGCCAATTCACCTGTACTGCAGGAAAATACAGAAACCTACCTTATTTGTGGAGTGTCTGGATATCACCAAGTGATGCCTAGAAATGAGCCAGGGATCATGCTTTTCTCAAGGGAGCTCAGCAGTCTGGTGCTCCTCTTCTTTCCACCATTCCTGTGCAGAAGGAAAAAGAATTGAGTCAGTATTTTTTTGACAGGCAGAACATTTTTGTTTTGTTTTTTTTTTCCTTAAAGCAGATTGGAAGGAGTCGGTGTCAAACTCTTGCCAAAAAGCCAGCTTTTGACATGTGCCAAGCATATAACATTTCAGCCCCAAAGACAAATCTTTTGGAAAGCTCATATCCCCTGTTCCTTGCTTCCCAGCTCCAGGTGACTTGCAGGAGCCGACATTTCAGAACATCACTGGCGGGAAAACAAAATGTCACCTGAAGTGCCTGTGTGGAGCCTGTGTGCTGTTTAGTGACCCCTTCACACCATGCAAACAAATCAGTTGCTGTTTGGTGAGCAGCCTGCAGGGTCTTAAGAGATCTCTATTTTTAGGCCATGCTTTATAAGTTATTTACATCTGCCATGTGCAGACTTCCAGGTTACCTCAAGGTTTCTAACCTGCAGCAGCTCACAGAAGAGAGGTCTGAGTTTGTAATGGTCTTGACAGGCAGTAGAAGTCCTGGTGCTGGCCTGCCACACTTGTTCCAGCTTTCTAAACTAAGCCAAGCCTGCAGGTCTGAAGTTGGTGCTCCTCTACAGCACATTAAATGCCTTTTGCCACCCTTCCCTGCCCGGGGCAAGGTTAACTGTAACCCCCAATGGAAATAACCTCATCACCGCCCCATCCAGAACTAACCTGGAGAGCACAGAATCCTGCTCTCACCAAATTCAGCAGCAACTTTTGGACTCTGAGTGATGTCAGTGGTGCATGCCAGCTCCTCCGTTTCTCTGTGCACACTGGTGTTGTTTCTGCAGCGTATTCTTGTTTCCTGTTCCCTGCTGTGGGACTGTGCTTTGCACAGACGGCGATTGCTGCCGTGCCCACGCTCTGACCGAGCAGCACCCCCAGCACTCAGCAGGCTGGAGAGGCTGTTCCTGCACACACTGGGGGCCAGATGCCCCAGCAATGTTCCTGCTAAGCCACAGGAAAGGCTTCGTCTCCTGCATCCCGGGGACGTTCAGAGCACACTTAGTGTCAGCATTTGTTAGCAAGAAATGTGAAGGCTTCTTTGCCTGGGAGCGCTTCCTTGAAACTGCTTCTTTAAAGGAGGGACACGTGTCCCCAGCCTTGTTTCCTTCACAGTTCAAGCAATCTGCATCCCTCTGCAGGTGAACCCCCAAAGGGCAGCCTGCCTGCTGTTCACAAAGCTCATGAGTGTGTGCAAATGGTGTTGGACTCCTGCACCCCAATGAACCTTTTCTTAAGTACAGACTGTCTTTAGAAAGAGCTCTGGCCATGTGCAGACTGTTACAAGCTGGACATCTGCACCCTTGTGAACTGAGGCTTGTCTGATGTAAACAATTCATATTTCAGAAGCAAAGAGCTTTATTTACGACCAGAAAGGCTGCCCTTGCCCTCCCCTGTCAAAAGTGTTGAAAGCAATTCAGGAATGAACTTTGCCTTTTGGCCAGTGGCTAGGGAGGGTGAACATATATATTTTTTTTCTCTCTCCCCCCCCCCCCCCCAATCCCTATGCAAAGACTCTTCTGTTTTGACAAGGGAACAGAAATATTCAATCAAAAATAGGGGTT
This sequence comes from Petroica traversi, assembly GCA_025920805.1. NCBI lineage: Eukaryota > Metazoa > Chordata > Aves > Passeriformes > Petroicidae > Petroica > Petroica traversi. The sequence continues at coordinate 10,041,121 of JAHLSL010000041.1, forward strand.
GACCATTTTACTTTATAGTACAACTTTACACAGTAGTAAAGTGCAGAGATATTTCAGTATGAAAAGAAGAAACAGCTTTGTGGCTTTGGGACACAGAATTGAAGGGCTTGGCAAATTCCGATGGAGCAGAGAGGCTGTTAGCCATGTCCTTTAAAGAGATCCTGTGTTCCTGTGCGTCATAAATATCTGCTGACAGAAAAGTAGTGGCAGAGGCTGAAACCTGCAGTGACATTTTTCCAGGAGGGCAGGATTAGGCTCAATTAGCTGCTGGTTTTAGTCCAGGCACCAGACACAGGATCCCCATATGTGGGAACTGGTGTTTAGGAGCACTCCAGTACAGAGAAGTGGGATTAGGAATTTCTGTGGTGGGCAGATCTGCCTAGGCTGGTCTGTGACAATTTGTAGAGTAAGTAACTTCAGGGTGCAATTAGTCTTAAAAATCCAGTTTTCGATGTCATAAATTGGAGCCACTCCATTCATTATAAAGTCCTGGCTTGCAACTGGTTTCCTGCTTTGCAGAGGCCACAAGGTGCCCCAGTGTCTCACCCCACCCTCAGTTTTATGGTTAACAAGAATGTCCTTTGGCACACAAGAGCCATTTTTGGCACAGAGACTTTGGGAACAGCAAGTCTGTCACTTCCTCTGCTGGATTGTTGCGAGGGATACATGATTTTATGTACATATTTGTATGTATATCTATAAAAATACACATCCATGTCTCACTTCAGTAGACCTACATCCTTTAAGTCAGCAGCCTTAGGCCCTGTTGCTGTGTTAGGTCAGACATGGAGCACTTCTCCATGCTGACACATTTTGAGTGTTTCTAAGACTTGCTAATTTCTAGCAGTAAAGGCAATATCAGGGCTAAAGAAAACTCAAAAACAATTGCAGTTCCTATGAGAAACAAGAAAGGAAGAAGGAAAGGCAAGGTTAAATTTCAGCAAGCAGATACTGCAGCATGGAGTGGCAGAGATGTGGGCACAGTCACGTACCTGGGAGATGTGCTGGGGCAGAGAGAGGTGTTGCTTGGTGAGGACAGTCATGGTGTTGTGTTAGGCTGCTCAGCTGCCAGCCACAGCGTGTTATGAACCGTGCCGGTTCCATCAGATGTGTCCCAAAACTTGCTCTGCTCTCCTTCCCTGCAGATGCCTTACCTCCTCCTGAACCCGTCCATGCCAGAGATAAGGCCTCGAATGTATCCTGTGTTTTTTGGAGAAAGCATTGAGGTCAACCCTGAGCCCGTGCAGGAAATCAGGTACAGATGGGATTGGGTGTGTAGATGGGGATTTCTGTCTTTTTTCTGGTGCTTCTGCCAAAAACTAAAATGTGTTTACAAATGGGAGTCATGGTTATTTTGGTGGAAAGGAAAGGACAGGTGGGAGGGTAATTCCTGAATTAAAGACACTGACAGCAGCAGAGGCAGAGGGGAGGAGGCAAGAACTGGAGGGAGATTTTAACAGAAGGCAGCTTTCCTTCCAAGGCCAACTCAAATCCAAGGCTGAGAGAAAACAGTTACCATCTGTGGGCTTAATGGCCTCCACTAAGTAATCTGATGGTCTTCACACTGTTCCCAGATGACTCGTATCTTCAGAAGAAGCAACACCCTTCTAACTGGCACCTGTTTTTGTTGGCTCTTGCCGCAGAGAAACCAACATTAGACAGCCCACAGGGACTGAATGAGCTCTTCCTTGTGAGATGATCCCTCAAGCCAGTGATGGAGACGTTCTGCCCTCCTGTGGGGCTGGTGCTGTGGCTGTTGGATAAATGTTGGTCTTTTCTCTTCTTTTGGCCTTTTGCTGGTGTGAAATGTCCTGCAGACAGCACGGAGCAGTTTCACACGGCTTGGGGCAGGGACAGTGGGAGGACTGCAAACACCCTCAACCTATGCAAACGTCTCTCTGGAAATGTACCCCAGTAAATCTCTGCTGGCTGAGGAACTGCCAGCGGGCATGTTTTTATGGTGATTACACCGGAGTCTTGTTTTATGTGTGCTGAATGACTTGCTTACACCCTAGCTGTGCAAAATACATTACAGCAGCTCAGATTACACGCGGTGCACAATCAGTCAGCCCCCCTCTGGGTGGGGGTAATGACAAGCACACACCCAGCTTTTAATCTTTTTTACGTGGAGCTGCACATTCCTTGGCTGCTGATTGCTGGAGGAGCGTTTGGGGAGAGGGGAAAATCAGTGGAAGTCCTGCTGTTCCCCCTGGCTAGGGATTCTAGGAAAAGTCCTTTTTGTGGCTTGGTCTGCACATCCTTTCTGGATGACTGCACAAAAAAGGCAGGGCAGTGGCATTCTACCTTTTGTGGTTCTTCATCTGTTGGCAGTTCAGGTGGCCAATTCCTTTGAGACCAGTGGCTTGGCTGTTGGGCAGCCATAGCCCACAGTATCCCTTTGCTTTACCTGCTCTTGCAGCATTGCCTGGATTTTCTGTAGGCTCCAACAAGCAACCTCACCCCTCATCTCCCAGCACTCAGATTTTTTGGTTTGAGCATTTTTGTGCAATGATGGCAAGGTGGTATAGAGAAAAAAGATGAACAGCCTTGACAGCTCAACAAGTCCTTTACTGGGTGTTTGCCTCCAGTGTAGCTCTCAGGGCTGAGCTGAGGCCGCAGTGAGATCCAGGAGAAAACCAGAGGAAGAAGAGCATTGCTTGAAGGCTGTGCAACAAGGTGTTTTCTGCCTTGGTATGACCACTTGCAGAAATGCTGAGATGGATTCACGGCAAGGTGGGGTTCCAACAAGAGTCCCTAGCAGGACAGAGTCCTCTTGGCATTGGGTTGTAGGGTTGGCATCTACCCTAATGTCTGTGCAGTAAGAGGTGGTAAATGCTGCCAGCTTCAAAGGGTTAGAGAAGACTCCTGCCCGTCTTACCTCCTTGGCTGCCTGGGCTGTGCTTCTGATGCCTTGCTGTCCTCTATAGGTGCAATTCCCAGGTGAAGTACGACTCGGAGAAGCACTATCGGGATGACATCTTCTATGGCCCCATCCCCACGGTCACCACCTACAGCGAGACCATCATCGCCGCTCCCAACTGCACCTGGCGGAACTACAAGTCCCAGCTGATCTTCGAGCCCCGCCAGAAGCCAGTGAGGTTTCAGAGCACGACCATCATTTTCCCCAAGCGCGCCAAGAACATTTACCGGACCACCCTCAACTACAGCTTGGGCTGTGCCAAGCGCTGGTTCGCTTCCAGCGTGCAGCTGGAACTGTGTGAGGAAACCAGCCCGTGCGTCATGTACAGCGAGACCCTCTGATCCGCCCGCCGCTGGCAACCGCGCGACCCCCGGGAGGCCACGGGGCTCTGCCTGGGCCTTGCCTGGTTGGTGGTGACCCAATATTCATGGCTGGAGAACGCCCTCGTCTCGGGCGAGGCTGAACTGGCTGGGAGGAGGCTTGCAGGGCACAGGATGGTTTTGATCAGTGAGAGGCTGGCTTGTATTTCGCGACGTTCCTGACATTCGTGATCTGGATTTTATTTTTGGGGGTTTTTTTCCCCTCCCCTCCTGCCCGAGCGTATCTATTTTTGGCTTGTGTTTAGATGAAATCAAGATGACAAAGGACCCTGTTACCCATAGCAGAGTGATGCCTGATGAGCTCTGTAGGTCTTGTCTAGCACATAGGTGAGAGTCACTGTAAGCTTCAGAGCTATTTTGGTCTCTGCAAAGGGAGGACCAACTGCAGAGTCAGCGTCTGGTCGGCCCAGCACACACTGGGCCAGATCTCTTTTAGAGCTGAAATGCAGAGGAGGTGGTTATTTGTACCAGTACATCACAGCGTGCTCCAACAGCTCATCTGAGTGAGAGCTGCCCTATTACAGCACTGCAGTCATCCCACTTCCTGAGAGGAGTGGAGACTGTCGCCCCAAGAAAATGAGGACTTAAACAGGTGCCCCAGCTCTTGCTGCAGCTGGATGTTTGTATACTACAGCAAGGCACAGCACAACCGGGATATGGGAGAAAGGCCTGCCCTGATGCACAGACACATCTTCTGTGAGCCCAGCCAGGAGTAAGTAGGGAGATTAAGGAAAATTAAAAGCTGAAGGGGTAGTTTCTAAAAGTGACTGAATGATTTGGTAGCCCAGTGCCCTTTTATCAAAAGTGTTCCGTGCTAACACCCAGTTTAAGGGATCTGTATGCACTTGCAGCCCTTCTGAGTTTCGGGGTGGGGCTGAATTGCAGAGAGGAGCATAGGGCAGGAAGAAGCCAGGGCAGGGTTAACTCACCCTCTCCATAGTTTCCATATTTGTGGCATGGGCAGCTTTGCTGCCTGTAGAGGAGCAGCCAAACTTTCTCACTGTAGAGCTTGAAGGATTGAAGAGCCTAAACCCATCCAAGTTTTCCTTGATCAGCCAGGCTGTAGCACTAAAAATAGGTACTTCACAAAAGCTGAGCTGTCTCTGCAAAAGGACCAAGAAACAGTGATCAGGAGTCAGTGCAGCCATCCTAAGGTAAACCATTCCCCACTCATGGATCCCATCTCCTGGTAAATCTTCACTTTGATATCTTTCTGAAAGTCTGCAAGAGCCAGGATTCTCACAAACGTACAACTTTTGAAAATAGCACGGAATTGTCTCCAAAAATCTTACCAAGAATTCCTGCATGCTGCTCAGACTTAGAAATAACCACACAGCTCCGGAAATTAATTTCCAGCTTTCTCTCTTCTAAACTTTCCATTTTGTTCCTGACTTGCTGTGAGTCTGATGGAGTTATTTCGGAGCACAGCTGAGCAGCCAAGTCAGAAAGCCTATTAACAATGTCAACAAGACGTAGCTGATTGCCCAGAACAGTTGACGCACAAACCCACAGAGATTAAAAAAAAAAAAATCTGAAAAACTTGAAAAAATAATAAAATTAGTGACTTATAAAGATACTTTTTCCATCAGTTTCAAAAAGCAGTTGGTAAATGTGACCAGAACTGTGACCTTTATGAAACAGAGTTCTCTTGTTTTAAATGTGGCACAGTTTTTCCACCAGGGGTAAATATAAAGTCTTTAAATACAAACTTAAATCCTGACAGCTGAAGCATCATTACTGCTGAAAAATGTGTGTTATGGCAGTTCTGAACTCTGCCTCTCTACTGGGAGTTAGGACTTGGTAGGGAGAAACCTCTCAAAGGATTTCCAAGGCTTCCACCTACTGTTGAATTCTTTACAGCAACACAAACAAGGATTATATTTGTTATTGGTCAGATTCTGCTGTCACTGTGTGTCAGCATCAAAGCCTGGAAGAGCAGCATCTGCCTCCAAAGGGATTATTATGCCTGAAGCAACCCTTCTCCCCAGGGCTCCAGCAAACAGGAGGGCAGTGGAGCTGGCTTAGGCAGCAGGGAGTTGGTGCTTGGATGGACGTGGTCCCAGTGCAGAGAGGTTGGTGATGCACTTACTGCCAGTTCATCCTGAGGTCTGTCCTGTTGGCCACGTGCTGCTGAGCCAGCCTTGGGAGCAGGGGAAATAGCCCTCTGCCTTCCTGGGGACACGTGGAGGCTCTGGAGGGCTCAGTGCCTGCCTCCCTGAGAGTCTGTGCCAAGGGCAGGTTTCCAAGCTGACAGCACTGAAATCCAGGTCCAAAAGCAAGGCCAGGACTCACACCCAGGAGATCCCTGCAGGATGACAGACAGAGTGGACTGATGGAGACAGGCTGACCCCAGAGCTGAGGGGATGCCAGACTCTCCCTATTCTGACCACACATGAGGCTTTGCTCCTTTTAACAGCTGGATTATTCCCCTGCTTCGAGCACAAAGCTACAGTTCCTGATCCTGCTGGTCTTGGAGTAGGACAGGTTTTCCCCAGAAAAATCCCTTTCATCATGACTGGCTGCAGGCTTCTGCCCACCCTGTCCACTGTTAGTTCTGTTTCCTAAGTATCAGCTGCAACAGTAAAAAAGAGCTCAAGGCAAGCCAAGAAAACCTAGTGTGCAAACACAAATCCAGCAGGGAGACTGAACCTCAACCTGGACTTCACCACACAGGGAGAGGGGCTGCTGAGGCAGAGTCTCACAGGTGGATGTGACCCCCAGGAGGGTGCAGTGCAGGGCTGCATCCTTGGCACTGGAGGGTCCCACACACCCAGCCCAGGCCTCTTTGAAGCTTCACGCTTTGTTTTCTCTGCAAATACACCAGAAGTGACCTAACATGCTCCTGCTCCTTTGAGTTTAGGCAGCTTTTCTGGTCTTGCCACGTTAAGGAAAGAAAAAAAGATAGAAAGCGGCTTGGGTTTCTAGGCTGCTGAACACATTTTGAGCTGTGTAGCCATGGTGGCTGTGGTGGGACTGTCACCCTGGACCACATCCATACTGGGGCATTACCAAGTGCCTGAGATCTGGAGAAATTTTTGAAAAATCCCCTCTTACATGGTATCTCCCATGGACCCATCATGAGCTGCTTTTCTTCTCAGCAAAAGCTGGCATTGGAAAGGGACTTTGTTTTCCCTGAGGTCAAGGAAACCACAGAGGGTCAAATCTTCACTTTTGCCTGGGCACAGATCCCAACCTGCCTGCCCACTCTGTCCCTGCTGCTCCCATCCCAAAAAGCCAAAGTTAATCTTCCTCATGATTGGGAAAAGTGATGACTTTTTTTGTTTTTCTTGAACACCGGAAAATGAATTGTGTTTTTGTGCTGCCCCTGAAGAATCACTCTTGGCAGCCAAGAGGTGCCTTGTGCCATACCTGTAGTATGTTTGTACATCCAGAAAGACCAGTTAGTCCCACTGGGGAGGTGCTTTTCTTTTAAAAGGAGCATTATTAATCTCAACCAACAGATCTTTGCTCCTGCATATTTTCTCAAAGAAATTGATGACAAATTTAGACCATGGAAAGGTGAGTTTCTTTGAACAGCTGGGAATTGGCTACACTATTTCTCTCCAGGATCCTGATGTACATGTTGCCCACAGCTTTGCAAGCCTGATGGGTAAAGCCAGACACCACCTTTATCTTTTTGACGGGGAAGATTGGTTTTTCCATATGGGAAGTCCCTATCTCAAAGGTGGGGGGTCTCTCTCCCCTTCATCCTTTTTATTCTTTTGCCCCCAAATGCAACAGAGCATGCTCATGTCTGGTCTTCCTGCATTGTTGTCATTGCATTTGGGGCCAAAAAGATGAAATCCTAACCAAATATTGAACTTTCAGAAGCTGTGGAATACTTTGCACAAACTGCAGAGAACAACTTTGACCAAAAGTTTACTGCTTGTCTTTATTTTTTGCCTTTTTTTTTTCCTCCCTAAGCCAGCTCTACTTTTCTCAATGTGAAATACAGACAGATTTGCACCCTTGGTGCACGCTTTCTGGGACTGATGAAATGGTGTTTGGGTGTTGATAGCAGTGTTTGAGTGAGCTGCTGGTCAGAGAAGTGAATGCTATTTACTATTTATGTTGAGTGTGTCTTAAAAAAATGGGAAAGGTCACCAGAATGGTAATGAGCAAAAAAGATTTTGTAGAGTAAGTTGAAGACTAATGTCTGACCTAGAGGTGAATGGTTCTGTGTGTGAACACTGTGAGCTAGGATATTTAGCCACTGTAGTTTTAACCTGCCTCTTTTCCTGTAGGAAAAGGTATCTTTGCCTTTTTTAGAGCTGAAACAAAGTCAGATCCATCCTCTGTCACAGTCATTCAATCCTGCTTAAGTCTGTGAGCATCAGCATTCCCCAGGCTCACAAGGTACTTGCTGTGTGTATCAATCAAGCAGGCACAGAGCTGTGCCTCTGTGGAGAAGGGGGAATGCTTTATAGGGGATGATGGATCTTTTTGTGGGATATTCAGATTTCTATTGCCAGATAAAGTCCCTGAGGATCACCTGATCACTCACAAATGGATCTGTTCTGAACATCTCCCCCAAAGCTCTATAACCATGGGATTTTGTAAGTTTTGGGAGGCACTAATTCTTTTTCAGTTACTGTAATAGCCATAAAAATGAGCAAAGTATCCTACCATGTGAATTGTGACCTGAGGATGGGGTTGAAAGGTGTCTGAAGGTTAGAGAAGGAAGAAGAGAACTTATAAGTGGTGGAAATGCATATGGATGTGTCATATTTTTATTTTTGTAAGTCTGATTCGCTAAGTGCTTGTAAAGTACTTTACTGTTGTATATGTGGTGATGCAGTAGCTCACAATAACCTTTTATTTTTGTATATTCCTTCCTCCACCATAATCCCTTTCTGTTCAACTCATAGAGAGTAATTTAAGAAGACAAAATTTATATATCGTAATAAAATGCTCAAACCCTCATGCTGATGTATGCAGAGTTTCCTTCCTCTTCCTTATCCCTTTACTTGGTGCCTAATGCCCTTTTCCCACCCAGAGGGAACATTTCTGGTGTATCCATCCTTTTGTGGATTTCAGCTCAGCTCCCATGGATGGGTGGCTGTGGCACAGTCAGCCAGTGCTGTGATGTGAAACCCTGCTCTGTGTGCCCAGGGAAAGCTGAAAAGCTGAGGAGGAACTCGCAGAGGAAGCTTTACCTTTCAAGATTTCCGTGGCAGTTTTGCCATTTCTTCGCTCTGAATTTCCCTCTTCTGCTTCATCTTTTTCTACCCAGCTGTGAAGCCTTGCTGTCCAATCCAGACAATTCCTCTCCCAGCTTCTCTGTGGCCCTCAAGGGCAGGAAGAACCCACACAATGCTTATTTCATACCAGGTATCCCCATCCTGGTGCAGTATTGGGATCCCTCCTCTGCCCTGGCTTCCCAAATCACCACGGTGGATGAGCTGCACTGGGGCTGAAACCCTGCCTGGCATGAAGAGCATTTTAAAGCCATTGCTGTAAATGCCTCAGGCTCACCAGCCAGCCTTTAGTAGAGCACTCCTTTGTCTTCCAAGACCCAAGATGTCTGCAGGGAGAATCTGACACTAATCCTTATGGAAAAATCATTGGATTTATAGGGATGAAGTCAATAGGCTTGGATGAAAACGGCTGTAAAACTCTAAGGAATGGAAAGGAGAAGCAAAGCCATGTTATGCAAGAAGCTTTCTTCAGCTGCAGGGTAAGTGCCCATGTCCTCATCCCAAGTTTTTGACACAAATCATGGCTGAACTGCTCCTGGGATGAAGGATGGGAGACAAGCTCATGGCTAAGAACCTGAGGAAACACAACAGTATGGAGAAGGCAGGGGTTGTGCAGGCCGGGCGAGTTCACTGGCTGACACCCAAATGCCAGATGAAGGACATGTGCATCCACTCCTGCTATTTAAATAAAACCATAAAATGTGAATGCTGTCCAGTGAAGATTCCTGAGGTGGCAGCTAAATCCTCAGCAGAAAAAGCAGTATTAGATGCAGGATATGTGTTTTGGCAAGTGAGCTCAGATGAGCTAACCCCTAAGCTTAGTGGCTTTTACTGTGCTAGTTGGATGTTGTAAATTTAAGCAGATGATGCTTGGTATTAGTTTTGCTCCTGGGATATTTCAGAGAGTAATTGCACATATCTCTGAGGGATTACAAGGCGCTGAAGTTATAATGGATGGACTTTGAATTTAAACTATATGCCTTTAGGAACAGAAGGAAAGGTTTAGGCTGGTTTTACAGACAGCAAGAATGCTGAGTATAAAATGCCAAAAGCCTCACCTAAAAGAATTTGCTGATTATGGGCAGCTACAAATTAAATAATAATAAAACTCCACATGCTGGGATCCCTGTTCCACTCAACAAAGCAGAGCTGTAAGGAAACAATAGATGCCTTCATCAAATTCATTCCACAGCTATTCACAGTCAACAAACAATGGAAAGATTTGCCAGAGAAAGAGCCTTACCTGATCCTGGAGCAGTAAAAACACTCCCCTGCTGCCAAACCATCGGTTCAAACTCCCATGTGCAAGACCTTGGGCTGGGTCTTTGTTCTCCATCAGCAGATGGCAATGTCACTGCCTGGACCTACAGAAGTGTCTTTGGAAGTTCTGGGCAATGCCGAGCAGCTGGAGGTTATATTGTCCTCAGAAATGCCATGAATCTCTTGCAATGCAAAGGAATCACCAGAATTACGCCTGGAGTGGAGGCCACCTACAGGAGCTGTCTTCTGGCACAGGACACTGAACTGTCACTTAATCCATCTCTGTGGGGACACTGGAAGGGGAGACTGTCACAGCAGATACATCTCTGCCCCTGAGCTGCTGACCCCGTGGCTTCACAACTGCCTCTCCCAGAGCCATTCCAGGGTGACTGAACCCACCTGGGATGCTTTAGATGCAGCTCTGTGACCTCCTCGTGTCCTGTGTCGCAGGTTCAGGGCCTCAGGGGCACCTTGGCTTCAGCAGCTGAGCCCCCAGGGTGGCTGCATGGGGCCTCAGGGTGCTTGGCATGGTGGCAGGATGGTGACTTCCCAGCCTGGCACTGCCAGCTGCCCTCAGCAGTGTCTGCCCAGCCATGGGATGTGGATCCAGTGCTGGTTTCCATCGCATTTCTTTGGGAAACAATTCCCACCACAGATGCAGCTCCTGCAAATATTCCATGGCCTGGCAGGAATGTGGCTTGGCTACCACACTGCCCCTCCCCAGCTCTGATTCCAAATGCCCTGGTCTGGTGGCACTGGAGAGGAGCAAGGACCTGCCCCATGGCCATGCACCTTCTGCCAAAAGACTTAGTCTCCTTCTCCTGGCAACAAGCCCAGCCACAGCAGGGAAATTAATGCAGGAATGGCTTGTTCTCAAGTAGGATAAAGGGTCCTGGAATTGCTTTTTTGGGGTGTAAGGAGGGAGTTTTATGAGCTCTATTTTCTGCTTCTAATAATGATACTGGATCTAAACAGTTCCACGCCTTGGAGTGCAAGACAGATGGGGAGTTCACATCTACGAGGATGAAAATGCTCATCCTGCCAAGCCTTTGATTCCCATCGTATCCTTCCTACCCTGCAAACAGGCGGACAGCACATTTCTAGCATAAAAATATCCTCCTCTCCAGCTAACCACCTCCAGATTCCCCTCCTGAGCCTGTTCTGAGCCTGGTGATTAGACATTTCTATACACATAAACATTCAGATCATCTCCCCGAGGTTCTTCCTGTCCCACCAGCAAATCTTGAGACCAGTGGCTATTTGCAGCTCCTTGAAATGGGATCAGGGCTCCTTCCAAGTTGGCTGCTGGGGTTGGGGCTCTCCGTGCACCCTCCCATCACAGGACACTGATCCCATCCCCTCCTCTGAGGCCAAACTGCTCCAAACACCCCGTGCGTGGCTGCTGTTGATTGTGCCAAGGGACTGCATAGACTGGGAAACATTTTGGGCTGGGATGCAGCATGGGAGTGCCTGGGCACAGGCACACTTGCAGAGGGAGGGTGCAAAACCACGCCAAAACCGACACAAAGCAGTGGAGGAATGAACAGCAGACACACACGCGTGTGCAAGCTGCATTCTCTTTGATGGAGCATTGCAGAAACATTACCTTCCCTGGGGCTTTGCAGTGAAATAACCTGATTATTCATGAACCAGCCAGAGTCATCAATCCCTCATTTATCATTTTCAACATAAATAATAAGGGCAAGAGAGGAACACACCAGCAGTAAACCAGTTAGAGATGTAGTGTTGAAATCTGCCCGTATCCTTTAAATATGCCCCACTTGCTGATAACAAACAGGGATCCAGCCGACTCCTCGCCTGATTCCTGAGCGTTGGATTACAAAGGACACAAGCCAACACTCAGCCTCATGCAAGTGAAAGTCCATTTGGCGCTTGCGTGGGCGGCCAGCTAGGAAATGGCAGCAAATTTAAAAAAAACACATTTGTCTTGCTGACAAATGCCTCCAGGAAATAAAAGCCTTTGTATTCTTCTTTGACCTCTTCCACTCACAGATGGGTTTTGCTGTGCTTCCGACAGCGATTTTTTTTTTTTTTTTTTTAGTGCCTGCACTTCCAGGATATTCATTTTATCTGCTGATGAGCACGGCTCGGAGAGGCCACGGTGCTCATCACATTATGGGTCTGTTGTGGCCAGGGATGGCCTCGGAGGGGCAGAGCTGGGGTTTTAACTTCAAGTCCAGCTTCTAATCAGGCATTTTGGGATGGCAGCATCTCTTGGAGCATCCTTGTCTGGCTGAGCACTGGCTTTACCCTGGTAAACATTGACCCAGAGGAGAGAACAGCCAGAGCCACACAAGTCCCTCAATATCTGGGAGAGGAGCTGAGCATCCTTCCAGCTCTGGTCTGAGCCTGTTTTCCATATGGAGTAGGGAATGGTGGAGCAGCTGCTGAGGCTTGGGGTGCTTTGCTGAGCCCAGCTCTGCTCTGCCTCCAGATTTGCCCTGAACTCTGCAGACGGGACCCTTTCTGAGTCCCCCGGGACTTGTTCTGGCAGCGCCAGCCCCGTGTGTGAGCCCAGCCATGGCTGAGGCCCTCTGTTAATGAGCCACGTGCTCCCAAGGCCTCCAGGCTTGGCACCAGCCAGCAGGGACCCTCTGGAGCCCAGCTCTGTTAACGGGCAGCCCAGCTCAGCACTTTCCTTTGCCCTCCCCCTGCCACTCACTTCTCTCCTCCAAGGGTCTCTCCTCCATGTGTATCCTGAAAGAAGCAGGGAGGGAAATCGCAGTGTGTTTAAACACTGCCTAATGGTGAAAAATAACATCTGGAGAGCAGCCTTGCCCTTCACAGAGTCCTCCACCTCCACATCTCCCAACAGGGAACAGTTCCAGAAGGAACCCATCAGCTCAGCACTGGGACCAGCTCTCCCTGCGGGTGCCATTGGCTTGGGGACAGCAGCCCCTGACCAGGGGACAGCAGGCACCCAAGAGGCTGGAGAAGTGTGTATGGCTAAAGCCACACTCACTGCTGGGAGATACTAGAGAGTAGGGAAGAGGCTGCTCAGCAGCCTCAGCTCAGCAAGGGGGATCTCCTTGCCCATCCCTGTGCCTCCCATGCCAGCCCATCTCCCCCATTCCCCCAGGAAATGGGCACGGGAGAAACCTGCTTCATTCCAGCCTCTTTCCACAGAGGTTCTTGCAGCCAACATTAACACACTCTGCTTTACTTCCCAGCATGGCCTGTGGCAGAAAGCAACATCTGAACCTAATAAAAAGGCTGCCCTCCCCCTCAAAGAGACCCAAGAGCAACCTCTGCTATTTGGTTTCTTTTCACCAGTGGATGGAGGAGGCAGCTCCAGCTCAGGTGTTCTGGCTGGTCTGAAGGGAAGCAGGATGTTCTGGAAGCCCATGGAGACTGGTAGCTTAAAAATGAGTCCAGTGGAGTGGAGTTAGATGGGTTTCAGTACTAAGGAGCCAATTGTGACTTCTCAGTGGTGTGTAGAGTTGGGGTATAAGGACTTGTTCTTCCCTTGAACAGAATGGGGCTCTTTTTCAGTTCCAAAAACATGAAAGCTGCAGATGGCTCTAAGCCAAGGCCCAGGACTAACACCCCCATGGGGGAAAGCTCTGCTTTGTCCAACTGGAATGCAGATCCAGGGCTGGCACCCATCTTCAGGCCCACACCAAATGGGTTCCTCACATCTGACCTCTGGCAGCTGCTTTGCTTTCTGGAAAGGGCTTAGGATGAAACAGCAGCAGAAAATACTCCTGGGTCTTGGGCAGAGCTGGATCAGGATTTCACAGCTGAAGTCTGGACTTTTGCAAACAAACACCCAAGTCCAAACCTCTTCAGAATGCTTATCTCACTGGAGCTGATTTGGGGCCCATCAGGCCACACCTGCTGGCAGCTGTGCTGAGCAGTTCGAGGAAGCTGAATTAGGATGGGGTGTCTTCAACAGCAACCTCCAGCTTGATGCTGCTGGGTATTTGCTCTTCCTTGCCTTCCTCCTGTGCCATTGCAGGAGAGGAACCCTCAGAAGCTCCTGGCACTGCCCCTGTCCCACAGACAGAACAATTTCCACAAATACTGACCTGCAGCCTTATGGAACCGCTGCCTGTGGGTGAGACCTCAGAACAACCTCCATGGGTTTCCTCAGCATCTGCTCAGGAGCACTGGGGCTGCCATGGCAATTAATAATGACTAATCTGGATGCACCATCATTAGCGTGGCCAGTGTGGTCAGCATCTCCTCTGCCCTGAGTCCCTCAGCAAATACTGCAACAGTTTTCTCCAAGCTGAACATGCATTTAGTCATCAAAGAGATTGCAAATGACTAATAAATATGAAAAGAAGTAGGGGAGCAGCAAAAATTTCTGGACTGAGATCAATCTTTACTGACAACTGCTGCTTTTCCTAAGCAAAAGTACCCTGCAGAGTTTAAAACAGCATCCGACTTCAAAGCAGACAGCTCTCCAGATGGAGCTTACCACCCCTGCAACACCCTGTGCTTTGTCAGGTTCGTGCATTTACAGAGGGACACTGGGATTATTTCCAGAGAAGGGAAACACCCCGGCCTCTTCAAACTCGAGCAATGTGTGACCAGCACTCCCCGCGATGCTGGGGGTGAAACTGATCCCTGGGCCGGCCTCCCGAGCACCACGGGCAGCCCTTTCTGCCTGGCCTCCCTTTCCAAGGGCCGAGGAGAGGGAAGCCTCACCTGTCAGCTGTGTCTGCAGTCCCTCCTCGGGGATCCGGACACCCTCCCGTCCTGGAAAGCAGCATCCAGAAAGTGCTGTGTCTGCAGCACAAGGATTTCACCTTTCAACCCTCTGTCTGCAGGTTTTCCAGGCAGATGCTGTGCATTTCACAGGGGTCACTTTGGCCACCACGGGAAGGGACCTGAGCCCTGCAGGGTCTGCAGTGTCCCATGTGCTGGTGGCTGCCCAGGCTTCACCTCCCCAACACTCCTGCATCCCTCTTAGGGGATTCTTCACAGCTGGAGAAATGTGCACCCATGGATTTAATTTCAGGAGTATTTCTGCAAAGCTGGCTGGTTTGTTTGTTGGTTTGTTGGCTCGTGCTGCAGCCCCCCAGCCCTTCTGAGCACTTGCCCTTCAGTAACACCAGCCCCAATCTCGGATCACTCCAGATAAAACTGCTCCAACCTCCTGTCGGTGGCCAGTGATTTATTACCCTTCTGCTGCCTAGAATCCTGACAAATACTTTCTGGTAATTGCAGAAGGCCAAAAAATGAGAGGATAAATAAACCTGACAATTAATTCAGCTGTTACTCACTCACACACACGCAGTGGCACTCATTCCCAAGCCTCTTATGAGCCCAGTTCTTCCCAGGTGGCACAGAAGCCAGGCAGAGCTCAGCCAGCCTGGACACCTCTGCCTCTGCCCAGCACCCGTCAGGGTTTCAGTGCTGATAAGAGCCAGGCATCCCACCAAAAGCTGCTCTATTTCCCTTCCAAGTAAGTCACCAGCTTACCCCGTCTCATCTCCTGCCAAGATCAGCTCCTTAGCCCTCTGCATCATTATCACAGAGCATATATAATTTCATGGCAAATCACAGGAACTGATGGATGGCTATTTGGATTGCAATTGTCAGGAGAGTATAAAATGCTTCCTGCTGTGCAGAGCCCAGGAACAGTTACCAGCTCTCCTGGCTCAGCTGGGGAGCCCCTGCTCTGCTGGGGCTGATGTGTGAGGGCTGTGGGCCACCGTCATGGGAGGACACAGGGCTGGGTGTCACCAGCACCAGGATTCTGGTGTGATTTGTACTCTTTTTAAAAAAAAAATCTTGCCCTGCTCATTACTGGGTACCGCAGTTCCATCCCACTCCCTTCATCACCCCCAGGGCACCTCAGCCTTGGGAAGGTGCTGGCACACGATGCAGTGTCCTGGCAGCAACAAGGGCAGCTCCACCTTGTGCCCTTTTCTCCCTGCTCTTTGCTCAACCTGGCCTAGCTAAAAAAAAAAAAAAAAAATCTTTAGTTCTTTCCAAAAGAAAAAATTCTCTAATCCTGACTAAACACCAATTTGTCACCAGAAGTAACAATGCTCCTGCACCTTCTCACACTCTGTCCAGGGCAAAGGCATCAGGGGCATCTTTTATCTTCCCTTTCCCCTCAAAAACTCCTGTCTGCCACCCAAAATACGAGCAAGTAGGGATTGCTGACATCTTTTTACTGCTGATTTTCAAAGCCATCTCCTTTTGTCCCATTTCATTTTCATCTCTTTATGTAAGAGCTTTGCAAGTAGGCCTAAAGTTTTCCATCATTAAATTCTAAGTGTTGGCCTTGAATTTAGAGTTTTCCCACCTTCTGTTTCTTCAGCATCAGTGTGAATTATTGACCAGGGAGACGGCTGTCAGCCCTTGTCAGCATTTAAACCCTGATGTGAGAGGTTGAACAGCCCGGCTCCTCTTTGTACTGGTTATTAACTTACTCTAATTGCCTTCAGAGTGGCAAAAGCCTTTCCATGAAGGTTTTTCAACAAAATCACTGGTCTCAAGAGATCTTCAGGCTGATTTTCAAGAGCCAGCAGTATCTGCTCAGTGCATTGCCTTGGCAGCTGGTGCTGGAGGAGTGCATGGAGATTGGAGGAGACAGATTTGGTCAGTGTGGGTACATACCTGGAGGGATTTCAGAGGGTGTCTCAGCAATCCAGGTGATCCAGGATGAATCTCAGCAGGATGGAGAAAAAACCTCCTAGACATCCCTTGGGCAGACAACAGGCAGTGCTGGCAGAAGGCAAGGATGCACCCTGGCTGAAATGTTCATTGCTGTGCTCAGGAAAACATCACTGGTGTAAAATCCATTTCTGAGCCCCAGAAAAGGCAGCAGAAGGCCCCCACCACTTAACAGCCATTCAGAGGACTAAATTCCATACAGTCATCAATCAGTCCTCATGCACAGCCATCCCCCTCTGCTCAGGGACCCCCACCCAGCACTCCCCACCTCACCCCCAGCAGTGAGAGCTCCCCAGGCCATGGCATCACAGTGGGAGGGGGATTTGGGGACTCCCAGCTGAAATCATCCACGCCCCATGGGGACAGTGTTGGAGGTAAAGCAATTCAGACCCACAAACAGACATCAGGGCTTCTTCATTAGGTCATTAGCCTCCCCCAAAATTTCCTACAGCCCTGGCTCAATGAGACAAGGGTCTAGGGGTGCTCACTGTGCCCTCACACAGGGAAAAACACCTTCTGCCACCACCCCTTTGTTCCCTCAGCCCATTCAACCTTGGACACCCCAACAATGCCAGCACAGGGGTCCCTTAACCCCTCCCAACCCCTCACCTGCCCCATGGGCAGCTCGTCCTGCCCAGGCTCACACACCCCCACAGGCAGGAGCTGCTTTCTGCTGCCAAATAAGTTTTGGTTTGGGTTGATTTGTTTGCTTTTTTATTTAACCAGCATGGCAGTGGTCGCCCACTGTCCCCCACCGCTCGCCGGGCACAGAAACAGTGAACAAACCCGTCACCTTTAGCAGAACCCCCTCCCCTCTGGAGCAAGCTGTGGGATTATTTACACCCGGTGGTCTCTGTACAAGTCCCTCCACAGCAGCTGTGCACAGGCTGGGCACACACAGAGAGATTCCCCCAGTACAGTTCAAGCCATAAATTGTCCAGTGATTGTTTGCATTTGTACAAGTTACAAAGTTGGTGAACATTAAGTTGAACCTCGAGGTTTTGGAATAGTTTAATGTTTCTCCTGGATTGCACCATCGCAGCACGAGGAGGTGCTGTCAGACCCTGCTGTGAGATTTTGGGGTGCTTGGGGATGCCTTGGTGAGGAGAACAAGGGCCAGAGGGGGAAACACCACAAGCTACAGGAGCAGCAGCTCCTTTCCCAAAAGGACACTCCCCTGAGTCCACATCTGAGCCATCCCTCTGCAGCCTCCCAGGTCCAGGGGGGATCCCCACCAGGCTGCTCTGAGCCTCCTACCCACACACTGCCACCTCATTAATTTGACATAAATTCATTAACCCACAGCAGGAGGATGCTCTTTGTTCCTGCACCACAGCAAGGGGCTCAGAGCTCCCCAGTGGGAGCTGCTGCTGCTCCAGTGCTCCCTTCAGAGTCCCTCCATCCCTGTCCCTGCTGCTGCCAGGGTCTGGGTGGGGACGGGGTGTGTGTGGGGAGACCCAGCAATGGAGACAATGTGAAACAGAGCCAAAACCAAGGAAGGTTGTGGCCAAATGTGGGGCTCTCAACACGGGGGGCTCCCCAAGAGTAGGATCCCACTGAAGCAAAACCCACCTGTCCTGGCCCGAGTTGTCTCCTGCATCCCTGGGCTGCTCCAGCTGTTGTCATGATCCCCATTCAGGAACAATCCCAAAGGATCCCACTGAGCACGGGGGTGAAGCTGCTGGAGCCCTGCAGCATCTGGGAGTCACCGGTGTCCCCCCCAGCACCTTCATGTGCTCCCAGCTCTGTCCCCTCCTGCCCACACTGCCCTGCCCAGCAGCTGCTGGGCACCATCTACCCAACCACCCGTCCAGCAGCACCGAGCCACCAACCCCCAAATGGCTCAAACCCTCACCAATACCTTACAACTCTTCTGCCACGTTCATGGCACAGCCTCAGGTATTGCTGTGCTTTGGGCTCCTGGCCAGCCCCAGCCCCTCACCTTGCACTCATGGAAACAGTGGAAGTGAGAGAAGTGAAGCACAGCTCCAGGCTTGGCACTGAAGGGTGGGACAGGCTCTTCTCTCTCCATCCCAGGCTCTGCGTGCTGGCCCCGCTGCTGCTGAATGCTGCCCACGGCTAACAGGGACCCTGCCCCAGTTGGGGCAGAGAGAAGGTGGCTCTGCAGCTCCTGGCTGGAGCCCAAGGCCCTGCTGCTGTCCCAGGACCCGGCTGCAGGGCTGGCACAGGGTGAGAGACCCAAGTGCTACCCCAGCACCTCCACCCCTGGAGAGCTGCAGTGCCACTGGTGAGGGCAGCTGAGCAAAGCCCCAAAGGCAGCAGCTCCCCTGCCCTTCTCTCACCCCTCTCACCCCTCGCTGGGTCACTGGCAGGGTCTGTGAGGCCACTCTGCCACCTTCCACTGGCACTGCCAGCTCCACAGCCACATCCACGGGCACCCGGCGCCTTCCTGGACCTCTGGAGACAGCAAGCAGCACACAGTATTGCTACTGTGCCAAGTGGGAACTTTATTCTTTGTTGTGGTTGGGGTTTTTTCCGCTATTCCTTCCGAATCAGCTAAAGAGGCGGCTTCGAAGATGGGTCAGATTTGGATAATTCTTTTCTTTTTTTTTTTTTTCCCAGCAAAATCTGCAACATTTTAATAGCGTTTTGCCCAGACATCAGCTCTGTGAGTTTGTACAGCTCAGAGCCACGGAGACACCAGCAGCAATAACCTGGGAACGGAAAGACTTTCCACATCGCTTGTGCATTGTCTCGGATTTTTTTTTCTTAAAAAAAGAAAAAAAAAAAGCACAACAGAAAAGACACAAACATTGATGAACATTTAAAAACCTGTACATTGTAAAAAAACGAAACGAAAAATAAAACCCAACAGGAAAAAAAAAAACCAAAAAAACCAAAACCCCAAACAAACAACAAACACCATCATTCTCTTGCTTTGAAATCAGAATCAACCTGGGAACGTTGCAGGGGGAAAAGAAAGATCTGTGGGGAAGGTGACGGCGCCTGAGCCCGCGGGGCTGCCGGAGGCTGCGGGGCTGGGCCGGGCTGGGGCTCCTCTAGCGTATAGAATGCAAAGCATTTAATACATTTTATTATTTTTTTTTGTCTTTTTTTCTTTGTTTTTTGCCATTTGTTTTCCCCCCAGAGCGATAAAGCAGAAGTGAATGAAAAAAAGTCTAATATTTTTGTTCTTTAACCATGTAACTGCAGATATGAGCCAACATCATGGAATGAAAAAAATAATGTAAAGTAGAGCATTCGTGTGTATCACAAAAATACAATAAAAACTTTTTTTTAACTTTTTTTCCTTTTTTTTTTTTTTTAAAGTTTCCTGTGAACTCCCTGCCAGGCTGGCCTCCTGCCCACTCTGCCCCTGCCCTGGCCAGCTCGGAGGGCTCTGGAGAATCAATGTCTACAACCAGCAAAGGTGTGTGTAACGGGGGGCCCTGCAACCATGGCAAGATTTTTGTTTGGTTTTTTTTTTAAACTAAGTACATACATTCTCCTGACTCCCAGATAACTTTGATGGATCATTGTTACCCTTTTTTTTTTTTTAAACCTTTCCATACAATGGACAAATGCATCAAAGCCTGCATGTAAGAACAGAACCTCTTTTACAGCATGTAATACTGTTTTGTTTAAGTCCTTCCTTGCGTAAAATATTGACATAATTCACTGAAGGTATCAAAAATATACCCTGTAGACCAATACAATTTACAATTGCCTTTTCTCACCATTCAGAAAACAATGCACTTAAAGCAACCGAGCCCCTCGGTGGGCAGCGCGTGAGCCAGCCCGGGGACGTCCCTGCCCACTCCGAGTGACCCGGGATTGCTTCCATCGAAGGGACCAGGATTTTTTGTGGTTGTTTTTTTTTTTGTTTTTTTTAAAGAAACAGCTCTTCACTCCCTCCCCTGCCCGCTCCTCCCAGCCACATCTGAAGAGTGTTGTCGCGGGGCTGATACGTCTTGTGACACGGGGATGCCGAGCAGCCAGGCCTCGGATCAGCCAGGGAACCGAGCCGGCCCATTCCACTTCTTCAACTGTTTTTTGTTTTAAATCTTTTCTTTAACCCGCTCAAGGTTTTGCAATTCTGAGGCACATCCCCATGGCCGGGTCCAGGGGAGCATCCCACTGCCTGCCACCAGCTCCGCAGGAGAATCCTGCAGCCCCTCGCTCCACGCCGCGGGACAGTGCCGGCGGTGTCCGAGTGTCCGAGCGTCCGAGCTGCGGCCCCGGGACGGACACACGGCCGCTCACGGTCCCTCTCGAGCACGGGGGTCACTGCCCACAGCACGGCTGCCAAGATCGAAGATGGGTTCCTTGGGTTTTGTCTCGTTAAGGCTTTTTTTCTTTTCTTTATCAGACCGAAGAGGATGCAGAAAATTTCCAGATGTTGAGACAGAAAAAAAATAACCCGAACAAAATTGAAAAAATAACCAAAAAAACAAAAACCCCAAAACCGTCATCCCTACCAAATTGGCTGGTTGGGAGGAAAGGGGGGAAAAAATAAAAAAGGAAACGGGAGAAATGAAATAGCTCTGCTCCTGCATCTTCGCTCGTGAGAGCCGGCGGGGCCGGGGCGGTGGGCGCTCGCCCCGGGTGTCCCACTCGCTCCCCGTGCCCCGGGTTTGGTCGCCGTCTCCCTGCCCCTGGCTCCTCTCATTCACTGTCCGAAAGGGTTTCGTACTGGGAGCAGAGCAGGGGCTTGGGCTCCTCGTCCCAGGCGTGGTGCTGGCTGCCAGGGGTGCCCTGCGGCAGTGGGGCGCTGGGGGCTGCCGTCACCACCCCGCTGGGGAGCCGCATGGTCAGCGGGTTGTACGGGAACGGCGTCGAACCTGCGGGATGAAGGAGAGAGAATCAGCACCGGGAGGGTTCCCCCATCCCCTGCAGCCTCCCCACACCCTCATGAGGGCGGCACGGCCGCTCTGGGGACCCGTCCCCTCCAGCCCTACCTGCAGATGATGGCCTGTCCTCCCAGACACGGTTGGTGAGGGGGGTCCTGCGGTTGCAGTCGCCCTCCGAGTGCACCGAGGACACCGAGGGCGGCCGCTCGCCCGAGGACAGACCCGGCGCCGGAGACTTGGCCTTGCGGCTGTTGGGTCTGGCAGCGATCTTTGGCTTCCCCCCTCCTCCTGCAAAGAGAGGCAGCCACTCGTCACCCGGCTCCTTGTGGCAGGACTCAAGGGGTTGGGGAAGGGTTGGGAGTTCCCAGTGCTTCCCTTTAGGAGCTTTGTGAAAAATGGCTCGTGGTGGGAGAAAAGCTCATCCCGTGCCGACGGCAGCCATGGGGCAGGTAGGGCTGCAGGAGGGTTCTGCTCCCTCCTGGGCTGCTCCACTTTGTGGGGTGATGCCACTAAGGGTCCTGTGAGGAACCTGGGGCAGGAGCAGCCATGTGGCTGTGGTTGTTTCCCTGCGGGATCAGCTCCTGAGCCAGCTCGTGGCTCAGCCCACAAACGTGGCTCACAAAGGAGCTCCATGTGCTGCCCCACATGCACAGGCAGCGACCCCCAGCAGCTGTGTGGGTGCTGGAGCCCTGAGCACATTCCCCATTCCCATGGTCTCCATGCCCAGGATGCTCTTTCATCCCTCCTTACAGCAGAATCCCTGGGGATGTTTAGCCAGATTTTAAAAGGTTTGAAGCCAGAAGGGTCTCTCTTGGGCAGGTTAGCCCAGAAAAAGCAAGGGAAGCTCCCCAGGGGGAGGGACAATGGGCTCTGCATCCCACCCTGCCTGCCCAGCAGCAGGCAGCCTCCACCAGGCATGGGGAGGCACGGCTGGAAGAAGCTGCTGGTTTCATGCAGGAGCCAGAAAAGCTTTTCTGCAAAAAGCTTTAGAGTGCCTGGTGTTAGCTGACCCAGAGCGGGGTGAGCTGACCTGGAGGAAGGTGCACAAGTGCACCCAGGATCTACTCCTGAGCCAGGGGCTCTGTGCCTGGATCCCCGAGGGTGCTCCCTGGCAGGGGTGTCATGCTCTGTGCGTGAGGCACTGTGCCCTTGTGTGTGGGGGACAAATGCTCCCCCATCCATCCCTGGTCCCCCTCCTCCCTCTCTTTCTGAACTGGGGATTTGCACAGCCACCCTCTCATCTCTGCTCAGGTCTCCCCAAAGCTCTGCAAGCCCCAGCAGGGCCCTTGGGGCAGCTCAGCACCAGCTCTCCTCTCCTATCATCCCCCCATGAATCACGTTTAGCTCCCTTACAATCTCTCTCTTGCTCCAGGTGCTCCCAGATCGCATCCCCCCAGCCCAGGTTGGATTCTGCCCCATCACCCACAGAGACTGGAGTGGGGAGGGAAATGCCACCCTGCCCTGTGTCCTCCACACCTTGCCCTTCTCAGCACCTTCCCTTATTTTGGGAGCAGCAATCCCACTGGGGGTTTACAGACAGTTGGGGCTGGCTATTTAAGTTTATGCCTTTGATTTTTTTGGGTGGGGGGATTTTCCACTCCCATAAACCTTTCCATTGTATAAAAAAAATACAGGAAAAGGAGATATTAAAAACCAACAAACAGGGAAAGGAGCAAGTCAGTGTTTTAGAGAAAGCAACAGCACCTTTGGAGACTATTAAATTAACATCAAACAGGATTAATCAGCGGATCCAAAAAGCTCAAAGCTGGGGGAGAGAGGGGAGAAAAGAAAACCAAAATGAACAAAAACGGGGAGGGGAGGAGTAAATCCCCCCGTAAATGGGGAGATAAAAAGGCTGAGAATTAATAACACAGAGAGAGTGAAGGTGGAGAGGGCTGCAGACCTGGCAAGGAGCGCACGTCCTCGTTTCGTCCATCAGCAGGAGTTATGGGCATAGCAGCGGGCAGGCTTGCACTGGCATTCAGAGAGTTAAAAGCATTGGCACTGAGAGGTGAGCGCTCTTCCCACTGCTCGTCATATTTACCCATTAGGGCTTTCCTAATTATTGCCTCCAACCCCATGTTGGTACTGGAATTCTCTTGGACCGACTGGCTCCTACAACTGATTAGCCCTGGGAGATACGGGAGAGGGAGGAGAGAGGGGATGGGAGATGGGGGGGAGCCAAATGAGAAGAAAGATGGGGGGGGACGGGGAAAGGGGGAGAAAGGAGACAAGGGAGAAGGGAAGAAACAAACAGTCAGCACATTCTCGCAAAGCAACAAACTTTGTCATCTTGTTCTTTAAAGCGCTGCGATGCACCCGTCCTCTTCCTCCTCCTCCTCCCGCTCCATCCCGCCCCGGGGCTCGGCGGGGGCTGGTGGTGGGACAGATGGGACTCATCTGGGTTTTGGGAGGGTCTCCCAGGGCCAGGGGCTGGGGACAAGGGTTTGTCACTGAGCCCCAGGGAGCATCTCCAAGGAGCAGGGGCTGCGCTCCCAACCCAGCCAGGCTGGGCATGGGGGCAGGAGGAGAATAATCTGGATGTGGGGTCCATGTGCACAGATAGCAAAAGTCAGTGTGCCAGGGATTTGGAGGTTGGGGCAGTTTCCTGTAAAGGAAGTCAGGGAAGGAAGAAGGGAGTCCCACACAAAACACCTCATGAGAAGGACGTGCCTGGGTTTGGCCCTGGAGTGAGAGGATATGGGCAGCCCCCAGAGCTGCCTGTGTGGGTCAGGCTACCCAGGGAGAGGGGAGCGTCCTGCTGTCCCTCCTTGTGCTCTCTGTAAGCCCCCTGCCCACTGCCCCAGCCCCCCTTTCCCCCCAGGCCGGGTTCCCAGGGGCCCAGGGCTCCCCGGGCTGGCCCAGGGCTGCAGGACAGGATGCAGAGGCGAGGTGTCCGCGTGGGTGTGAGTCTCAAGCCATGCAGTTATGGAGCAGCACCGCACAGGGACCAGAGGCTCAGCCACCATCATTCCCAGGGTGGCAGTTACAGGGAACAAGCAAGGGCAAAATACAGACACGAAACTGCCAGGCCCCCCCAGCAGACCCCGTCCTGGGGGCTCGTTCTGGGATCCCTGACTCTCTGCTTGGAAAGGGACAGATCCCAGGTTCCCGTAAACTTGGTTTGAACATTCGTCTTGCTGTAAAATCAGGCAGGGTCTTTGCTGGTCCCCTCTAGACAAAACTGGCCCTCAAATCTTGTCTGCCACAGCCCCTCAGGTCCCACCTGGCTGCACTTGCTCACCCCAGCAGCTCTCTCCTTCTCCCGAACTCATTTCCACTGGGGAGCAGTCCTACACCACTGACCCTCCCACTGCACCAAGCCCCTGCCCACAGCACCTCCTGCCCTTGGCTGTGGGAAGCCTGCTCTTCTCCTACTTAAAACTAACAACCTGAAAGCATTCCTGCTGCAGGAGAGCATTAATTCTTAATCAATTAAGCAGCAATTAGTATTCCTCAGTGGGGATTCACTCCATTTGTGAGCACACCCAGACATGTCACAGGTGGCAACAGCGTGACAGCTTCCTGTTCCCTCGGGCTGGTCCTGAGCACTCCCCCAACTCCCAGGAAACACCTGCTCCTGCCCCAGCACCCCTCATCTCCCTTCTGGTCCTCAGCATCACCCCCTTTGCCCAGCACAGGGTGCTGTTCTTGCCCCAGTTTCCTTTTGCAACTGGCTCCTGCATCCTGCCCAGCCCACAGTGACAGAGACCCCACTGGCCACCCTCACGTTCCCCTTTGCCACTGCCCTCCCACCCACAGGTGACCACAAGGTCCCACCAAGAGCTGGGTGCTCTCTCCTGCTGTGAGGTGCACCTTGCTAAGATGGTTTAACCCTCTGATGGCATCAAATGGCCAACCCTTGCTTGACCTTTAACCTCTCCTCAAACTCTGCCAGGCTTTCCAAGGAATTACACTGCCCTTTCTGCTACCCAACAGCAGGGAGTTATGGAGGAGCTTCTGCCTCCCAGCAACTGTTACCCTTGGTCTTACAGGAAAATAAAGCAAAGGAGATGCTTAAATCTACTGAGCCTCCTGCTCTCCACAGCTGTAAGCCCTGTGGGAAATGAGGGATGTGGGGAGTTACCTGCTCCAGTAATCGCTGGCATGTTGAAAATCTCTGTCCCAGGCTGCCCCACATCTGGAGAAAAACAAAGAAGCTCTTCAGTACAGAGAGCAGCACATGCACATTCGTGGCAGGGAGGACCTGCCATGGCAGCCATGACCAGAGTCCCATCTCCTTGTCACAGCACTCCCAACAGCAGCCCAGCTCCCCCAGGCACAGGGGTGGGACTGTGGGACCAGGAATCTCCCAGTGCCTTTGGGAGATCCACTGTGGGAACCTTCACCAGGTGGGAAAGGGTGAAAAAGCAGAGCCCAGAAAGCCAGGGCAATGTCTCTGTGCTCAGTGCTGGCCTCCCTCCCTTTCTCCCTCCTGCCCTTGGGATTGCAAGCTCCATGAAGCCAAACCCTCTCTCCTGCCTATGGGATTTTCAAAGGCTCAATGCCCCCTTATCCATGGATCAGGTCTGGGCAGCGGAGAGGGCGAGGAGGAGGAGAGAAATGTTAAATCAATATTTTCCCTCTTAGCTGAGCTGTTTGACTTGGATATTGCTTTCCTTAGAATAACAGAAATTCTCATCAAATAAGAGGTGTATCCAATTTCTATATATTTTTTCTTGATAAGGGAAAGTGTGGAAGGTCACGGGGTTCAGCCACATGTCCCTAAAGGGGCATAACAATACTGTTGGCTCATGGTAACATCATCCAGGAGACGAGACAGCTCGGTCCCTCTTATCCGATGCAGCTGTTGTAAGATGGATTCAAATTGAATTAGTATTGACTGTATAATGCTGGGCTAAATTAAATTATGATCCTATCTACTCTATTAGCGGTTAATGAATGAACGGGCTGAATTTCTAATCTGAGCCAGCCTGGTTAGTTTTACAGAGCTGCACCAATATTGATGTAGGGCTTAAAGTAAGGTTGGGGGGGAGATGCATCTCAAGGAGGAAGGATTCAGCTTGGCTGGCCAGTCATTAAAATATCAATTGCTCTTAAGTCTCCTCCAAGCTCAGCTCATTATTTCCTTCCTACTGAGGTTATCTGGTGCGGGTGGGATTGACAGCCTCAGAGCACAGAGACTGTGGGGAAGCCTCCCATTGCCTCCCCAGATGCACACAGTCACTGCTGGCGCCAGTGCAGAGCACTGTAGGAAACATTTAGACCTTTTGCTTCATAGAATCACAGAATATTCTGAACTGGAAGGGACCCGCAAAGACCATCGAATCTGACTCTTCAAAGCAGACAGAGCTGCTTCCCCAAATCTCCTTTGCTTCATGTGTCCTTGAGGCTTTTCCTCCCCTGGTGCCCTGCATTCACCTCCCCACAGGTTCTTACTGTACTCCGTCTCGTTTTTGTTGGTCGTGCTCAGCTTCTTGATGATCTCCTGTTTCTTGGACTTCACCATGGCAGAGTTGCTCTCGGTCAGCTTGCTGAAGAAAGCTGGGCGCTGAGTGTTGTTTCCTGGGGACTTGGACCCCATCCTGCAGAGCAAAAGACCATTGAAAACCTCTGCAAAGTCCTGCCTGAAGAGCCTCTTCCCTGCTCAGGATCAGGCTGGGAGCTCCTGGGACATTCAGCATCTAAAACCTCTCCCCCATCCCAACGACAAACGAAACCCCACGGTATTGAAAAGCCGTGACAAATACAGCCCCCTGTGACGGGACACAGCTTGGGCAGCAAGGAAAGCAGCCCAGGCCAGGCTGTCTGTGGGGACACCCCATCCCCAGCTGCCCCGGGCTGTACCTCTGGTCCATGGGCTCTCCCTCGCGGAACAGGACGGGGTACGGGGCGCTCTTGGCGTGCTCTGCTTCTCCCACGCCGTCTGGTGGAGACACGGGCTCGATGCAGCTGTCCGGCCCCCCCCGCCGCCGCCTTGCCCTGCTCCGGGGACCTGGGCAGCAAGGGGACATGCCATCGGGTCACTATGACAGCCCTGTCACTGTGCAGCAGCTCGGGTGGGAGGGGACAAGGATTCCTGTGCTTTTCAGCAGGGAGAGCGTGGTTTGGATACCCCCACAGTGGGATGGCTGAGCCACCCCGAACACAGCACCCCACTGCTGGTGGCAGGGACACCTGGATCCCTGTGAAGGGCTGTGACATGAACCTTTTGGGGACGCTGCTTTTGATCCTCTGTGTTTGTGAGGCAGCAGCTGCCACCTCCCATCCTCCTTGTCAGGGCCACACAGGAGCTGGGGGGCTGCAGGAGGGCCTGGAGCTGGGGCAGCTTGGAGAGGATCAATACTGGCCCCTGATGCCTGCCCGTGGCCAGAGCCTGGGAGACAGCCAGGCTCGAGTCTGTGAGGAATTCCTCACGGCAGTTCTGGGAATTCACATCTTTGTTCTTTCTGTGGTTTCTCTTTTTTTCCCCTTTTTTTTTCATCACTGGGTGGTCAGGGCTGGGCTCTTTTCCTTCATGTTATAAAGCCAACTCTAGGACCAGGCAGAGTTGGGAAGAATAATCCCATTTACTGACAAAGGCACCACTCGTTCCTGGATACATCTGCGTGGGTGTTTGGGTGGGAAGACAGACCCATTTTTTAATTCCACACAACAGCAATCAGATCTGCCTTGTAGCAGCAAGGGGATTTGAAAGTGACTTTAAAACAAATACAGGTGGTGCCTGAAATGAACAATTGCAGTTGTCAGGGCACCTGTATCTAATGAACTTCTGATTCACTGTGTAAGATGAAGATAAAATTAACTTCGAACCAATGGAAAACATGTTGCTTCAGGTTTTTGGAATCACCTGTAGTCAGGACTGTGAACAGTGACAAGACAAGAGGCAACAGGCACAAACAAAACACATGAAATTCCATCTCAACACAGGAAAACCCTTTTTTCCTGTAAGAGTGCTGAAATGCTGGGACAGGTTGGCCAATGAGGTGTTGTCTCCAACAGTGGAGGTACTCCAAACCCAAGTGGCCACGACACAGGACAACCTGCTCAAGAGGGCACTGCTGGGCTGGATGATCTCAAAAGATCCCTTCCCACCTCAACTATCCTGTGACACCAGCCAGACTGAAAGAGAATTACACATGGATTCAAATGGGGTCTAAAGAGCATCTCTAGGACAACAGGGATGGCAAGAGGCACCACCCCAGGGGAAAGATGCCCAGATCAGAAAGGAGTTGGGCTGTTTAAGCAGGGAATCCCCACAGCACCAAGCTGGGGAGAGGACACCAAACTCCAGCCTGCCCCGCGCACCCCTCACCGCAGTGCCAGGAACCCAAGGGCATCCACCTGACTTCCCCTGGGTCCATCTGGGCTCTGAGTGGCTCTGCCTGGACTCTGAGCTCACCTTTTGCCCCCTTCGTTCTGCGGGGAGATGCGTGAGGCTGCTGTGTGCTCCTGCTGCTGCAGGAAGGCCTCGCTGGGCGTGCGGCGCAGGTCCAGCACCGGGCACGCCGCGCCGGGGAACGAGTACACCGGGGCCTGCAGGTGCGAGTTGAGCTGCTGCGGGTGATGCCGCGTGTAGTCCTGCGTGATGACCTCCTGCACAAGAAACCCCAGTCAGAAACGGAGCTGGGTTAGGCCTTGGCATTGCTGGGCCCAGCTAAGAGGGCGAGGAGGGAAATAGGTTTGTCCCTGCAGATGGAATTCCTGCCTCCTGTCTGCAACAGCTCTTGTGATGGGCTTTTTGGGGACACAAACACCCAGGCTGAACACCCCTGATGCCCCCTGCTCTCCAGCCCCCAACTAGAGGAGTTGAGGTCTCCAGCAACACTCCCAGCCCATCCCCACTAGACAGGTATCACTGAGCTCTTCCCTCCTCCCTGGAGCCCCAGCAGAGATGATTGAGGTTGGTTAGTTACACTGATGTGCTGTGCCAGTGTCACCACCCGCTGGTTCATGCCCTTGATGCTCTGGCTGGACTGCAGGGGCTGGCACTGGGGGCCGTCGGGCTGCCGCAGGTGCTGCAGGTGGGCAGCATCAGGAGCTGAGGCCTTCAGCGAGCCTGGGGGCACCAAGAACAGAGAAGGAGTGAGATGACATCTGTGTTCCTCTCCTTGAATCCCATCCCAACACTGGAGCACAGCCAGCCTGGGCTCCCCCGCGCCAGCCCCTGTTCTCACCTTGCTGCTTCTGCCTCAGGTCATGCTCCCCATGCCCCTTCTCTGTGTCCTGCAGCAGCTTGGCCCCCTTCTCATGGGACAGGCTGGGCGAGCTCACAGGACTCACGGCTTCCATCCGCTCAGGGCTGTAGCCTCCGTGATAGCCTGAGGAAATGGAAGGGAGTTAAAAACAGCCCAAGTAGCTTTTCCCTGGCACTGTTGCACCATTGCTTGTGGGTAGAGTCACATGTTCAGCAAAGTGGGGGAAAAAAGAGATAAAGGAAGACCTGGCAGGTCACACTGCAGGGCCACCTTGGATGCTCAGCTGTGCTGATGGCTGCTGTGAAAAGGGGATGTCTCATTCCTGCAGAGCTGGACACTCAGCAGCTCTCGGTGACAGCATGAGAGCCAGGGACCAAATCCAACCTCTCCAGGCTCAAAACTTGTTCCTCCATTTTCTCCCCCCACTGAAACCCCCACTATGCCCAGAGAGAGTGGAGGTGGCTGCACAAGAGGTCCCCATGTGCATCACAAAGCAAAGCCCCAAGCCCAGAACAGCCAGGATCACGGACTTGGAAACTGAATGTGAGGCCCTGGAGGCCTCAGATGCCACTCCAGAGACAGTGGACTCACAAACCACAGGGGCAAAATTTGACCATTCTCTGCTTTTTAACACCTTGAGAACCATTTAGGCTGGAAAGACCCCTAGAACCCACCACTGGCAAGTCCACCAAGTCCACACAAGCCTCTGCACAGACTGAAACTGCATCAAAGCAGGCAGAGCTGCAGTGAGGGACAAGCATCCTTGAAATCCATCATCCCCCTCCCTGCACTTTCTATTGGAATAACTAATCCCAGTATTTTGTGTCTTACACAAGATTCCTGCTAGGTGGTTCTTGTGGTCTGCTCTGAAAACAGCTGCTGAGCACGGCTGGGCTGAGTGATCCCAGGACAGCCATAGTGCCCACCCTGAGCAGCATCCAGCACCCTGAGTGAGGGGACCCCTCCAAGCTGAGACCCACAAAGCCCTCTGAGACCCTGGAGCTCATGAGCAGGGAGCTGCTTGTCTGATGGCCAGGAGCCTTGTCAGGCTCACAATCCCAGTTCTCTGCTTTGCTCGTTTGATTTATTACCCACAACTGTTCCTTACAGACTGCCTGGGAATTTCTAAGGATGGGGAAATCGAAATTAGCAAATGGCTATTGTCTGTAAAAAGCAATACCAGGAACTGGACGACATTTACAAAACAGGATTTGGCAACAGGAAAAACCAAAATAGGGTGGGAGAAGGGAAGATCCTTAAAACACGCAAAAACAAAAAAGTCTCGAATAACACAACCACCAGGAAGCAGAGTGGGAAACACACTTGGGGAGCTGATGGAGAAAACAGCCAAAATGTGCAACTAAAAACAAGAAATAATGAAATAAAATGGGTGTCAGGCCAGAGCTCTCTCAGCTCTGCCCTCCAATTCCTGACCATCACTAGTGGAGTTGTTACCCAGCGAGCCTCCTTCTCGCTGCCCCTTATCACAAGACATTTGGTGCGTGACAATCACATCTGTGAAGTTGGCTGCTGTCGTGGTGGTCTTACCGAGTGCTCGGAGCTCCTGCTCCTGCATGGAGAAGCGTTTGCTTTGACTCTTTTCTCTACTGTGCTGCTCGGAGCCTGAGGCTGCGTGCTGCTGGTCCAGAGGGTGGTGGTGCTGCTGGCTTTTCCCCTGTCCTCTGCCATAGTGATGTGAAGAGCCAGGTCCGGAGGCGGCCAAAGGTCTCGACTCCATGGCTTTGATGGGCGAAGGCGACTGCTCGAGGTTGGCCCCACTGGGCAGCTTTGAGGTGTAGACGTTGTTGTCAGTCTGGGCTCGTTCTGTCTTGGCTTCCCTCCCCCTCGAGGCCTCTTTCTGCAGCATGGCCGGGTCCAGCGGGGCCGCGTAGCCGTCGGCCGCGCCCAGGGAGGAGCGCAGGGAGGAGGCCGAGGGGAAGGCGGCAGAGCGGATCGGGGACGTGGTGGTGGTGGAGGAGGAGCTGGAAGGAAATGAAGACGAGGCCAAGGTGAGAGAAGCACATGGAGAAAGGGAATGCTGCTAGCAGAGCCTCAGGGTCCAGCTTTGCATGGCCAAGCTCCTTCCAGGCCCCCTGAGTGTAGGGCTGGCCCATGCAGGGCCAGTGGGGAGGCCTTGGATGGAGCCTCCACCACAGTAATTGGCCACAGGGCACTGGGCCTGAATGCATTGACTGGAGAACATAAAACTCATGGACAGGTCCCAGAGACCTCGATAACTCCACCACCAGGCAATCTTCAGCAAGAGGAGCAGTATCTGTATTTGGGCACAGGAACAGTCCTGGCAGCAGGAAAAGCCACCAGGAAAAGCAAGAGAATTGGGGCACCAACATGTGCCTCACCCCGTAACCACTTCACTGAAGTCCCAATCCTGTTCCCACTGAAACTGAATGGAAAACAACTCTCACTCCTTTCTCAGAGAGATGCTCATTAATTAAGTTGTGGTGCAGGCATCCAGGCAAGCACTGGGAACCTTGGTGGGGGGACATACCGTAGGACGGAAGGGGTGGGGGTCTCCGAGGAGATGATCTTCATGCTCGTGTTGTGGAGCACGCTGGGGCGCTGCTGGATGGTCTCGTGGGTGCGGGGGGAGACGGGAGAGTGCTGGTGGCTGTGGGAATGGGAGGACGAACGGCTGCTGGACTGCTCTGTACCTGGGGAGAGCACAAGGGAGAGCTCCTTTAGCCCTCTGTCCAATAGCCCTAACCCCACGTGCACCCAGCACAGGCTGCAGGGTGTGGTCCTGCACTCCTCCCCAGCCCACCTGGTCTCCAGATGGGCGCATGCTCCACCGTGGTGGAGGCGAGGATGGATTTTTCACGCTCCCGCTCTCGTTCCCGCTCCCGCTCCCGTTCGGACACTGATGATCCTGACTGTTTGGTCATGTGCGTGGGCCCTCCTGAAAGCCAGTGAGAAAGGCAGTGAGAGGGCTGCAGACACAGCAATTCCCGCTGGGAATGCTGCCTGCTCTTCACATTGCTGTGTCTGCAGAGCAGATAAGGAATGGCTCCATCCAAGGTCACCTGGAGCACAACAGACGAGGGCAACCAGCGTGACAAAACCCAGACAAACCATGGAATAGCTGCCCTGGCGCCATCCCCAGGGTATGACCTTCCACAGAGCTGCTTGCTTTGGGGAAGAAGGGGGAAAAGCAAGGAAGCCCTCAACAAGCAGGAAGAGAAGGGGTCAGTGGACTGGTCCCTGAGTGAGAATTAATCCTGGGTCTCCCCAGGTGAGGCCATGACCTTGGATTTTCCCACTGGAAAAGCAACCTGCAGCATTACCTGGGGAGAGCGGGGAGCTGCTGTGCCGGCTGCCGAAGGTCTGGGGGGGGTCCGGGGATGTAGGTGATGCGGTCCATGGTGGTGGCAGAGGTGCCAGGGGTAGGGGGCACGAGGACGGGCAGGTGTGGCACTTGGGACAGGTCGATGATGCCTGGAGGGAGAAGCGAGAGGAGTGTCAGGACAAGCTGCGTGCTGGAGCTGGCAGTGCCAGCCTGACCCAGCCTCCTTCTCCCACGCTGCCCCCAAACCCCTGGAAGGCCCTGCTGGAAGCACCTGCTGCATAGTTGAGGGCGAGGGAGGGCTCTCGGGGGGGACAGCCCGCGCAGCATGTCCGCCCGCTGCGCCATGGCCGTGGCTGCGGCGTTGTGGTGCATCTGCTGCGACGTGATGTAGTCGTTGATGATGGTCTGGCGGTTCTCCATGGCGGCCGTGTCCGGGTAGCCCCGGATGAGGTACGGGGGGTACAGGTGTGGGTACGTGGGGCTGGGAGCCAGGTGCCTTGGCAGGTAGTAAGCAGCAGCTGGGAGAGAAAAGGATGCAGATATGAAGCCCCAGAGAGCTCAGGCTTTTGGAGCACAAGAAGGAAAGTGACAGGCTGTGCCCTCAGCCGAGGTACCTGCTTCCAGTTGGATTCCCCTCGGGATGGCGGCGGGGTCGAAGGGCAGTGGGATGTGTCCCCGGTACAGATCGACGCCGCTGACGCCGCGGAGCAGGTGCTCGTACGGGGAGATGGGGTGGTGGTGGTCGGGCACGGGGGCGTGCGGAGACTTGGAGTTGGTGAGCTCTCTCGACGTGGGGGGGATCTTTCTGTCCTGGGACACCGGCTTCCCAGCAGTGATGCTCCCTGCAGAGAGGAGAAGGAAATGAGTCAGAGACTGAGCACTGTGGCCAAGCCATGTCCCTGAGGGGTGCCTGTGGCCAAGCGTGTCCCACAGGGACAGTCACAGCTATCCTGAACTCGAGGGACCTTTCCCTCCTCCCTGCACTGCCATGCCCTGTTACACCACCAAGGTCGAGGTGGGCCAAGTCCCGGCTGCCCCAGGGAGAGAGGCCTTTCCCAAATCGTCCCTCCTTCCCAGCACATCCACACTAGGCAATCTGTGCGTTCACCCTGCACAAGCAGACAGTGGTGCAGCCTTGCTGCCACGCTCTTCAGCACAAGGAGGTCACTGCTGGTGTTAGTGAGAAGTGTGAACATCTCCCATTCAGTGTCCCAAACACCACTTTCCTGCCCACCGATGGAAAAAAGTGTTGTGGGCCACTGCTGAGACAGGGAAGACACTTTTGAAATACCAATGGCTTCATCAGCCACAGCCCAAGTTTCCCTTTGGATACTGTGGTGCAGGTGAGGTGCCCTCACTTCAACAGTGAGAACCCCCAAAAAGGGGTGCTGAGCCCCAGCTGTCCCTGGCAGCCACCCCAGTGCTGTGAGTCAGCTGTGGGCGTGGGGTGCTGGGGAGAACGGGTTCAACAGGCACCTGCTGGGAATCGCTGGGGCAGGTGGGGTCAGCAGCCACCTCCCGTGCGCCTCACCTGCTCGGCTGTTAGAAATTTTACCATCACATAAAAGGTTTGCCAAGTACCTTCGTGCTGCCGAGGTGTGGACTCCCGTGTGGAGACAGGAGACCCCCTGTGCAAGTGGCTGCTGAATGCTGTGCTGTGCCCTGCCTGGTGGTCCTCATAGCCCAGGGCACTTTGGTGGGGCTTGCCCGGCTCGGGTACAATCACAGGAGCCCCTCTGGCAATGGAGCCACCCGAGTTTGTCACAGGGCTTGGCCTGTTTTTCAGGCTCTCTTCGTAAGCTCTTTCCAGATTCCTCGGGTCTTGGATGACATCCAGAGAATGCACGGAGTGGAAAGTCCTGCTGGGACTGCCGATGATGGACCGCACATCGTGCTTTTTGGTACTCGACGAGGAAGAGCCGCTGTCGTACTTCAGTGGGGTGCCCTGGGGACAGCAGGCAGAGGGGACATCAAAGGGGTGTAGAACAGAGGAGCCCAGTGCATCCTACCAGGTTTCAACAGGGCTCGGGATGCCTCGTTCAGTGGGTCAATACACAAAGTTTCCTTGGTCAAACAGCCAACAGCCACTGGCAGAGCAGAGACAACCACTCGGCACAGGGCAGGGTGGAGGGCCCATCTTGCATGTCTTGTGCTCCAACAAGATGATGATGAGTCACTGCTGAAGGCTGGCTGTGCCCATCACGCCTCTCTCCTACACACGCTGTGAAATGGGATAGCACTGCAAGGTGCCATGGGAACCCTGCAAATATTTGGAGACCAACAGGAGATAGCTTGCCATGTTTCATCCCAACTCCTGGCCCTGCTGGGTTGCCACTTGCCCATGAAGGGAGGAGACCAAGTTTATGTGCACCCAGAGTCACAAACGTTGAGGGCACCAAGTTGACCCTTTCCTTGAAAAAGAGGCAAACGTGTCCCCTTTTGTTTTCATATCTAGATGGATCATGGCTTTCTTAATGTGTCAGGGGTTCCCTGGGTTTTTCATGTATCTGCTGGGAAGGATTAGAGGATGGTTTGGATTGCAAGGGATCCCTTCAAAGGATGGGGCAGGACAATCTGGACCCAAGTAGAGGGTCAGTGCTTACCAGTGATGCAACACAGAGCTGCCCCTACTCTCCTTTTACCTGGGGAATGACTCCCAGGATGTGTGCAAGGGCAGCAGTCTGAGCAGGACTGAGCTCATCTGCTGCTCACTCCATACTCACCTGTGTGATGGAACCTTCCTTCAGAGGTCTGGTCAGAGAGATGTCTGGTGTCCGCCTCAGCTCCTCCCTGGGAATCTCATGGATTGATCTTCCTGCTTCTTTCACCGTGGCTACCAGGTCTTCATGGGCTGATTTCATTTTCAGAGGAGTCAGGTCGTGAGATCTGACCTTGTAGGCATCAGATAAGTCCCTTGGTGGAGTGTTTTCCCTCTTGAGCTGTTTGGCTTCTCTTCTGAGGTAGTCCTCATGGGCCTCCACATAGGACCGAGGTATTCCTGCAACCCCCAAGCAGATGATGGATGCAGAGGGTGACACCCCAGGCAGACACTGGACTCCCAGTCCCTGTGCAGATGCTCACTTCAAGGAGATCTCTTAGTTAACATGTGTAACTCAGGGACTGGCACCCACAGAGCAGCTATACCCCTAATGCAGCTGGTCCACCTCACATTACCACCACTTTCTGCACCCATTTCACACTAATTTTAACCTGCTTCATGTGAATCACTGACAATTTTGTCCCTGACTTTGGCAGAATTTTGGTTGGTAGAAGCTGAGCAAGACCGAAAATCGCTCTGAGCACAAAGCAGGGGCTGCAAAGATCTGCAGCTGGGCCTTGACGTGTCCATTCTCGCTTCCTCCTGCCCTATTCTGCCAACGAGAACAGGGGGGCTGTGCATGTGAGGTGCTTCCCCTGTCCATGCCCATCTCATGCTTGCAGGTCTTACCTTGTGTAATCGAGCCCCGCATGTGATGCTGCTCCTTTAGGCTGTGGGGACTGTGTCGGTCCGGGGGGGATCGCTCGACCCATGAGACCTAGAACAGATCCAAGAGGGAAACGTGGGCTGTGACACAGGAATTAATTTACTAGGAACACATGACAGTGCTACCAGGGACACTTGGGACAACAAGGATAATTATACACCAGCAATTTCTAAATAGTTTTTTTTCCTTTTCTTTTTAAAGGTGCTTCTTTTTATTGTATTGCTGGAGCTGGTCTGTCAGACACTCAAGGCAAACAGGCCAGTCCGTGTTCTGGTTTTCCCCATGCTGGTCAGATGCTGTCCTGTTGGGTCCTGTCCAGCTAACCACTGCCAGAACACTGGCACAGGAAGATGCATCATGTGGACAGGAGACAACAAGAGGTCTCCTCAGGTCACTACCATAACACAGGTGAAAGGTTTCCTTCAGACCCACCTTCAATGCTGGTAGATAAGGTATCACGGGCTGATAAGCCCCGGCTGATCCTCCCCTCCATCATATCATAGGTCCTCTTAGTTCCTGTGGTCTCATGGGAAGCTCCCGAGCTCCTGCTGTCTTCTTTGGGACACTGAGAAGCAGCAACTCCACCTGCAGGAGGGAACACCCAGAGGCACACCATGAGCATGGGAAGTCAGCATGGGCCAAGAGAGGGTGTTTACTGCTGTTTGTGTGCGTTGCTGAGGGGTCAGATCCCATCCCAGCATCAGCCACCACTACACAGTGCCAGAAACATTGCACGGGATTGGCTTCCAGGAAATTCAGCTGGTGTTTTCTCCCCTCCCTGCCTGCCTCAGACTCCAGATCTGTGCCTCCCTCTTGGGTAGGAGCATCCATCCTGTTGTGTCCCATCCCTTCCCTCCCTGGTGGGGCCATCCCGTAGGCAGCAGGACAGCCCCGAGCCAGTGGGAGCAGCTGCAGTTCCACTTAACTTGGCTCTTTGGGTCTGGGGAGTTGTGTTTTTTTTCCCCTGTTTGTTTTGATTTTTGCTAGACACCTACTGTTTAGGATCTTGGCCAGCCTTAACATTTGCCGAGACACTCCCTGGGTGAGAAAATCAGGGAAAACGGAGGAGAAGCAAAGCTGAGAATGATTCCTTTGAAACACCACTGAGCACACACAGGAACTGGGAGAGATGATGTGAAGTTCCATGCAGGACTGATGGAACGAGCACCAGAGTGAGGAGAGCCCACCAACTGCCCCCTGAGCTGAACTGGAGCAGGCTCCCTGCAAACAAGCAGTGGACATCTGTCCTGAGCTCCAGCCCCACCACCAGCACAGCCCTGCCCGTGCCAGGCAGCATCACGCCCACCCCGGGCAATGGGCACCCATCATGTGCAGCGAGCTGTGAATTCAGCAGCTTCTGATCCAGATGAATGCCTCGGGTTTATGCCATGAGCTCCAAACAGGATGTCAGCTAGGAGAGACAAACGCCTCTGCCCATCATCCCTGGCCAGGATGCCCTTGCCAAGGATTGCCAGTGCCCTGATCCTCCTCTTCGTGGGCACAGAAGGTGTTTGCACAATTAGAGAAAGCAGGGAAGTTAAAAACATTCATTCTACTGTGGACGATCAGGAACAAAACTCCTCCTCAGCAAAACCAGTAATTAATAAAATGGGATTATTACAACTTCACACCCACTCTTGGTTTCCGCAATCAGCACCCACTCAATCCACAAAGTGTTTGGGGCTGTGTGTGGGGAAACAAGAGGGGGTCCGTGCCTGAGCCTTTGCTTCAGCTCCATTTGACAGGAGAAATCCGGGGGTGACATTCAGAATCAGCCAAGCACCACGCGGGCGATGTGCCTGCACCCTGTCATCAAGGCACATCTGTTGCCACCAGCCCTTGTGCAGGAGGGGACGTGCTCCCAGGCACCCTTTGTACCACCGGGAAGCAGGGGGAGGGCGTGAGGGAGAAGAGAGACTAAACAGAAAGAAAACCATTCCAAACCCACGTCCCTCGCCTTGCAGAAGCCATCAGCAATCATATGCAGGATGAGAATAACCAATCTAGCACAATTCAGCTCACACATGCTACAGGATCTCGTCTCATTACAGCTCTTTTATTTTAAGCACCCTCATGACACTAAAGAATTTGCAATTTTTTTTCTGCTTGCCAAAATTCATAATCACCAACAGTTTCAGTTTTCTTATTTAATTTTTTTTTAACTCTTCTGCTCCTGGCTGTGCAGCCTTGCTGGGCTGTAGAAGGGGAAGGAGAGAGGCAGGGCTGGCGAGGCTGCAGCAGCTCGAGGCATCACTTGGGATGTGATAAATGCTATCAAGCATGTAAAAGGCTGCTGGGGAGAGGAAGGAATTAATTCCTCATCTGTGTCCATGGGGGGTAGCATGAGAGGTGACAGGGACAGGCTGCAGCCAAGGAGACTCGGGCTGACACAAACAACAGCAGAGTTTGGTCTGCAGCTCTCCCTCACTGCCCAGAGTGGGATCCCAGCTCTGGGCATGGGCAGCCCTCACTGCTGGGAGCTCTCCCATCTCTCCCTGATGGTGCCATTTCTGAAATCAGCCTCATCCGACCCCCAGCCCAAGCAGAGGTGATTAAAATAGCTTCTTGCACAAACAAGTCCTGAAACACTTCCTGCGTCCTCCCTGGTCCAAGCCTTGCCAACTGTCCCAAAGAGCATCCAGACACAAGTCTTCCTCGGTGACATTTCTTATCTGGGCTAGAGTTGACAGTGGACCCGGGGGGACATGCTATGAGCCAGTTTCCATGTGGCAGGAGAGAGGCACAGCACTGAGCCCTGTCCTGAAAGGTCCCTGCGGTCCCAGGACACACACAAAGGTGACATCAGCTGAAGCTTGGCCTGACCTGAACCCTCTGCCTCCAGCCCTGGATAAAAAACTCAGCCCGTGATGAAATGAGCTGCCTGCACTTGTGGGCAAGAGGAGGGGCCTGCAGCACTGCCCCCAGAGCCCAGCCTGCCAGG
Source organism: Petroica traversi (assembly GCA_025920805.1). Lineage (NCBI taxonomy): Eukaryota > Metazoa > Chordata > Aves > Passeriformes > Petroicidae > Petroica > Petroica traversi. The sequence goes on from JAHLSL010000041.1 coordinate 10,080,233, forward strand.
CAGGGAGGCAGAGGGCTCAGGCACAACAGCAGCTGGCCAGAGACCCTTACTGAGGTAGCTGAGGTAGGGATCTGCTCCTGAGTCATCTCCAAACTCAACTGAGAAGGAAGGCGACACCTGAGGACGGCCATCCCTGTGCACACCAAAGCACACACCAAGAGAAAGCAAGGCTGCAGCATCTCTAAGTCAGCTCTTCCTGACTCCGAGTGCAGGCCAGGAGGAGTCTGGCTCCACAGCAAAGATGCCTGACCCAGCACATGGTGAAATGCAAGAATGGAGTTGTTTCCAGCCTCACTGGAGAGCAACATCTGCTTATCTCCAAGGGAAGGCACTGGGACATGCAGAGCAGCTTTGATGGCCAGTGCTGTGCTGGGCTGAGCAGGCGCAGAGCAGGCAGGAGCAGCTGCTGACCACCTGCTGGCACCACTAAGGCAGCGAGGCATTCACCGAGGGACAGCATTCCCCTGCTGCCAGCACATCCCCACGCAGGCTCCTCGTGGCATGCAGGAATGGCCTCACCACCTCCAACAGCTCTAGCAAAGCTCACCAGACACTGAGGCTGGGTCCAGGAGGATTCCTGCAGGGCAGCCCGTGCTGGAAAAGCCTCACAGTCAATGCAGGTGAGAATCTGACATCCAAATAAGCCTTTATGTCAAACTACCTGATTTGCCTCCTCCTTGCAGTTTTTTGAGTCCACCTTGGCCCAAGAGTTTGGGAGTGCTCTTGCAATGTTTTCCATCAGTCCTTTCCAGGGTGCTAGGGATGAAGGTAACACCTTCCTATCTGGTCCTCTCCTCTTCTCCGTTTCCCAAAGCCAGCCAAAATCATTGCAACCCTGCCTGCCATCTCTAAGATATCCCCATGGAACAGACGGACGCAGGGCAGCAGGGTGGGAAGGGAGAGAAACGCTGGAAGCAAAGACACAAGGCTGGCCCATTGTACTTTGTCAGCCTTTCCTCAAATAGCTCCCAAGTCCCTGCCACGGTGGCACAAACCCCCGGCATCTGCCCTGAAAAGGCAGAGAGGATTAGGACTTACCCTCGTAGGACAGCACGTGGCCTTTCTTCCCTTCGTAGATGACATGTCCTTTGGGCACGGCATCCTCCCTCGCCTTCTCTGCTCTGCTGGGGCTGTCTTCTCCGATTATCCTGGTAATGGGTCCTTTGTACAGCACTTCTGCCGGGGTGCCCTTGGAAAGCCACCAAGATCCATATTTAACAGTGTCACAACCAATTAAGCAAGCGCTGCGCGGGGACAGGCTGTTCCTCGCGGGGAGCTGAGCGCAGGGAGCACACCCGGCCTCCGCTTCCTGGCGCAGCCAACAGCGAGGGACTTGCAGCTTAATTATTGATGAGAACGATAACGAGGAGCGGTAAAAAGGTACGTGATCTGTGTGAGGCTGCTGGGAAGAGGCAGGGGATGAGGACAGCACAGACCTCCGAAACAGCAACTCTCACCCTGCGTGTTTTGGAGTAAGCTACCTGGCCTGCTCCCTGTCCCCAGGTTTGGGGGACAGGGCTGGTGCTCCTCTGGGGACACCTCAGTGACAGCAGGCAGTGCTCCAGCATGAGCTTTTTCCCTGCAGCCTGTTTCCCCAGCCTGGCACAGGAGCCACAGAGATGTCGTGCCCACCCAGGCACATCTGCTGGCAGCAGTGTGACCTTCACAAGCTGCCTGCGTGCGGGAGCTGGCAGCGCGCCCGGCCGAGACGCGGGCGACAACAAAACCAGCTCAGAGCAGGTCGGGGAGCAGAGGCTGCCTTAGCTCTCCAACAGGAACAGCATCAGGCTCCCTCACACACCAGTGTGAATTGCAAACTCCTCTGCCACAGGCACACACAGCTCCCAGCACCTGCCTCCTGAATCCCCTGCAAAACACAGGGAGCTGGATGTCCCTGAAGAGTTGCTGGTGATTAACTCCCTTCTGCCACTGTGACCTGCCAGTGCCAACTGGGAACAGCCACCGTGGGGTGACAGTCCCCTTTTCCCCATCTCTGGGAAGGCACAGTGGTGCTGTCAGAGTGCCACTGCTGGCTGACACCTGCTTACTCAGCTCATTTAACCCCAGCAAGCCTGGGAGAAGCCTTGGGGATGCAATGCCCCTGCCAGCTTTGCTGGTGCTTCCAGATTGTGCCATTCAGGATCTTTCCCCACCCCTGCTTGGGGATTCCCCCGCTCTTTACCAATCCCTAAGAGCAGCAGCAGTTCCCAAAACCCAGGACATGCCAGCACATGGGTTCAGTGCTCTGGTCATTCAGTGCAGTGAGTCTGGGCACCCAGTAATGGCTCTGCCAGCCCCAGGTAAGTCACCTCCCTTCCGCAGATGTGCTCCGAGGGGTGTGAAAGCAAGTGATGACAGATGGCTTCAGAGCAGAGAGCATACATTCAAGATCTGCTTCCTGTGAACTGGATGACTAATCTGAGATCAAGTATCAGCTCTGGTACCAGGAGCTGCTGCCAGAACAGGGGGCTCCTTCTCCCCAGCGGGAGCAGAGGGATGCAGGCTGCTGGGCCAGCAGGAGAGCCAGGCAATGCCCTGGGCCTGGGCTTGGTACCTTAACCCCAAGCCAAACAAAGGAATCTGGATGGATACATTAGCTGGCTGGATTCATTAACTGGATGCAAAACAGGGTCTCAACAAACTCTGCTGATCTCCTGAACTGGCACATGGTGCTCAAGGTCCCTCACACCCACCCACAGCTGCTCAGACTGCATCTGAGAGGATGGAGCAAGTGTTTGCTCTCATGGGTTATTTACAGCCCCTGAGTACCCACTCCTGGTTGTTGGACACAGGGCACCAGGCAAGCTAAGCCTGTGCCCTGGGACAGGATTCAGGATCAGGTCCCCAGGACCAAAGTGAACATGATCATCCTCCTTGAAAAAGACAGGCAAAAATTTGAGCCTGAGTGTCTTTAAATATCTGAATGATGGCCAGATAAAATCCCCACGGGAAACAGATATTTTTTTTAATGCTCTCTGCTCTGTTACCAGATGAGCAATAACTCACACTGCAAGAAACTATCACCCGCTTGCCAGCTGCTCTTCTGAAGATGGATGGTGCAGATTAAGGCCAAAGTATCTTCCTGCTGAAGAGCCTTTGGGCAGGACCCCCAGCACAGCACGCTCAGCCTTGGCAGGAGCTCTCACTACCTCACCTGCCCCTCAAAGCCTCTTCCCTCCTCCACCTGGCCTGGGCCCTCCACCCATCTCCTTTTCTCTGCTCCACTTTCTTGCCCTGGCAAGATGAATTTCCCAGAGCCGTTTACAGCTGCTTTTGCCTCTGTTCTTCAGAGCTGCAAAAGGCAAAGCTGGGTTTAAAGGGATTGTAAGGATGCATTGCTGTTTGGTGGGCTCTGCTCTCTGCAGTCTCTGCTGATGGGGACACAGTTTGTGCCATCCCAAGGGGGGGGCTGTTTGCAGACCTCTCCCATGGGGTGGGAGCATCAACAGAGCTGCTGCACAGCCCTGTGCACCCCACAAACCCCCAGTGCCCGTGTCCAGCACCCAGGAAGCAACACCAGCAAGAAACAAGGGACCTACATGTGTGATGGACCCTCGGTAGGTGATGGGCGACTCCGGAGGGGGTCTGGATGTGGGTGTTCCTTTGGTGATGCTTCCTCCCGAGGCAGAGCTGAGGGAAGTACCTGTAGGACACAAAGCTGTGAGCTGAGGGCTGGATTTGCTGTTCAGCATAAAATCTGCAGGGCTGAGACTACTGAGTGCAGGATTTGACTCAGTCTCCAGCAAGCTGTGGTACTGGAGGGGACACCTGCACGAGCTGTCAGTGTTCAATCCCAAGCCTTGCATAACCCTTTGCACCAAGCGCCTTGAGAAACTGTGGGGTGGTAAAACATAGGTATTTTGCCCCACAGGCAAAGACATAGGAGGTAAAATATAGGTATTTTGAGGCTATCAGCTCCCTGCTGTCTTCGTGGAGGCACCGGGCAGATTTATGAGCTTGGGAGAAAGCACAGCCTGGCTCAGCCTCTCCTGATGTGATCAGAGCAGATCTGTGGCAAGATGCAGCTCAGGGTGGCTTGAGTTCATTGACACAGATCTGTCCTGGGCTGGAGCCAGCCCACCACACTCAGGCTCCTGACTGCCTTACTGGGGGGGTTCAAAAACCAGAATTTGCACTAAAAACCAACACCCTTGTGTTTACTTCTGCCTGGCTAATGGGGAAAGAAACCCGTGAGGGCTGTATTTAACCAAAATGGGGTCCCTGTCTAGCTGCAGCAGCAACAGTGAAGAGCACGAAAATACCAATTAATGTAATTTAAACACGTCTTGCTTTGTCTTAGGCAACAGATTTTCAGGTGCCCCTTGAACACTAAACCTCCACCAGAATCAATGTCTGAGGTCCCAATTTGAGGGGACAGAGAAAAGGGGCAAAGAGAACCTTTGTCTGGGCACAGTTCCAGAAATCAAACCCGAGATCACTGGGCAGCTGCAGCCAGTGTGGCATTCACCAGGCTTGGCAGTACCAGCATCCCTCCCTCCCTCCCTCCCCACAGCTGGGGCACGCTTCTCCTGCTCCGAGTCCTCACCCCGCAGGATGGAGCCCTCCTGGGACGGCTGCAGAACCAGACTTTCTGGCTGGCTGGCCTGGCTTCTAGGAGAAAGTTGTTCCTGCTTTACTCCAGGAAAAGGCACTGGAAAACATTAACCATGTTATCAGCACAGGTGCAGGACATGGGGCCGCAGCTCTCGGCTGTGCCAGCCTGGAGGCAGCACCTTCTTGGCACCTTTGTCATTCCCACTCTTTGGGATGAGCTTCCCCAGAGTAGTGAATGTCATCAAGCAAAACCAGATCCTTTGCCTTGGCAAAGGCACTGCCCACACTGAGACTGGAGCTGACACTGAAAACTGTGCTGGTTTATAACAGGACCCACACACAGTGGGAAACGGAGCTCATATCCCTCCTCCCCAGGCTTGATCCCTCACCCATTCCCTCCTGCTGTTAAGGAAAGCTTCCAGATCTGCAGACTAAACACTTTCTTTGTTCACTTCAGGCCATTTACTCTTTATCCCACCAGCCTGGGGAGCAACAATATATTTCCTTCCTTCGATCACAGTATTAGCTGGAGGGTATTTATAGGCTGGGAAGCGTCCCTGACTGAGTTGTTGCTTTCCTATACTGCACAAATTTAGCTCCCTGTGTCTCTGCTCTCCTGATGGACTAATCCTTTCATCCTCTTAGCAGTTCTCTCTGTGCTCCCTTGCTGTGTCCTGTGCTCCTCCTTTCCCCTTCTGGCAAGCTTGCTCCCTCCTGCTCTCAGAGCACGTGAGAAACGACTTGTCTCCCAGTTCCTTACCCAGTTTCTTGGGATCCATGGTTAGTGGCAGGCCCATGGTGATGGAGCCAACGGGGACCTTGGTGTGCTCGGGGCTGTAGGGTGTGTGGAGCTGGATGGGCATTCCCTGTGGGCAAGAGGAGAGGTCAGGAGCAACTGCTGGTCCTTGCGAGGCATCTCCACCGCTCACACCCAATACCCTACCTGGGAAATGGATCCGACGGATCTCTCCAGCACGGAGGGGTGCTTGGTGGAGGAGATGAGGGGAGGAGGGTTGGAGATGCTGGCTAATCTCTGCAGCCCTGAGCGAGAGCTCTCATGCAGGTTCAGTGGGATGGGGTGTCCTGTGAGGAGAGCACAAACGTTAGTGGGACCGAGGGCAGGGAGAGAGGCTGCAGCTATTGGAGAGCAAAGGGGCACAGGAGGGAGCAGGGGCTGGATGCATGACCTGCCCAGCTGGGAGCCTGCACGAGGCTCCAAGTCACACGGTCATTTTGGGAAGGACTGGAACAGTTTAAATTACTGCCTTGTCCCTCTGCAGCCAGAGGATGAGCTGTGCCCGACCTGTCTGCTCTTCTGCCAGAGAGGACAGTGCAGCAAGGGATAAAACCTGTCTGATTTTGCACCCACAGTGATCTGTGACAAATCACATCCCTACACCTGCCCCAGTTAGAGTTGGGAGACACACCTGACCACCCTGGAACCTTTAAACAGTCCAACCTGCGACCCTGGCTGTAAGCACAGCCTCTGTGCTCAGTCCCAGGTCAGGCAGAGGAGGACACATGTGTTTTACTTGCCTGGTGGGTTATACTGGAACAAGTGGGGCTCCGCCTGGGGAGAAGTTTTGATCACATCCCGGGGGTAGGACAGGACAGGGGGCCAGCACGAGGCAGCCATTGACTCAGCACTCAGCTTCTGAGCCTCTGCAATGGCTGAGAAATGCACGGACTTTTCTGCAAGGGACACAGAGAAAAACCACATGGTCAGTCACCAACATGGGTGAGGGGTTCCTATTGTGAGCACGGGCAGGGAAGCCAGAGTCAGCTCCAAGCATAGGAAATGGCTTCAGTTCAGTCCGACCTGGCCATGAGGTGAGGGCTGAACTCCCCAGCCAAGCTAAAAGGAAAAAGCTCAGTGTCACTGCCTGGATTTGACAGCATTTATTTTACTCGGATTTAAAGTGTGGTGGGATGTCTGTGTTGGTGACTCTGCTGGTGCTCAGTGCCAGCAGGAAGCTCCATGGACCTGGTGCCATCCCAGCTCATCCAGGAGAGATGGCATCTGGCACACACTTGCCAGGACTTGGCCATGAGTGAGCTGCTCCTGGGCAGCTCCTGCCTGTGCCCACAGCTCAACATCATCCCAGCGTGGCAGCTGGAGGATTAATGATGCTGCTGCCATGTCCTTCCCTGAGGTTAAAGCCAAGAAGTAGCAGCGTCGGCATCCCTTTGGTGCATGGGGGACATCCAGAGGGCACCAGCTCGCTGTCTGTGGTGTGCAGTGGGCACAGGGTGCCTGCAGAGCCCCAGGCCACTGCCAGGACCACTGCAGTGCCAGCACACCAAGGACAGGCTCATCCCCACATCACACAGAGATGCGAAAGCTCAGCTGCTCTTAAAGAATGGCTCCCAGCTATGAACTGTTTGTAGGCTGTGGGAAGGGGCCAGAAATAATGGCATCATTTTCTTGGAGAGCAAGGGAGCAACACCCTGATGTTCTCTGAACACCTGGGACAAGCAGGCTGCTCAAGACTGTCAAAGGCAAACAAAGATGGAGACGGGCTCTGCAGAACAACCAAATGAAGGGAACAAGGGAGGTTCACTGGTCCTCTCTGAGGCACAGGGGCTGGGGGCAGGACAGCTTCCTGAAATTACCTGGGTCAGGGCATCCTGGATACCAGGCTGGGTTCATTCTGGCTATAAAAAAGCTGATGGGAGGCCAAGAAGAGCCTAATGATGGAGGAGCTGTGCTGGGGACACCCGAACCCTGCCATGTGCTGAAAGATGCTGAGGAAAAGAGAGGCTTCATCTGCACCAGCTCTATGCCAAGTGCAGCCTCACGCTTGGCTAAGCAGCCAGATGAGACAGCCTTTTCTGGATGGATTAAAGGCAGGTTTGGTAGGATTTGCTTGTAATCAATAAACACTTCATTTTGCACTGCCCTTCTTCCCCAGATCCACCTGTGTAACGCCCGCATTGACCAGAAATTAGAAACTGGGCAGTAAACAATAGCAATCACAAATGAACCCAGCCTTTAACCATCAATTTTTGATAAAAATAGATGCCTCAATCCTGCTAAGCCTAATAATAGGGCAAGTAGATTATCAGAGGCCCAATTTAATGAGGCTTTACTACATTATCGTTATTAATGCTCAGTGTACTCAGAAGCTGGGAGATTATTCTTGTCCGCTTCAGTGAGAGAAGAAATCCATTCTGGGCACACAGAGGTGTGCAGGCACTGACACCTCTGCAGCCTGGAGGGGCCAGATCTTGGCTACAACCTCTTGTTTCCCCACGTGGGATCCCAGAGAGGATCCCTTCATCCTGCCAACAGAGGGGAATCCAGGCACATCCTCCACACTGATGGAGAGTCCCTGGCACGTCCACACTCCCGGATCTTCTCCCCTTCAGCTCGGCCCCATTCAGCTCAGCCTGTGTGGGGGCAAACAGCGCTGGGATGTCCCAGCTGAAGATGCTCCCTGACGCCAAGGCACTGTCAGCCAAGGCTTTGTGCACCCTGGATGGCTTTTGGAGAGGTTCATCCTCCTCCCCTCCCCGTGGGAGCTGTCCCCTCCCCTGCAAGCCTCTCCAGCCTGTGAAATGTGGCCAGTTCCTAATTGCCCCCGCATTAGAGGGCGGCTATAACTCAGCCAGCTTTTGATAAAATAGCACTTACACGGGGAAGAGAGAGTTCCTATTACCGTTTATCAAGTCCCTGGAATGGGAGCGAAGGAGTCAGAGTTTATATGATCCGTCATCCAAATTAATGCTCTTGGCTCCCCATCGCCTACAAAGGCCAAATGAAACACAACTAAATCAACACAAAACACAGCGCCGGCGCTCCAACCGCCGCGCGATAGCCGAAGATACGCCCGGCGGCAACTCGGCACTGGGGAAAGGGATCCGTCTGCCCGTCGTGAGATCCAGGCAGGGCTGCCTGCCTCTGCCCAGCCCCGTGCTTAGCAGCTCCTCTTGGAAGGGAGGGCAGGCTCAGGAAGGGCCACCCTCCAAGCCGATAGAGCCCCAGCCAGCGGCGGCGAGGCAGCCAACGCCTCGGCCAGGATGTGTGCAAGGCTCGGCTTTGAAGCGGATCCAGAGCGGTGAGGAGGATGTTGATCTCCGGAGCGGCTGCAGGAGTTCAAGCTCCCTGATCAAGCCAGGGAGGAACAGGAGTACCTGTTCTGGTGGAGTCAGCCCCTTGCTGAGAGGCGGCACAGGGCAGCTCTCCAGAGGGCTCTGCCGGCTCTGCTGGACTCTCCCTTTTAACTCCGAGCTATGTGCAGCACGATGTCTGCAGTCTGGATGCCTGCCACTTCACTGGGATGCCTTGGAGAGCAGGGGTGGGAAGGGATGAACACAGATTTGCCAGGACTATCTGGCTATCTCCCTTCTAACCCTTGACCCACAGCCAGGATGTGTTCCAAGAGGCAGAGACAGAACTGAGACGGGGCCTGAGTCCATACTTGTACTGAAATCAGGGCTTGGGGGGGAGTTGATTTCTCCCCTCGAGGTGTCTCATCACAAACCTACTGCTTTTCAAAACGGAGATGCATTCCCATCATGAACAGAGGAGACCAGCCTGTGTCTCCCTGGGGCCCACATGCATTCCAGACCCACTGTGGCACCCAGCACAGATGCACAGCCACACAGGGCTTGGAGAGCACACAGCTGGAGCCCAAGACCTGCTGAGATGTTTGCAGGGATATGGGGAGGCATAATTACTTTCATTAACATGAAAGATTCAGAGCTCTACAGAGGAGAGAATAAAGTGCTTCATATCATTAGTGCTTAGCAGAGAACAAAGCAACAAAAGATCCACCTGGGTAACAGATCCTTGTATTTGATAATGGTGCCAGCAGGCCGCAGAGTGGAGTGGTTGCTCCAACCCCTAAACCTTGCCTTGCACCTCATACCCACTAATCTGCCTCACCTCCTCATCCCCCCGTGGCCAGGAGGAAGCTGGAGCTGCAGCACTGGGACACAGATGATGCAGGGCTCCAGAGTGGAGCGCTGGCTGTGGCACCCAGCTCACAAGGAAGCTGAGCAGTGCAGCACCAGATCTGCACAGGAGATCAAACTTGATTACCTGCCACTGTGGGGGAAGAGCTGGAGGGGAACTGTTCCACCTGGGCAGCAAACAGCAGCACGGTGGGAAAAGATCAACTGGAAATGGGACTCCACGAGTGGCAACATCACGACTCAGGGGAAACTCCCTTCCTTGCAAGGTGAGCAGTCACCTTCCTTGCTTATATGCAAAACATTCTGAAAGTGGGATGCACACATGGTGCTATTTATTGTTGGAAAAAAATGTGGCCAAGTGCCAGCAACCAACTCCTCTTGCAAGCACATCCTTCTGTCCAGAGGGACACGACAGCTTGAGGAATAACCACCTGGGCCTGGACACTGCAGAGCAGGCTGCCACAATCCTGGCTGCCAGAGGGTGAACTAGTGCAGTGATTTTCCAGCAAAGATCACAGCCCAAGTCCAGTGCCTCTTCAGTGCAGTCTTATCCACCTTCCTCTTCCATGCACAAGCAGGTAATTTTTGCCGCTGCACCCATTCCTGTTCAGGATCCAGCACAGGGGGACATTGTACCCACCCAAGCCCAACTTCCCTGCTCCTGACTGTGCCACTGGTGACAGCCTCTCATCTTCCTTAACTGAGGGTTGGCTGTGGGGGGCAGGGACACAGGCTCTGAACTGGAACAGGCTCTAACACTCAGATTAAAAACACATTTAGAGGATGGTCTCATCAGGACTTCCCGTCTCTCCTTAACCTTGATCCCCAGGTGCTCAAGCTAATAATGTTTCAGATGCTCTACGGTGGGAACCTCTGAATTGCTCATTAGGCAGCCAAACCACATCAGAGCTATTCCGGGGAGAAAGCACTGGGAATCTTTACAGGAACCTTTGGACTCCGAGTCACAGTATTAGCATTGATTTTAAATGAAATAATGGTCCCCGCTGTGCATTAAAAGCATTCTTTATAGAAAGCCAGCAAGGTAGAAAAGAGCCATTGTACCCAGAGCCTTGGCATGCCTCCAGGCCCCTCTGCTCTCTAGTGAATGGCAGACACTAATAAAGGCAATCTTCACCTCCTCAGTGCTCCACACTGCCCAGTGTTTGCTGTGGGCTCAATGAGACATGATGTACTGTCTAATGAACATGGGAAATTAGCCATGCCTCTCTCGTCCTGCCTCAAGATGCTATTAAAGAGCTTTCAGGGGTCGAAACAAGCTTTCACCTAAGAGGGGGAAAGCTGCTGGCTGCCTACAGCTGCACGCCCCGGGCGCCCTGCACAGATAAACACACACAGCCCTACCTTCCTTGTCACCAACAGCGGGGCTCCGGCTCTTCCCCCTGGGACTGCTGCTGGGCTGCTGCTGCTCCTTCTCAGCCTGCTGCTGCTGGGACTGGGACAGCTTGCTCGGGAGCACGTCCTCGCGGGCAGACTCGTGGGCTTTTGTGATCTGCTGCTGGTAGAGAGCCAAGGCGTGGGGAGGCACCTGAGGCTTCACGCTTCCACTCTGCAACACCCCCTCTGAGAAGCCTTCAGAAATCTGCAAAGCAGCAAGAATTGGTAACACTCGACATGTGCTGCTGACATCCACAACAATCTTGAAGACATCAGGACTTATGAGAACCCCCTGCCCCACACTATCACAGCAAATCTTAGCAGAGACCAAACAGGCCTTCAAAACTCACTAACCACAGGAGATTAAACAAAGCCCATGTCAAAGGGTATCAGCTCTGGGCTGGTGATACTACAGGAGACAGACTTGTGCAAAACCTCTAATCTGTAATAACGTGCTTGGAGTTTTAGCCAGAAGTTACATTACAGCAGCCACATCTTAAGCTGCAACTGGAAGAGCATCAGGAATGGGTCCTCCCTGAGCATGCAAACACCAAAGCAGGGATTTCCTCCCAGCCCATCCTATGTCACTGCTCCTCCAGTGCTGACCCTGGAGATACCAGGATGCTTCTTCTCACAGCCCAAGCCACTATACTAGTACTTTCAATACATGACTACTGGGTAGCCAAAAAGGGGGACTAAACAAAGCTTCTGGGTGAGTGAGGTGATATCCTTCAAGCGTGCAGGGCTGGGAAGGTGCACTCTCTCTTTATAAAGCAATGGGAGGCAGCAGTCATGTGGCAATGAGATGCTTTTTCTGTCCAGACCTCCCACGATTTTCTGATAAAAGAGCTCAAGAGACATCCAAATGCTGCTGGCAGAGCTGCTCCAGCAGCTGGGAACACGCTCTGCACAGGGAGCACCTTGCCTGGCCGGGGGCTCGCACCACCCAGGTCCCCAGGGACCAGCACATCTCTGCAACCCTGACACACCACGGAGCCCAGTGGGAGAGTGTGCACAAGGCACAGGCTGTGCTCCCAGTCCCTGGCCTCTCCCGCAGGGTACTCACAATGGGAGGGATGGCAGCAGCTCTCTGCTTCAGCTGTTTCAGGTCCAGCGGCTTCTGCGGCGAGGAGTTGAGCCTGGTGTCGCTGGCGGCGTTGAGCAGGCTGGGCCGGGGGGACAACAACCTGGAACCAAAACACAACATCAGCCATGGACACGCTCTATTGCCCAGCTCTCTCCCACACCCTGCAGCCCTTTTTGTGCTGCCAGACCCAGAGGACATCCTCTGCATCAGAGAGGAGTGTGCTGGACGGCTGCTCACTGCTGGGAGTCCGGGCTCAAAGACAACCCCATGGGACTACGTGTTCAAACAAGACCCTTGTGTCTGGCTCAAGAGGCTCTTGAGCCCACTTTCCCTCATCCCTGCACTATTTCTAGCAAATCTGCTGTTTTCCAGAATAAGCCTGAGTGAAGATGGACTCCAAAGCTGAGTGTTATGGAGTATGGGGACCAGCTGAGATTTCATTTGGGCATCATGCTACCCCCTCCAGAGCTCACATGTAGGGCTTGCCTGGCACTGGGGATCAGCTTCATGCTCTTCTTCAAGGAGGGTCTTTTATCAAGGTGCTAAAGCCAGGGCAAGCCACCATGTGCAGGCAACTGGGGCACTTGGGTCACTTGAAAGATGAGAGGCTGGCTTTAGATGGGATTTGGTACTCAGCAGCCCAGCAGCTGTGCAGCCCTGCACCCTCACCACTTACTCTTCCTGTTGGCTGTTTGAGCTGCCTGGTAGACACTCAGCCAGCCATGCAGAGCTCCCGTGCAAACATGGGGGGCATCCCCACAGTGCCACTAAAATGGGGTGGGATGGGATGTGCAAAGCCCATGGGTCAAACCCTCAGTGAGTCAAGCTCCTGTGCTTATCCCAAGACCTCAGGGACCATGTCTGTCCAGGCCATCTCTGCTTTCTCTCCCTTCTGACTCCAGTTTGTTGAAGTCAGTTCATAGTTTTCAAGCTTTACAGCTTGATTTGTTTATTTTAGCTGTTATTTCAGTGTTCTCTTCAGCCTATAAATTTCAAGGTCATTCCATGCTCACCCTTGGATGAATAAACAAGCGTGGCGGGGCCATGTGTGGGGAATAAACTCATTGTGGTGCTGGGACTGCCCCAGCCCTGCTCTGCTGCCAGTGCCTGGTGTTGGAGGGGACCCACTCCACACTGGGACCAGGGTTAGGCACCCAGGAGAAACCAGCCAAGGGGCAGCAAATTTGAACTGCTCCCTAAATAATCCCAATGATGTCTGCTCATGGAGCCACAGGGGTGTTGTGAAGCCACACTCGAGGAAGGGTGCAACTCCCCAAAGTCTGCTGAGACACAGGGCTGGGGACAAGGGCATCCAGCACTTGTTCCTGAGACCTTCATGCCAGGCTGAGCTGTGGAACTGCCACCCCAGCAGCTGCTTCGTGCACTCACTGGTGCCTGAAGAGGTACATTTAAGCACTCTTAAAGTCCCTTTAAGCACCCTCAAGATCTTCAGGTTTCCTGAAGCCCTCCAGGATCCTGATGCTTCGGAAGCCAAAGTCAGTATTAAATTCATCAATATGCAAATTGCCTAATTTATTACGTCCCTCCCAGCAGATCTTGCGCCAGACAATGGGATGCCTGTTGGGTGCTTTGCTCAGGAAATCACCATATGAACAACTCTTGGCATCTCTTATCCACCTGCTGCCAACCCAGCGCCTCCCAAACCCAACGACCAGTGCCTGAAGGTAGCATTGGAAAGGATGGGAAGAGTCAGAGCAGGAAGGGTCAGCAGGCTCACAGCTGAGCCTCAGCAGTGTGGAAATGTCCCCTCCCAAGCACAAAGCTTTGGGGATGATGAGGACACCACATTTCCCAGACTCTTCTCCTTCTGCCAAGGAAACAATGGAGTTTAGCTTCCAGATGATCCAACACGCTGACACATGACCCAGCCAAACATGACTCCATAGAAGTTGTGCAGAGGCAGTGGCTACCAGATCTCCACAATGGGCTCCTCCAAGCAAGAGACATGGCTCTGACATGGCACTGGCCTGGCAGAGTCCTCCACTTATGTCTGAGCCAGCAATGGGGCGTGCAGCATGAGGATGGTCAGTGCAGGTGTCTCCTCTCCAGGTCTGCTGTGCGAGGCCTCCCTCCCATGTCCCCATCTGGTGTGACCTCCTGCTGAACCACATCTTGGCTGTGCTTGCAGCAGCCCTCCTGCAGCACTCGCTGCACGGAACCACAGACAACCAGCTGCCTCCTTCAGCTTGGATGAGTTAAGGCTGCGCCCCCTCAATCCTGGACATGTCTTTGCTAGCGTGAACTGCAGGAGGACCAAAAAAAGGCTGCCCCTACTCTGAACCCATTCCTTTCTCAGCGCGGGGACACCCCAGCCACCCTCTGTCCTCTCCTGGGAGATGCCGGGGACAGCTTGATGCTTTCACAAGCGCAGGGAAGAGCACCCACGCCCCGCTGGCGCTGGGTGGGTGGGCGAGCATCGGGTGATGCGGTGACGGGGCGGCTCACGCGGCATCGCGGCAGCCTGGTCCTGCTCAGCGCGAGTCACGCTGCGGCAGCGCCAACGCCCGCGGCCCGGCAGCCCTCGGCCTGCAGGGAAGGCAAGGGCTGCAGCTGGGAAGGGGCACTGAGTCCCCACTGGGAGCTCTGAGCCGGCTGAGGATCAACCCTGTGGGAGCTTCTGGGCTGGGAAGCGCCCGGTGCCAGCGTCAGCTGCGGCCGTGCCATGCCGGCAGCTCTGCTGTCGCCCGCGCCTCATCGCCACATCGGGTAAGAGGAGTGGCCCGGGAACTGCGGGACGCCTGTTTAATGTTTAATATTCCTGGAAGCTGGTAACTGTTTGACAAGCGAGATAGGCGCTGACTCAGCGAGGAGCCGCGATGGAAAAGTCGTTCCCAAGACGACTTGTGCTCCTTTGCTGCTGGGAAGTCGGTACAAGCCACTGCTGCCCTGATTTCGGTTGGGTTAATGTTAAACTGGAGGAGGACAGCCCTGCTGGCCTCACTCTCCTTTACTGGGAGGTTTTTCTCCTGTCTGCGATGGTGGGGTGGGGGGGGTGGGGTGGTGCTGGACTCTGGCCATTGCTGGAGAGGAGCACTGCAGCCAAGAGGCCTCAGAGCTGCCACGGGGTGGGAGCCAGCAGCACCCACACCACCCCTTGGCACCGCCAGTGCTGCTTCCAGCTGCTTGGCAGTGAGAGGGGCTGCACCCCGAGGATGCTCCCGCACCAGCAGCACTCATCCACTGGCTCCTGCATCAATCCCAGCACAGAGGCCATTTGGAGCGGTGAGAAGCACAACAGCTCCCTCCAACTTCATCCCACCGCTTTGCTCAGTTGTTTTTTCAGTAACCCCATCCACAGCGCTGCACAGAGCCTGCCCAGCCTGGCACACCCATCTTGCTGCCAAGCTTCTCCCTGTGAGCCCACAGAAGGGATGTGGCTTGTGTGACACTGATGCAGGATGCTGCATGTGGGACGCCAGCCTTCAGTCCCTGCCCAGCTCTGGGTCAAGGAGGGACTGCTGACCCTTTGTACAATGGCAGGGTGTACACACGAGTCCTACCTGGCCCAGGAGCCATCAGAAAATTCAGTGCTACAAAGATATGCATATTCAAATGTATTCTTTGAAAAACAAAAAACCCTCTCTCCATTTTTGAGGCTCTTGGGTGGGGAGGGCCCTGTGGGAAAAGCTGGGAGGGGAGCAGGGTGTTTCTCTAAGGAGGAGGCCAGTGTTCCTCCTCCCTGTCCCAAGAGCCAGCCATGAAGGGTCTGAGGTGCTCTTGGCCGTCAGGCCGAGGGGTGAGTGGAAGGCTTGGGATTGCAGTGGCTCAGGTGAAGACCCACTGGCATGGCCCCAGGAAAGCTCACACAGACCACATTCTCCTGCCTTTATGGCCAGGATGGGTAATTTGCTCCTGCAGATCCGCGCAACATCTCTGCCAAGGAAGCAACTCGCCCCCTCTTGCAGTGGAAACACATCCCTGACGTGACTTTTCTCCTGCCAATGCCAACTCAGACAGAAACCATTCCCAACCCCAGATGCTGGCAAACCAGCACAACTCCACTGTCCCGAGGGCACATCCCGCTCCATTGCATCACCCAGATGGGCAGCTGCCACCAGCAGATGCAGTGGCTCTGCACCCAGCATCTGCCCACGGCCGTGTCCCAGAAGCACCCGTACATTGGGACATTGCGCTGCCTGTTGTGTCACAGCCCCTTTGGAAGCAACGGCCAAAGGGCTGGGGGCACACGGGGACACAGCTGAGAAGTCCCTTTGCCTGGGGAAGCGCCTGAGCAGTGATACTCCCAAGGAGGAGCTCACAAAGGCACCCATGGGCTTTGTACACACAGTGGAAAAGCTCCTGTGGCCCTTGGGTCATGCCCTTGCCCCTGCCTCCCCGCTCCTACCTGCTCTTGTCCCCAGCATCCTGCTCGTCCATCTCATCGGCGCTGCAGGTCGCGCTGGAGTCGCTGTCGGGGTTCACCCCGGGGCCTTTGCTGCTCTTATGGCTCTCCTTCTTCTCGGCCTTGGGCGTCCCCTCCGTCCCCGCCGTCCCTGCGCTGCTGACGCCGCTTTCCACCTTCTTGTCATTCCCCTTGTCCTTCTCCGGGCTCTCTTCGCTCTCCTCTTTCTTCACCTCGCTCTTGCAGGGCTCCTCGCTCACCTTCTCCTCCGGCTCCTCCGTTTTCACCACGTCCACCACCAGGTCCTCCGGCACCTTCTCCTCGGTGCTGGGCGGCTCGGGAGCCGTCTCCGGCGGGGGGCTGGCAGTAGGAGCAGGGTTGGCAGGGGGAGCAGGGGCAGCGTCGGGGGGCGTCGGAGCCTCTTCCCACTTGACTGCCGTTTCTGTGCCGGCGTCACCTCCCGGCCCGGGTGGTGCCTTGGCCCCGTTTTCGCCTCCTTCTTTGGCTTCGGGCCTTGGCGAGGGAATGCTCTCGGTGTCGGAGCTGTTATTTACTGCAGCTGAGAAAAGGGAAGAAATAAAAATAAGGATCAGCTTGAGATTCTTGCTTCCCATATCGCTGCCTCCACCCCCTCCCTTGGGAAGAGAACGCCCTCGTTCCTCTGAGGGGGAGATGATCCCGGGGCTGGGAGAACTGTGCTGGGATCCCCGGATCCAGAGCCTACTAAGCAAAGGGCTGTTCTGGGGGCCTCTCTGCCTGCCCGAGCACGACTGTTAACCCCCACCCAAACACAAAATCACACGCCCAAAAAACTGGACACTGAGTGACTGGGAAGCTGGATTCTAAGGGAAAACCCTGGCTGCTGGCTGGACTTGCAGGACCAGATCTGCTCCCTGCTCGCCCTCTCACCCATGGCACATGATCAGCTGCCCCAGAGCAGGCACCTCACTGGCACCCTGCTCGCTGGCTTACGTCGCCTGTGTCCCTGGCTCTGCCACCCCTGGGGCAGCTGGGATCATCCCAAAACACTCCACGTGTTTGTTGTTATTTAAGCCACCGGTGGCAGAAGAAAGCAGGTCAGGGTCGGCGAAAGGAAAGCGCTGGCAGTGCTGCAGGACAGGTTAATTATTACATGGGAAGATCATTCCCAGGTCTGCCACCAGCGGCTTGATGTGGGCTGGAAGCACAAGCTCAGAGTTAGTGCTGCCAAGAGATTGTTTCTACAGCTGGGGAGAGGATCGCTCCCTCCAAGCCTCTGCTGGACAAACATGGCCAGGGCCAGGAACACCAGGAGATTTCCACAGTCCCATCCCAGCGTGTCCCCAACCAGGCAGGGCTCTCACGCTCATGGCCCAAAGGCTTCCTCACACACATTCCTTGACTTGCCTCTCTCCACAGCAGCACAGCCAGCTTTCAAATGCTGTGAGAGGAGTGCTACAGAGGAACTGTGTCCTAAGAGCTCTAAACTCGAGCACATCCATGTGTCCTCAGACTGAAATTGTATCATGCTCATCAGGAATCTCAGCCTTCTCCAAGCTTACTCACTTGCAAACAAGAATGAAGTGTCCCATCACCCACCCAGGACAAGTTCACAATGTGTTTGGCAAAACTCTTCCCAACTTGCCACTTGATGCTACTCTGAATGCCATGCTGAGACATCCAGCAGTGGCTCATCCCAAGCTCCAGACTTTCTTGCATTCCCTCCAGACGCTGATTCCATACTCTACTCCCTAATTCCCACACTGAGTCTTTCTCCCTGTCCATGAATTGGTCACATGGCCCCTGCAACTCTAAGGTATTGTCTGAGCATCCCCAAATGTCACCCTGGAGCCAGAGGCCATCTCATGTGTAACACCACCCTGCCACTTCCATGCCCATTACATTTCATCCCCCTGCTCACGCTTTTCCACAGCTCTGTAGGGCACCCCAGCAGCAGAACAAGAGCTGATGCTTGGAGAGAAGGCTCAGAAGAATGTCAAGAGATTTGTCTCTAATCTCAAAATCATGTTGTTTCCTCTCAGACACTCTCACAAAGAGCAACAACTACCTTTTACTTTGCTCCTGTGAGTCACGTATCACCCTGCACAAAGATTTACCTGGAATCTGCCTTCTAATGAGTCACTCACAAGGACGATTTGAAAAGATTTCCCATTTCAAGTCCCATTAGCCTGGGTGCTAAGGCCAGGAACCAGCGTGGTGCCAGTGTGGTGGTTAAGTTATTAAATTACTTTGACAGAAGTCAAATGGGCATTGTTGGAAAATTGAGCACATTTTCTCTAAACTTCAAACTGCTGCGCTTTCTAAACGATAAATAGCTGAAAATTGTCACTTTCAAGTTGTTTTCTTTCTTTGGTATGGTTGGGAGGAAGAAAAACGCTGCCTTAAAAGGGAAAGGAGGAGGGAAAGTCCCATCAAGGTGCATCAGCCTTGCTGGTGGGAGACCACAGCTTTCCCTGCCTTTGCTCCAGTGCTGGGCTCCAGGAACTCCACTGCTCAGGAAAGCAGCAATGCCCTGATGGGATGGGTGCACACAGACCTTGGTGGATTATCTCTCCTTGAGCCCGTGATAAGCTCCATGACAGCCCACAGTGGTGGCTTTGGAGCAAAACCCCAAGAAATGTGATTTACAAGAGGCCCTGGGAAGCTGTGTGCTCTTGGAAAGCGCACTGATGGAAATCAGAAACCAAAGGGCTCCCAAAATAGCCAGGCAGACACAGGAGGAGGGCAGTGATCCAGGGCACTCCTTGGAAGCATGAAATTCAGAGGCATCCAAAACGCCACAGGTGCTGTGAGGCACTGTCACCTCAGTGTGACTTTGGGGTGACAGACCCCCTGTGAGTGCTGGCATTTTCAGAT
The DNA here is from genome assembly GCA_025920805.1 of Petroica traversi. NCBI lineage: Eukaryota > Metazoa > Chordata > Aves > Passeriformes > Petroicidae > Petroica > Petroica traversi. The sequence goes on from JAHLSL010000041.1 coordinate 10,099,405, forward strand.
TTGCAGAGGCCGTGTGTGGCAGCAGAGCCGGCAGAGCTGAGCACATTCCCAGAGCCCCCACCCTGCCTCACCTTCTGCCTCCTCTGCCATCTCCTCCTCATTGCCGCTCGTCCCCGACACCTCCATCTCCTCGTCCTCAGCTGCGGGAGGGAAGGTGGTTTCTTCGTTCTGAACAGCGGCGCCTTTTTTCTTCTTCCTCTTGGCGTTCCTTTCTTTCTCCTGAGGAAGAGGAAGAGGATGGTGAGAGGCAAAGTTCACGGAGCACTATGGGGGAGCAGAGAGCAATGGTCCTGCCCAAAGGTCAAGAGGGATGCTCACACTGACAGGGATCCCTGCCCTGGGTAAACCCTCTGAGCACCAGGCTTCGGCACCAGACTCGCCTGTTGAAAGCTGTGGTGACACCTGGCCAAAAACTTTTGACCGCTGTGCAATGGCCAACCTGGCTCCACATGGAGCTCCAGCCTCAGCCAGCAGCGAGCGTTTGGGGAAGAATGGCACAGATACATGGACAAGGGACAAGCATGCAGAGGTCACCAGTGCAGGGCTGGCAAGACTGGGGGGTCACATGTCTGCTCACGACACGTGTGTGACGTGTTGGTCCTGCGCATTTTCGGGCTCTACCTTCAGCTACACAAACATGCAGGGCCACAACTTGACGCTCATCTGCAGATAACGAAGCTGATGCCCCAGATACGGCCCAGCCAACGTTTTCATGCACCTGCTTTCATGACCCCTTTGGCAGGTGCTGCCAAAGAACTTTGACTCCCATGCCGGGGCAGCTGTCACTGGTGGACAGTGGGCAAAGCTTAGCGCAGCCTGGCATCCCAAAAGTGACTGCCTGGTGTCCTGGCTTGCCCTGAGACAGCCACAACTCCCTGGCTGGAGCACGTGCCACAGCCACGAGGGCGCGGACAGCTGCTCCCTCCTGCAGACCTAGAGGAAAAGTCTCGGCTTTGCTATTGTTTCCTGCTCTTGTTGCTTGAGTAAATATTACCAGTAGGAACAGGCTCATCATCTCCGGCTCTCCCTGCAAACCCCACCTGAGTGACGTGTGTAGGACGTTTATTTACATGGATGAAAAGATAAAGCCGTGGTGGAAACGGTAACTTTGCTGCTGGATCTCTGTGCTGGGAAGAGCTGGTCCCCCCCTTCCCCCACCCCCAACTTTTCAACCCTTTAGAAAACTTCCAGATAAAACAAACAAATACAACTGCTTTTTGCTTGGAAACGCTGCTCGCTCAAAATCTATTTTTATCGAACTGGGCAGGAGAGAGGGAAAAGAGGCACTTGAGATCAGGCTCTGTGCAGGCGCGGGGAGGCGGCGGGAGGAACGCCAGGCTCCGTGGCTGCCTTGCCCCATCCCG
>JAHLSL010000041.1:10101168-10121108 GCA_025920805.1 Petroica traversi
GCCGGCCGTGCCCCGGTGCTGCCGGCGTTGGCGCCTCTGCCGCGGCAGCGATTCAGCGCCGCACGTTCCTGAGCGGAGCAGCAGTTCCCCATCACGCTAATGCGGTGACAAAGCGCCGACGTTACTATGGCAAAGACTTCTCTGCCTCTTACTCACGGGTCCGTGACTCAGCCGCGGGCAGGAGCAGGCTCCTCACTGGGAGTTTGCTGGGAACCAGCCTGTGCCTCAGCACCCTACTTGGCCAGAGCCTGGAGCTGGCAGCTGCTGGCAGAGCAGAGCAGCGAGCGGCCCCAGAGGCACCGTGGGTCCCTATCCCGGCAGATCCCACTGCTGGTATTTAGGGAAAATTATGTGAAAGGCAGGCAGCAGATCCTGGCTACTCTAGAGATGTGTTCGAGGGCACCACTTTGCCTCTTATCACGCCTACAGCTCCAGACTCCTTGTGACTCTCTACCTGTCACCAGGTATTCCTTCAGGAGCATCCAGGATTTGTTGCCATCCAAGCGTTCTGACTCATCAAGACCACTGAGGATCTGTGCTGTGCACAGCAAGGACACTGAACCCTGCATGAGGGGTCACTCCAAACCTCCTCCTCCACAATGTCTTTCTGGGCCATCCTGACAAATCCGGCCTCTCCCTGCACTCACCACCTCATGTGACAGCAACAACCCAAACAACTCCCAAATCCTGCTACCAACATGGAGCCACCCTGATGGGAAGCTCCCATCAGGCTCAGTAGGATAAAGGCATGTCAGACACACTCATTCCCCAGATGCAGAGGCAACCAGACTGAGCTCCTGAGGCAGTTGTGCTGTGCAAAGCCAGCATCATCCAAAAAAAGCAAGGAATTAAAGAAATGTTTCACAGAGGAGGTCCACTTGGTCTCCTAGCAGGACCAGCCCCAGCCCCAGGGATAACTGGCCTCTCTTCCCTGCACAAGCCAAAACAAGCCGAGCAGTCGGCACAGCAAAGCGACAATCACACCGCAGACTGATCCCAGTGAAGACAGTCCCTAATCTCCAGCCACTGACAGAAGGAGCAGCTCTGAGGACACCGTGTATCCCAATGCCCTGCTTTCCTTAAATGCCAAGATTAGCGAGTGCAGTGTGCAGAAGGTCAAGGCTAAGCGACGCTGATGCCTGGGACACATCCGAGCGGCGCAGAAGCGAAACCAAGCCAAAACACACAGCAGGGCAGATAAAGCGAAGCCTCAAGGTGGCCTGACCCTGCCCCAGCAGTAACAGGCTGCCTGTCCCAGGGTGCAGCCAGCTGGTTCAGCGTCTGCTTCCCATCCCACACGGCCCCACAGCTCCTCAGAGTCACCTGCACGCTGCTGGAACCCGGTGTCACACCTACCTGGAAGAGGAGGCTACAGTATTAATGAGCCTCATTTGGGAAATGAATGAGATCTGCTAATTAAGTTTACTCTCATTTAGTGTGAGGAGGAAAAGCAGAGCCACTGCTTTTTCCCCTGTACATGATCAGCAATAGTTGGTGGTGGTGAGGTTAGGGAATAATCTGTGGGTATCAAGGCAAAACTAAGTAATGCCACACTGTTTCACCACAAGCTTCCTCCACAGAGGTCATAGTTGATACTGGCTATAGGACGAGATCTGGAGGCTCAGTTTGCTTGGGAATATATTTAGGAGTCAGGAAGGAAGGTCTATGGCAATTTAATCTCAGTTGTTCTTTTATTTTATTCAGCTTTCTGGCATCTGCTGTTGCCACAAAACAATAGAGTACAATAAATAACAGCTGAATGTTCATTGTTCTTCTCCACGACCGAATCCCACAGCCTCCAATGCTCGAAAAATAAAATGGTGATGCTGATATAAACTGCAAGTGAGAGTGAGCAATTAGACTGGAGAAGTCTAGCGGCTGCCTTGGAGGGACGGATGCAGGGAAAAATGTGGTTCTGCAGAAAAACACTTCCGTGATATAATTTCTGCAACATTAGGGAGCAGAGTAAATTAATACACACCGGCTCCACTGCCAGCAAAGCTGTATGATCTTATTTCAGATTCTCCCCAGTAATGAACAATGATATCTTTCTAATGTAACTTTTTATATTCAGAAGGCTTGATGCACATTTCACAGAATATTTAATTCCAGCCTTTTTATGGGTCTGGGGGCCTTTTATATAGTTTGTTTGCTTTGTTTCTAAAAACAATTCAGTGAAACATGGGAACACAGGAGTGTCTCTGTGCATAGAGAATTAATAAAAAAGAATCGCCGATGTCTTCTCTTTCTCTCATTCCTATAGACTGACTAGGATATTAAATTCCTGGGTGAGTCATTGAATGTTTTCCTGTCTTTCTTTTTACTCTTGCTGTAATAGCTTGCTTGGAAAGATTCCTGCATTGAACATTGTCCTTTGCATTTTCAAAGCACCCCTTGGGGGTTTAGCCATGTGAATTCTATTAGCCAGAAACTGGGAACCCCAGGATACTCTACAAATGAAATAATTATAATCTTTAGTGGCTCTTAGCAGTCCAAGCTATCTCCAGAACACCAAACAAGCCCCACTACATTCACACCACATGCCAGGAAAGAAGCAGCGTTAGCTCCTTCTGAAGGGGAAACTGAGACACAGAGAGATGTGCACATCTGCTTGCAGTGCTGAAGAAAACCTGTTTCAGAGCCAGGCTTTCCTCACCTTGTCCTAAATCCCTGATTTTCTTTGGGGCAAACCAAAGCAGCTCACTGCAGGTAACTGCAGAACCTGCAAGGCACAGACCCGAGTGGCCCAGCCAGGCTCTCTGCTCGCCGGGGTGGAACAGCACAATCTCACCAGAGACAAAGTATTTGTACAGCCATCAGAACTTGTATCCTGGCCAGCACGCCCCAGCCCTGCTCCTCCTCCTGCTCCTTATCTCCCCGCGTACCAGCCACGCTCCAGACACCCAGGCATCTCCCCCGCAGCAGCTCTGCCTCATCCAGACCTCCCAGGGACAGATGGATGGACAACCCCATCCTGCACCACTCCACAGTCCCCACAGCTTTCACCCAACACATAAAGGCCCCCCTCCACTGTGGGAAGCGACCAAGAACTTGCCAGGAAACATCCCCAGTGCCCAAAGCAGGCTGGGACAGGGCTCTCACCATTTTCAGTTTGTGCTGCTGTAGGATCTCGTCCAGGTTCTGCCTCTTCTTGTAGTTGAAGTAGAAGTTTTTGCACTGCGACACAGTCTTGGAGCCCACCATCCTGGCAATGGCCGACCAGTTCCGCCCATGCTCAAGGAGACCTGGGGTTGGAGGAGGGAGAGAGGAGAAGGGTTTAGCACAAGGGCAGCATTATCCACGCAGGACAGGAAACCTCCTCCACGCAAGCCAAACTCCACAGGAACAATATGGTCACTAGCACCTGTCTGAATGGCTTCTAGGCCAGGGGATGACCTATGAGAGCCTGTTTTTCTTTCCAAAGGGAAAAAAGGCACCATGCTGACCGTCTCTGGAATAAAATACATCCCACAGCCATGTCTCGGCAGTCACGAGGACGAGCAGTGCTCCTTTTCCTTTGGGATGGCTGCAGCAGGTGTTGGCATGCCCAGGAGACCTGGGGACAGCTGCTCTCAGTCCTTAGCACGAAGCAAAGGCTCTTCTGACCCTCCTGTGATGGTTTCAAGGCACACAGCCCAGTTAGAAAAGGGGAGGGGAGCCCGGGCAGGTGAGCAGCAGCATCCTGGCAGGGAAGCCCAGGTGATGTCCCTGGCTGGGAAGAGGCGTGTCGGGGGATTAGTGCTGATCACAGGCTCCTGAGCAAAAGCAGCTTCCCAGGTCAGGCATCATGCCAAGGGTTGGCAATCCTGGCCAGATGGTGCCACCCGAACACGGGGCTCCTGCCAGCACTGGGGCAAACCCAGCAGGGCGGAGGAGGATGAGGAGGAGGAAGGAGACAGTCAGCACCCCGTGTCCTTGCCACCTCTGCAGGGGTATCTGGGCACTCCTGGTCCTGCAGATGGAGGTAGGAGTTAGAACCACAGCCCAGGGATGGGTGCAGTGGCACCCCAGGCTCCTGGAGGTGACCTGTGAAAGGACCATCCAGGCTTTCTGGGAAGTTACACCTCACTGTAATTACTCCTGCTGTGCAGCTGGTCCTTTGTGTGGTGTCTTGTGGGGCTGGAGCTGCCACCAGCCTGTGGGACACTGCCAGCCTGGCTTGCTCCTGACTGCCCATGTGATGCCACTTTCAAGCCAACAGTTCCCTAGTCCTTCCCTGGACCTTGTGAGGGCACAGGATGCAGAGTCTTTAAGCCCAGGGATACTATACTGCCAGAGAAAGGTAACTTCAAGATGAAAATCAGCAAGGAATGAACCTGCTAAGAGCACCCTTCTCCCCTGCTGGGGGGCTTTTTGCCCAGAGAAAAGAACCAACCAAACCAACCAACCACAGAACCCTGAGTGTCTGGGACAAGGCACTGACCACTGGCTCCATATCCAAGCCCCTCCCTGGCTGCTCTGACACCATGGGGCTTGGGACCATGGTGAGTGCCCCACTGGGGCTCCTGGCATGGCTCTGTTTGTGCCCAGGAACACGGCAGCTGTGCCCCAGCCCTGCTGCCAGCCTCCTGCCATGTGTCAGCCCGGCCCTGAAGTGCCAGCCCAACCTCTGCTTCAGCCCAACAAGAAACCCCAGGGGACAGGCAGATCTCAGCACAGCCACACGCAACGGGCCCCAAGGATGAGCCTCCAGGCAGGATCTGTTCTGTGAGTCCGTGCAAGGGGAGGGCACGGCCTGGGGGCTGAGGGCATGGCACCATTGAACAGATGGCACCATGTAACCCCAGAGAGATGAAATCCCCCTCCCTGCTTCCCAAGTCCTGGAGAAACCAGCAGCACCCAGCACAGCAGGAGTTAACATCCAGCTGGTGCCTGTATCCTGCCCGTCCCAGCACCAGGCTTATCAAATTGCATGTACGAGGCATCACATGCACTGAGCACCAGAAAGGCCCTGGCAAGCCAAGAAACAAGTTTGAGCTTTAACTCTGCAACTCCCAGCCTCGCTCAGCCAAACCCACGACCTCGGTCACCCTGCTGGCGGGCTGGGACTTCTTTGAAAAAAAGATTAAAAAAAATCACATCCGGCCACCAATCCTGAGGCAATGAGTGGGGCAGGAGTCCTCCCCCTGCTGTTGCTGAATGCCGCAGGGGAAAACAGGACAGTCCCCAGTGTCACAACCCATCCCCTCTGACACAACCCACTGCTGCCGTCCAAAGCAAACAAGCAGCTCTGTCCCTCTGCTCATCACTGCACTGGTGGCCCAACACCAAGTGTGACAGCCGGGGCCAAGGCTGACTGTGTGCCCCGGGCAAAGCTGCAACGAAGACACTGCCAGAGGTGTGGATGTGCCATGAGCACGGGGTGCTTTGCAGGAGAGATGCCAGGAAGCAGGACCTGGCATGGCAGAGCTTGGGGCTGGCGGGGGTGATGGTGAGTGGTCCCCAGCGTGGTGTGACCTTTACCAGCCACAGGCCACTCCAGCTCCTGGCTGTCCTGCCCCCTGCTCAGGCTGGATGTGCCCCTCCTCACCGGGACCACTGAAGGAGCCTGCAGCTGACCAGGCAGGTGGCCACATCCGTGCTGGGCTCGAGAGGAGGAGGAGGAGGAGGAGGAGGCAGCCTGCAGCCCCTGCCCGCGGGACCGGCAGGAGCCCCGCCACTCTTCTTCTACACGAAACCAGAGCAAAACAGCAACACCTGCTTCCCACGCTGTAGTTATCTGCACACTCGGGAGGGACCAGCCGAGACACCCCCGGACATGCTGGTAAGCTCCCGGCTCACCAGGCACCCCAACTCCACCAGCTCCTTCGGCAGAGCCACCCCCAAAGCCTGATCCCCTGGCCCGGCACTCCAGCCCGGCACGGCAGCACCAGCCCTTCGTTCCGCATCGCAACTGAAACTATGACTAACCGAGTTATCAGATCCTCAGGAAGGCTGAGCTCCTCGGCTCGGGGCGGGGGCTCCGGACGCAGGGTCTGCCGCAGGCACGCAGCCACACACAACCTTGAGGTTAACCCCATCCTTCGGACCCCAACACCCGACTTACGTGCTCCGGCGGGCAGGGAGCACACCTGCAGTGTGCAGCGGGTGGGCTGGTAAGGACACGGCTGTCAGGGCACTTCTTCAAAGCCCCCCCGGGCACGGCAGCCCGCGGCAAAGCGCTGCGAGTGCTCCGCTCACACCCTCCCCACGCATTTCGCTTTCGCTCCCTCGCAGCAGCCGGAGACAGAGAAGAAAGCAAAGCCGGTTCCTTAAATCCTGGGGGCGAGAGGATTTCAGAGCCATGGGCGGCCGGGAGCGGCGAGCAAACGGGCACCGAGGCTGGAAAGCAGGTCACAGGCAGCAGACTCCTGACCCCGATGGCAGAAGTTGGTGGGAACACATGCTCCGGCCCCAGCGCTCTTCCCTTCGGAGCGAACAGCGTTCTCCGCTCTCCTCCTGCTCGCTCGCCCGAGCGTTCCAGCCGGCTGCAGCCGCGGTTGTTAAGGTGGATGGAAGCGCCGCCAGTATTTTCTCCCCTACCTCATCTCCTTGCTCAGCAGCTCGGGGCTATAGGGAGACTGTGCAGTTTCAGGAGATGCCCGACGTTGCCAAGAAATAATAATAATTAAAAAAAAAAAAAAAAAAGGCAGGAGAAAAGCGAAGGGGCGGGAGCGCGGCAGCTCCGCTCCTGCCAGCCCGGGGACGGGGAGCCGGTGCCGTCGGTATGTGGCGGAGCAGCGAGCAAGCTCTAATCTGTTCCTCTGGCTGACCCGGGGCTCGTTGCATCTGAATGTGACCTCTAGACAGAGCATTAATAACGAACGTGGCGCTGACCCAAGCTGACAAGGGGTGCGGCGCTTGGCACCCGCTCCCGCCCTCCCTCGCTCACTTTCTGTCTCCCTCGCTCTCGGCTGAATGTCAGCGGCAGGGGGAGGGATCCAGGAAAACAAAGCTTGGCTAATAGTTTTCTCCGCTCTCAAGTGAATCAAAGGCGCTTTTCTTTGGGGACGTGCGCGCCGGCGAGCCCAGTGCAGCACCGCCAGGGAGCCACGGCGCCCCAGGACACCTCAGCCCTGCAGCTGCTGCCCTGGCACAGGAGCGATGGGGAGAGGTTTGGCACCGGTGTCGCCACGGGCAGACCGGGGCCTCTGCTCCCGCACAGCAAGAGGAGGCTGGAAGGAAGAGGAGCTCGGAGAGCGGGGTACTGTGCTCAGCATCTCGGGGAGCTGAGAAGAAACCCGGAGTGGCAGCGCGGCGGGCGAGGGCTGTCGGCTCGCACCCCCTCGGCTCTCTGCAGCTGGGGGTTTTTACCAGGGACATTCCACGACTCTCTGGCACAGCTGCCCAGCTCCACCCTGGGCTTGGTGAGGGCGGAGAGAGCCCGTAAAAGGGTCCCTTAATGGGAGCTCGCAAGGATTAACAGATCCAAGTCATAGGGGAAAAACGGAGTGATATCATTCCCTACGCCCGACGGTACCTGGTGTGATCCTTCAGTACCTCTTGTGCCCACACACCCTCTTGGGAGTGAGCATGGAGGCAGTTCTGGCTACAGCACAGCCAAAATGTGCTGCAATCCTATTCTGGGGAAAGACCAGCCCTATGGAGTCAGCGACACCACCCAAGGCATCCCGAAAGTGTGGTCTGCATCGCTTTCCTGCGCTAACCTCGGGGTGGTTTGCAGAGGCTCAGAGAAGGTGAGTAACTTCTCCAGGGCCATGGATCAGTGGGTGGCAGAGCCAGCTGCACGCCAGGCTGCTGATGCTGTGCCAGGGGAAGCAGTGGGGATGGTGTGGGGGGATGAGCCCACACCCCTGCAGATGCTGGGGTGCTGCCAGAGGGACATGGCACAGGCAGCTGGCTCGGGGGGGCTCTCGCTTCCATGGGGGGCGATGCCCTTCCTTCCTTGGTGAGAGATGCCCTTCCTTCCTTCAGGTGATGCTGGCACCCGCCTGCCATGCTCCCAGTGGACCTTTTGGTGACTGGACACGAGCACACCTCTGACATGTCCCACGGCTACAAAGGAGCTTGCAGCTGAATGCCCCAGCACCTTTCACACCCATCGGGCCACTTCTCTGCAGGGAGGCAGTGTCACCTAACGAGGTGTGGGTACCTGACCAGCAAGGAGCTGGGACCCCGACCAGCTCAGCTCTACTGCAATGTCCCTTCTCTGCTGGCCCTGGTTGGGGACCCTCAGCTCCCAGGTCTCCCCTCTGAAATGGTTCCTGGGCCACTGCATCCACCTGCTGCAAAACCTTGTGCCCTGCACAGACCTCGCTGGCTTTGCTACTCCTGCCACAGCCTTTCTTTTTTGCTGTGTCCTGTCCTTTGACACGAGGGGACAGGAAGTCCCCCTGAGGATGCCTGCTCCTGGAGACGTGCCATCCCCTCTGGTCCAGCACAGCAGTGAGTACACGTGGAGCAGCCACTGCTGGCAGGCCCAGCTCTCTTCTTTCACCTGGTTCAGATACTATTCCCGCTCCCTTATTGTTGAAAAAATAATACTCAAAATTAAAATGTAGGCAGCAAATTATAGTAATTACCCAGCAGTTCCTCCTGACAGGCCTTTTGTATTCCATTCACTGACACTCACTAAGCAAATCCTCGCTGTTTGCTCCTACACATTTGAGAAACATTCAGCCAATGGTGGCAGAAAGTGCAGCTCTGGGGGCACGATGGGCACTGGCACCACAGGCAAGGTCCTGGGGTAACACCTTGGCTGAAAGGCAGCCAAGGACCAGACTGGGATGGCAGGGATGGGGCTGCAGTCAGCCACAGCCTCACTCAGGGCAAATGTGGCTAATTTACACCTTGGACACAGTTGTGCCCTCATGGCACCCAATCTGCCCCATCCCCATAATTTTTACCACATTGCTTCATCCACAGCTCATGACAAGCACCAGGCACATGTGGCTTTCTAGCTGCGGACACTGGAATGGCCAGGCTGGGCTCTCCTTGCTCTGAGCTCCCCTTGCACCCCACCTGCAGAGAGGACACCTGAGAGGGAGACTCCGAGGCACATCCCACCCCAAGGCCAGCCAGAAGGACAACGTGCAGCAACGGGCATGGCCTGCAAACCAGTTTCTCCAGCCCACTTTTACTACTGTCAGCAGGTTTTTACAGTTGTAAATACCTCTGAAGGGAGAAGGGAAGGCTCCAACACGAGCACAGGGGAGATGAAAGGAGGAAGGTACGGAGCTGCCAGCTCCCCAGCATCACCCAGACAGCTCCTGCATTTCAAAGGTGATGTAAGGTGGCTGAATTTATTTTAGTTTTGTGAACAGAACAGGACTAGGGAAAAAATGGTTGAGGTCAGTCCAAAACTCAGATGAATTGTTGGCAGCACTGAAAATAAGCATTCTAAAGAGTGCCTTTGGTATCCAAGGGAATATTTTATATCTACCCAAAAGGAACTATATAGGAGTCTTCATGGGTTATTTAACTCTCTGTCATCAGTATTTTACATTCGTGCCCAACCCTCCTCTGCCTCATCACAGTGACTTCATCCCGTGGCCTCTCTGTGTCCTCAGCGTGGGAAAAGGCATCAAGAGCCCCAGGCTGGCTGTGCCCTGAGGACAAGGAGCACAGAGCCTGGGCAAGGCACAGGAGGACCTCAGCAAGAACCTGCCACTTCCACCCGCCTCTTTTCAAAGAACAAAACCACTTGTTAGACACCACGGGAAAACCCCGAGCTGGGCGAGAACAGATACCAGACTTTAAAGACTAACAATGGTCATGTCGAAACCTCCTGGTTCATTGAGTTCAGCTCCTGGGTGGTTGCAGCTGCCCCGTAGCTCTGGAACTAGTGGTGACACTCGGTGGAGGGGCTGGGGGGGGACAATAAACCCATCCACTGCAGAGGCTGGTGCTCACAGAAACCCTTCCAGCCTACCTTGAACTCCTGCTGCGTGGGCTCATCCAGCAGGTCCCCCAAAGGCAGGAATTGCCTAAACATTGCCTTTTAAGGAGCAGCCCCATCCCGTTGCTGAATGCCTCTGCACCCTGCCCGGCAGCAAAGCAGTGGGTGCTGCCTCCTCCCCAGCTTGGGAAGGGAAAGGGGAAATCCTTGAGCAACTCCAGTTAAATCAAAACCTCCTGCTTTAAGAATCACAGCGGCGCAAGGAGATCATATCAGAAAAACACATTCCCCCACCGTTATCCCAATCTCTGCACATTTTGACAGACAACTGAATCGAAGTTTATTGCATAATGAAAGTGTCATTAAGCAAGAACTTTCCTCTTGCTGGGTTTTTGTTCCCCTATTTAAGTTTAGTAACATGGTACTCCCCTTCACTGTCTCCCCCGGCAGACACAATCCTGCCTTCTCCTGATTGGAAACTCCCTCTGCAGCTCTGGGACTGTGCAGGAGAGCAGGCAGCCCTGATCCTCTGTCCCAGGGCTGTTCTCTCTCACCTCTCTGAACACAAAATGACGCGGGGTTTCATGCCACACACAAGAAACCCAGGGGTGGGCAGCAATGTTGGGCTGATCTCCTGGTTGGCAAGTGCTCGGAGCAGAGGTCACCAACTGTCCCCATCTGCCAAAGTACCCTGGAGTGGTAGGGCTGGCTTTTCCTGGGACTCACATCTTGCTTTACTCCCTACACCAGCCAGCCACAGGCTCTGACTGGTACCAGCGAGAGGAGGGTGCCTTGAGTGGCCAAGTCCTTATGGTGAGGAGGATGGTGCCTGTGTCTCTGAGCACAGCCTGAGCAGGCCACCACCCCTTCTGTCCCTGCCCCCGCCTCCTCCAGCCTCTGAGGTTACCTCCGGAGTTTCACAGTTGCTGAGAGCTGGAAACCCCCACCACGCAGGTCCCTGGAAATGCCAGACACAGCCAGTTCGAAGCATTAAAGCGGCTGCTTCCTGGCAGAGGGGAATTTGGCTTTTCTGTAGAAGTCTGGTGTTGCAATCTCAGTTTCCCAGGTTGTAAGGAAGGGAGAAACAATCAGCCATTGGGCTTTACACCAGCAAATCTCCCTGCCTCCTCCTGGCCCCTGGGCTGGAATAGTGCTACATGCTCCCACGCTCCATCCTTCCTTCTCACAGGCTTTGGCAGCTGGTGTTAAGACTCCTTAAGCGCACCTCCAGCATCCAGCATAAAACAACAAGAGGCACTTTTTAACAACCAGATGCTGATCTCCAAAATAAAGCAGTGCTCGGAAAAGATCGCTCCAACGACCCTCCCCTGCCAGCATCTGCTCGCCCCATTACCTGGCCCCAGGCCAGTTTGCTTGATTAAAGTCTATCTATTAAGTTTTGCGACTACAGAGAGCCCCGTTCAGCAACGCACAGGATTGGCACCGGGTTGTAAAAGAGGGTTGGAACAGCTTAAAGGCGAGCGAGCCAAACACTTTGGGATATTCACAGGCAAAGGAATCCAAGTCCACAGCTCCCATCGGCACCTGGGCAGCCGGCGCTCCAGAACATGTAATCACCATCCCAGCAGCAGGTGCATTTTCCAAGCTGAGCCGAACCTGCTAACACGCCTATTTGCCTTTGCCATCCCCAAACGGCACTCATTTCCATTTTAATTTCCCATTTACAATCCTCTCCGGGCCAGGAGAGTCGGCAGCAACGCGAGCGGGATGCACGGGCTGGGACGTGAGCTCGACAGCCCATCAACAGGACGTGACTTTGGCAAAAAAATTAAAGCAGTGAAAGAGCTGGCGCAGGAGCGGCACGAGGAGGGGAAGTGGCAAGAAGGGCTGTGCTACACTCAGCACTTTTTAAAAACGGTCTCAGCAAAGGCTCTGAATCAGCTCCAGGATGTAAAGTCACCCCACGCTGCCCGCAGCCCTGGCTCTCGAGAGCTCCCCAACACGTGCCTGCCGAGTGCTGGGGTTCACCGTCCTCTCCCTGAATCCCAGAGCTGCACACACAGGCTCACACTCTCCCTGTGCCTGGAACAGATCACACTGAAGCCATAAAGCCCCCAAGAGTGGGGTGAAACTACATCCCATGCTGCAGGCACCAGCAGCTCCAACACCACGTCGGACAGCGCGTCTTCCCCATTTCCTACAGCCAACTCCAGCCTCGTGGGACACGCGTGGCTCCAGCCACAGCCCAGACATCCCGGGTGCTGGCACAGCTCCTGGGGCTGGAGAAGCTGAGCACTCTCCTGTACCACTGTCTGCCTTGCCCACACCCTCCCTGAGGGGTGCTGGGAACAAACAACAGCAGGACAGGCGGGATCTGGCCCCGCAGCTCAGGACCCACCACTCTGCATCAATGCCAGTAGTCAGATGCTGTCCATCCCCAACTGCTGGGTTATCTCCAGCACAGCCAATAAAAGAAAATGAGTGTCTCACCTTTTTTAGCCGTCTCCATCTCCTCTTCGGTCCAGCGAGAGCTTTCATTCATTTCCAGGGAAGCTGGGAAAGAAGAAGGAAAGAACAGTCAGCTGTGAGCAAGCTCAGCGACCTCAGGAGAGGTGTCCCAACTCCCAAACCTTGTCCCATGCCCTGTTCCCTGGAGGCATGACAAAACCCCATGCAGAGCAGAAGTGCTTCCACAAGAAAGGCTGTCACGGCGTGGGCCAGTGAGGCTTTTCCACACCACATGCACAACATCCCCTCTGGATGCACCTCAGAGATGCAACGCCTCCACTTTGGGCCTGGAAGCGAAGCCAGATGGCTTGAGAGTGGCAGCAGATTTCCTGCTGATTCGGTGCCACGCACCCCAGCCCAGCAAGAGGTACCTAAGATGGAGCTGGCTGTGGCTGTGTGCTCTGGAGGAGGCAGACACAGGGTGGGACCGTCAGAGACGGAGAAACGGCGTCACCTCAGTGGTGACTTTGGCTGGCTGCATCTGTCAGGGGTGTTGGCCGTGTGTGACCGCGGGCTCCCTCTGTGCCATCACTGGGCTCTTGGACAACACCTCCGAGCCACTTCCAGCTACAGCAGGGGCTCATCTGGAGCAGTGCCCACTGAAGGAGAGACGCTGCTCCAGCCAGGAGAGGCTGGCAGGGGTGTCAGCATCTGATGCTGTCCCTGTCCCCCATTCCAAGCAGGTGCTGAGGACACCGAGGTCCTGCATAAAGCCTTCACTATGCACCAGTCCTGCTGGCAGCCTGGCACAGAGCAAACCCTACAATAACAAACTGGGGTGTGAGTCAGAGACAAAAAACAACTCGGTAAGGAAACAGATTTCCGGCTCAGGCTGCCAAGGGGTTATTACTCTAAACAACAGGCAAAGCATTATTTCAACAGTGATGAGAGATGTTTTGACAGTGTCCTTTCAAAATGGAAAACAGGCTGATAGGTTTGGGATAAAGAATACAGGCGAGGAGAGAAGAAAGGATCTTCCAAGAAGCTCTACAAGAAGCTGAGACCCTGTGGGAGGACGGCGTGGTTCCAGTGCCCACAGCACTGGGCAGAGGAATCTCCTTCAGGGCCAGCTGAGCACGACTGCAGGTGTCACCTCCCGGAAGACAGCACAGGTCACTGCCTCCCCCAGAACCGTGTTGCCCCTGGGACAGCAGCCAAGAGGGAGGGAATCGATACCTCACCGCTTCCCCCTGGCAGCAGCAGAGCCGGGGCCACAACGCTCGTTTACGTAAAAGAGAGTGTCCCCAACGCTGTGCAGGCCCTTGGCTCAGCTGGTGATGGCTGTTATTGTATGGCACAGAAATGTCACAGAAACGGCCCGTTTGCTGTGATTAATGGCATCGCCTGAGGTTGCACAGTTATGAAACAGATGCCTACGGGGAGCTCCGGCACGCTGCAGTTAAACCACAATACGGTTCCGTGTTGTTTTTTAATGTTCAATTGGTATTTAAAATGCAATAACTTTCTTAGCCAACTTAAATTAAAGCGCTATTGGAGAGACATAAAGTGAAATCAATTGCTCAGATATGTCACTGGAATTGATCCATTCCTTTTTCCCAATTTAACACGGTCTAAAGGCTTTCCTCTGTGCTCGCAGTGAAGTTTATCAAGGACTCTCAGATACCAGGATAAAAAAAAATCCCATCTAAGTTATTGGCATTATCTGCTGCTTCTCTGCAGCGCTGCTGAACAAGTTGGAGGGAGAGAGCAGGGCTCCGTTGTGCTGGGGACTATTTATATCCCCTGTATGAAAACAGAGCGCTCGCAATCAAGGCTTCAGCCAGTTGTCAGCAGAGAACAGGGAGGCGAAACACCTCCGCATGATTTATAGCACATGGAACAGCACAGGCACAAAACTGCAGAGCAAGGGAACCGAGAGGAGTCACCCTGCTTTTATTTTTACCTGCCTTAGGTAGCACAGCAATAATTTTGCACTTTGACGGAGTAGAAAATACGGGAAAATCAGCCAAATTCCTCGATGCATTGGCTTCTCTAAGTCAATACACGAGCCCGCTCCCTGGGGTGGCAACTACTGATGCTGCAGATGACAGAGGCAGATGTGCCCAACGTGGGGCTTTGGATGCTGCCATGAATTCCCATCTAGCCCAAGGCAGTGTGGCATGGCTTTGGCCAACTTCCGAGGGTGGCTGTGGGCCAGTGCAGTGCCTGGGGGCCACGGTACAGGCAGCACCCTTTGCTGCATCAGGCATGGATGGAAATGCACCAGCCCAATGCCCAAGGCCAAGGAGAAGCAGATCCCACAGGCTGCAGCTGTTCAGACCCCAGAGATTTTTGAAAAACAGCAGGTAGGAGAAGTGGCAGAGACCCAGGCAAGGCTGGGAGGGCAGAGCAGGATCCCATACAGAAGTCGAGGGGACTGGGAAGCTGGAGCAGCCGCAAAGAGAACCAGCTCCGAGCACAGGAGGGACATGAGCCTTGCCAAAGCACTGCTACAACTGACGGCTTCCCTTTTTGTCTTTTGCAACACTTTCCCTCTGAGGCCATAAAACCCACTAACACTCAGCCAGGGCAGCCCAGGCTTGCAAATGCCCCCATTTATCCCAGTGAACCACACTGAGTAATCCACGTGACAGAGAGAACCATCACTGCTACTCCCAAGAAAGAAGGACTTCACACAGGGAACCCCCTTTTCTGCGAGCGGGAGCAGATCAGAGTGATGTCCCATGCCAGCACAGCGGATGCCCCAAAAGCCCAGCCCAGGGCAGGGTCCCTGTGCCACCTACCCAGCTCAGCACTCTGCTGTGGTGTGGCTGCCTCCTCGTTGTTGGCCTCGTTGGCCATGGAGCGGGTGATGCGGCCCTTGCGCCGGCCCTGGCTGTTGGCGGTTTTGCGCCCTTTGGAGGTGACAGCTTCTTTCTCATCGTTGTCTTCTCCGGATGTGTCGTCGTTCTTGTCCCTGCAAAAACAGGGAGAGGAGGGAAAATAAAAAAACCCTGTTGTTTGGTTGGTGTGATTTTTAGGTCAAGCAATTATTTCTCTGCACATGTTTGGGGATTTTTCTTTTTGTTGTTGGCTTTTTAGGGGGGCAGGTCTGCAGTTTTTTTTGCAGACGCAGGCTCTTTTCCTGGCTGGGATTGGCGCTGGGGTGATTTGTGGTGGGGTTTTCTTTCTGCAGCTGGCTGCAGCTCCACCACCAAGTGCACGCAGAGACCTGACAGAGACAGGTTTAATACCAGACCATTCAAATTCATCCCTGCCTCCTCCTCATTTATCTTCCTGAAAGGGACCTGCTGGTAAATGTCTTTGCAGCCTAGATATAATGAAGCCAGATGTTCTTTTAAACCAAGTATTAAGCCCATTACAGATAGCGAGCGGTCTGCGTGCCAACCTTTCCCTGCCACGGCGCTGATGCTCGGTGTGAGGGAGGCAGGGCTGGCTGGAGCTCTTCATCTGGGAGTGCTCACGTTGACATCAATAACACTAAAGGTGAAGTGCCACGCTCCGCTGCGCCCGGATTGCTCCTCCAGCTCCCAGAGGCTCTCGTAACAGCAAAACAAGCTGGAGGATCACAGGAGCTTTGCAGATTGATTGGGTTGATATAAAAAAAAACCCCATATCGAGTTGCTTTCCCAGTTTGAGAGCAGCAGGGAAGATGAATGAGGAGGAGGATCTGCCTTTCCCTCCCTGCAGAGGAGGGGAGGTGGGCACACACAGTCCTGCACAGGGTCAGGCAGCCCTGGACTCTGCTGCTTCCCACCACCACATTCCACCACTGCAGCCCCACTGGAGCCAGGCAGGGAGGGTCGCCCTTACTTTGTCAGTTCTTCTTTGTCATTTTCTGTTTCCTGCTTGTCTTCCTCCTTCTCTCCCTCCTTCTCTTTTTCTTTCTCTTTTTCATCCTTCTCTTCTTGGCTGCTCCGGGGCATTTGCTGCTGCTGCAAAACAAAGGACACAAAATAAACCGAGCTCTCAGTGCTGAGCGGACACATGGCAGCACCTGGGCCAACCCAAACAACTGCTGTGAAACAATGCTGGGGGCGAGTGGCCAAGAGGAAAGAGCTGCAGGCAGAGGGTGCAGGCAGGGCACTGGTGGAAGCCACAGGGGCCAAAAGCTTTCCAGAGTTAGTTCAGGATCAGGCACGGCAGCTGCACCCTGGATCCTGCTCCAGGCAGCAGGACAGCCCCAGCTGCTCCCCTGGGATCAGGCAACAAGCAAGGATCTGGTGTGGGGGTAAGGCAGGGAAGTGGGAGCTACCCTCCTGTTCTGGTTTAGCCACTCGGGAGGTGATTTGCAGCCAGTGGATGCATTTTGCTGGAGCATGAAGGAGACAGGGCACCAGTGACACCCCGAGGCTCGGCAGTATCAACGCTTTTCATCTTTTTCCCAAGCTTCTGACACAGCCCATGGGGAATGTTTGTGGCTCTGTACCACCAAGCAGGGAAGGTGCCCTCTCTGCCCTCTCTTTGCCACCTGGCAGCTTCAGCACAGGCTGTGAGCCCAACCACCCCAGCGCTGCTGCTGCTCAGACCGAAGGCACCGTGGGACCCCAGGGAGGGACACAGTGATTATTATAGTTCTGGATTTTGTTTCAACAGCTGCAGGAAGGAGGTTGCTGGGGAGGCCTGGTTCCCCTGACCTCCCTTCCCTCTGGCGACCAGCAAACGAGAGGCATTGCACAGAGAAGTAGAAATTAGAGACGGAAATGATTTATTAAACCATCCTGCTCCTGGCTAATGCAAGGCTGCTTGCTTCAGGAAACTCACCCGGGCTCAGCCGGCCCCTGCCCAGCCCGCAGGGCTTCCACCACCCCTTGGGAAAGGGTTTGGTGATGTAATGGGAGGCAAAATTGCCTTAAAATGGATTTATCAGCAGAAGGTGGCTGGTCTGGCTGGCATGCAGCCACACAGCAAGCACAGATGAGCTGTCCTCACACCCCTTGAGCCAGCAGGACTGGCCTGATCCCAGTCTGCAGAACTGGGAGGCTGCTTCAAACATGGGCATCCCACAGAAGCAGCACTGGGTGCAGGCAAAGCTCCTTGACCCCGTGGGCTGGTGCTAAAATCAGAAGCGTGGAGCTGTCAAATGGAGCAGTTTAACAAGAAAACTGCTGATTCTTTCAGGCCCTGGTTGACCAAAAGCCCTTAAAACCCAGGCACAGCCATCACTGAAACCCCACAGACTTTCAGTTCCTCCTCGTGGTGGGGAGGCAGCTGTGCCATCAGGGTCCTGGCACGCGTGGCCAGCCCCTGGAGCACCTCTGCTCACGTGCAGAACACAACTGTAATGCATCAGCTCACACTCCTGCTGCTCCAGGAATGCTCCGTGGGATGCAAGCCTGGGAGGTCCCAGGGGAGAGGGAGTCAGGGAATACTTGGGATGAGCATTTGGTTGCTTGTGATTTTGCAAAGTCCATGGATCACTAAGGCTTGGAGAACAGGCTGTCTCATGCAGCAAGTGGCCAAGGGAGGTGCCATCCCAGCACACAGGGCACTGTCCCTGTCAGCCCCCAAACCAGGGGAGGAGGAGGGCAGTGGACAAGTTGGAACAGAAGGTGGGGAAGCCTGCACTGGCTGCAGAGGAGCAAAGGGCATCTCTCATGTGCATTTCCCCAGCACTGCCCTGAACTCTCTGACCCTGAGTCACTCCATGGTGAACCCTGAGTGTGGGTTCAGCCCCGACAGACACCCATGAGGTGAGGGCTGTGACCTCTGAGGGCTGGGCAGGCAGCAGGACAGGCTCTGCCCCAGCCCTGGCCATCACCACCCATCTGTGCTCACCTCACCAAAGGCTTTGGCAAGGGAGGGGAGCCCACATGAGGTTCACAGTATTTCTACCACCCAACTGCAAATATTTTCTTTTGAGGGATGGGGGAAGCCCTGCATCCCAGAGATCCCAGCTCTCCATCAGATTTAAACCCAGCTGTGACCACACAAGTACCTGCCCCAGCTTCAGGCTGGAGTGAGTGTCCAAGAAAGGTTCAGCATCATCTTATCCTGTCTCTACACTTGTCTGATCTCCGGGGCTTCCAGCCTGAGCAGCCATTGCAGCTTTTCCCCAGAGGAACAGGCTGGAATGGCAGTGATGCCAAGGAGCTCCCTGTACCAGCCTAGAAATGCAGGGAGAGATGAGAGTGGCCTTGGTGGCTCATGCTACAACACAGGTGCCTCCCTGCAGAGGAATCTGCCAAGCTTTGGCATGATGAGGATGGGCAAACTCCACTGGGCTGCCTTCAGTGGGCCACTGCACATCCCTCTCCTCCCAAATCTTTCAAGCCCGGCCTGGCAGGACATCACATCAAGGCTTCTCCCAGAGCAGAGGCACATCTCGATCCAAGGATGCCCTCTAGTGATTGCCCTGCTCTGGCCACGGCCGGGTGCCTGATGCCAGGAGCGAGAGCCAGGTGGGATCAGCACCCTGCAGGACAGACAGGACAGGTCCCACCTGTCAGCCAGGTAAAATACATAAAATGGGCAGCATCGTCACCACCAGGCCATGGTGGGAAAACTGACCCAGCTCCACCCAAGGCTGTGCTCATGTCCTCATCTGAGGAGAGGCTCCCAGCCAACTGCTGATGTGAACCCTGGCAAGCCCACAGTGATGGCTTATCTCCTGTACTAGAGCTTGGCTGCAGAGCAGGGCAGCTGCCAAGCACCCCAGGAAACGCCTCCGCTCATGAATGCCCCCTTACATCACACCCAGGGGTACATGCTGGGCTGGAAAACGTGGGGCTGGCACCGAGCACCCAGCCCTGCGTGGGGGGAGGGTGCCCTGGGGTGCTGAACGAGGCCGTTTCACAGCTCAGCTACAAATGGCACACACAAACAGCACCATCGCCCAGTGATGGACCATGCCCATCCGCGCTATGTGCTCTACCCCAAACCTCAGACTGGCACAGGAACCACCCCACACCACGGCACAGGGGTGGGAAGGCACTGCTGGAACCCGCGAGCCGTGCTGCCCCCGCGCTGAGTGGGGAGGCTATTCTTAGTGCTGGACACGGCCCAGCTCGGCATGATTCAAGGGACGGGACGCCATCCCAAAGCGTGACGGGCCAGGAAATGCTTCCCCAATTACCAGCTGATGTTTCCCTCTGATTCACACCGCCCCGGCTCGAGGTGGACTGGCAGGTGGGTCAGCCCTCGGCGGACACGCCAAAGGCCGGCACCAAAACTGCTCGGCTCCCGGCAAGCTTCAACCCCTCTCACCTACATCCCTGCCGTCCTGGGCATGAGGCGCTCCGCCTCCCACGGGTAAACCAGGTACGTGCTCCCCACCTTGCACAAGAGGGCCAAGGGATGTGCCCGAGGCCAGGGAAGATGCCTGTGGCAGAGGGCAGGGCTGTCCCTCCCTCCCAGGTCAGACGC
This sequence comes from Petroica traversi, assembly GCA_025920805.1. Classification (NCBI taxonomy): domain Eukaryota; kingdom Metazoa; phylum Chordata; class Aves; order Passeriformes; family Petroicidae; genus Petroica; species Petroica traversi. The sequence goes on from JAHLSL010000041.1 coordinate 10,120,802, forward strand.
TCTAACCCCGCACCACCTTCCTCCTCCTCAGCATCGCTGCTGCTTGTTTTTGCGGCCGACGCATCCTGTTTATTTAAAAAGGCCCCGGGACAAAATCGGACACGGGACGCGTGAGCGAGAAGCCGACCCTGCCCCGAGCCCAGGGGGACCGGCTGCCTCCTCCGCTCCCTGCGCTCCGGCCCGAGCAGCTCCGTAATTACAAACACCTGCTCACCTCTGCCCCGAGGTCCCGGCGGCCCCGGAGCAGCTGGAGCGGCGCAGAGCGCTGCCAGCTCTCCCGGGAACAGCGCGTTCCCGGGGCCCGCCG
>JAHLSL010000041.1:10127373-10154715 GCA_025920805.1 Petroica traversi
GACAGACTGACCCATGGTCCTGCTATGGACAGACTGACCCATGGTCCCGCTATGGACAGACTGACCCCTGGTCCTCTGCCGAGACTGACCACTGGTTCTCCTGCTGACAGACTGACCCACGGCCCTGCTATGGACAGACTGACCCACCTGTGGGATGGCCCCACCTGCCCATCCCAGCAGTGCATGGGAGACAATGGCTCTTCCTCCCCAAGGAATTCACTGGCAGGAAGCGTATCTGTGGTTCCACTGGCACAAGGGCAATGCTACTTCAAAATTAATGCAAATTTACTCTGGAATAAAAACCTCACGCTCCAAACAGAAGAATTATGTTGAAATAGAGTCCCTTTCCTTCCAGTCTGGTTTTAGCCCAACACTTGTATTCACAAAAATGAAGCACACAGTCAATTTTGGTGTCCCTGCTATAGAATTCAGAGGGTTCACAAGAGACACTGAAATACCCTGAAAAGTGACTGCCACAGACCCTGAATTGTGTGGACACATCCCCACAAGGGTTTGTCATTACAAGCTCATGCAAATTTATGCTTATTACTGTACACTGACTATTGGATCAGATTGTTTTACCATGGCACAAATTCTGGATTTTTTTCAACAAGAAACGACAACGAGGAAGCTATTTCTCTTCCCATCAACTCCCTTCTCATGTACTGCCTTTTCATATACAAACACAGAGGATTATTTTAGAAAGATCTTAGTCTCAGGAGCCTCAATATTATGCATGTGCCTCATTGGATGTGGGTACCTTCCACTGAGCAGTGCCATGGAAGGCAGAGCGCTGGGAGCTGCTCGGAGTGGGCGGCTGCTCCCTTTTCTGACAAACTGGAAGTGGAATCATGTGAAGTCCCTGCTCTTGGCAGGAGATTTTTAGCAGTAAGTAGCAGCTTTATGAGGAATATCCTTTGCCAGGGGACCATCAGCCAGGGAGCAGTGGGATTCTTATTTTTTAATGGACTTTTAATAAGTAGGCCACAAAGATAGACTTGATACAGAGTAGCTTTTTTCTCGGTGTAATTATCTCCCCTCTCAAGCTCCCTGCAGCCTCCGAGCAAATAAGACCACCAACCTCTCAGTGAGAAAAGGAGCAAGAAAGCAGCATAGGGCCACTTGAAAAATGCTCTTTGTATCCGATCTCATCCGTTCTCCTCTCATCTGATACAAAAACCAACCTCTCCTCCCCTCCTCCAAATTAATTAAAGCTCAGCTTTCGGTGTTTAACTGCTTGAACCTTTACCAGCAGGAAAAGATGTGCTCTCTGAGCAGGGGAAATGCTGAGAACAGGGTGCCATGCCTCCCAGTGCTGCAGGAAGGCTGTCTATGATTCTGTCTCCTCCCTGCACATGGCCCATCCCTGTGTGTCCCCCTGTGCCTCCTGTCCTTTATCCTGTCACCATCTCTGGCTGCTGAGACCGGGCAGGTAATGGCAGAGCTGCCAGTGCCAGGTCAGCCCAGTGCTGCAGCTCCCCACAATCCCCACTCCTCACCAGGCTACATGGAAAACAGAACCAGGCACCTTGCACAGGGTTCCAAATAATCCAGGACCCCTGGGAACAAGCAGGGAATAAGTTGGCTGAGCCTGTGGGACAGGTTACTCCCAAATGAGCACTCCTGCAGCACAAGCAGAATTTGAGCTGCCTCTGAAAAGCCTCACTAAGCAGAACACCACCAGGAGCATCCCTCCATCCCAGGCCATGACCTCTCCCGTGATGGTCTGTGCAGTCACACACTGACACAGCTGCTCTGTGGGAGCAGATCCCATCAGCACCACGCCCAGGAGAGACCCCTGGGTCCCTGAGGAGATGCGCTGCTCCCCCCCAGCTTTTAGCAGGATTTTTAACAAAATATTCCTTCCTTTATTACTAAAAATGCCACCCTAAAACGAGTCTCTCCCCAGCAGAGCCTGGAGCACAGACCCAGCCCCACAACAGCACTGTGCCCTTCCCAGACTTCATCCAGGCTCTTCCAGCACTCCCCTCATGCTGTCTTGCAGGAAATGGATGCAAATACTGGAGGTATCACAGCGCAAAGTGTGAGTTTCAAAACCCCCCAAGATCTCTGTGGGAGAGCTGCTCCAGGCTGAATGTGGCAGCTGCTGTTCTGCACCTCTCTCCTACTGTGAATCATGCAGCCAATCCTTGGCTCTTAAAGCTTGTCTGAACATCCCACCTTCCACCTGAGCATCCAACAGCAACGGGAAATATTCTCTGTGTCGCTTCCTCCCAGACTCAGGGGGGCTCCTCAAAATCCACGCTGTTCTGGCTGAGCTCTGCTCCAGGGGAGGTGCAAACCATTCCCTTTGGTGTGATTCCTACTTGCAAAAACAGTCCTAGAGGCGATGAAGCAAGTCCCTGCTTCTGAAGGCTGGCACTGAACGAGGCTCCAAAGGGCAGCACACGTCTCCAGTGCTCAGGCTGATCATGTGGAAAGCATCGTGGGAAATTCTGCAACCAGCGATGCTTTGGATCGTTTTAAAACCCAAAACACAAATAATCCCTGCTGGGTGCAGGATGGGCAGGTCTGTGGCTGCTGGGGTAGGTAGGCAGATGCAGAGCAAAGCCTCTCACTCTCCACACTTGCTCAATTTAACACTGAAACCAGAATGAGCTGTGCTAAATGTCTCCACCGCTAACAAGAAACAAATGTGGCCTCATGTTCCAGTTGCTGTGATCTAACAAAACAGACCATGGTAAACACTATAAAAATGTACTGGAGGGAACCACCCTGTGTTTGCTGGGAGAGGGACTGGATAATCTAATAGGGCTTTATGCATCTCTAATGTCTCTGAAAAAAAGAAGGGAAAATTGGGCCCCGTCCATGACATTCGTCATGTGCTAGCTATTCTGATGTCTTAATGCTGCAGAAATCAAATTGGAGTGAGGCTACCTATCTGCTTCCCAATCAGGATCTAGGCCCAAGTGCTGCTTTTTATGGCCATGCAGCGTGAAGATCTGCTGATGTCAGTGGTGTCATGGGCCAGGCCAGTTTTTCCATCCTTATCCCCACAATATCTGGGGAGACAGTCCCTTTGTCTCCTTGTGACATGAATAATCACTCACTTCATGGACCTGGGGATCCACCAACAGGACCTGCCTCTGGCTGAAGGCGTTTGTGGGGATAAGGCACCTGCCCATAATGTTAGCACTGATCTGTTCCTGGGTATCATGGTATCAGCAGCAACACTGCCAAGGTCATGTCTAGATTTGTATCTTGGCCATGGTAATGGTAAGGGTTGACTCAGCCACCTGTCCCCAGGCACCTCGTGGTGCCCTGGTATCTGCTCTGCTCTTAAACAAAGGGCGATGGATCTCTGCTAGCTTTAGTGCCAAACCTGCCAGCCCCACAGGAGGATCCCCACAGGGATTCTGGACACTCTGTGGCACTTCAGATGGATTTACGTGCTTCTGCTCGGTGTCACCAGAAGTCACTCCCACCCAAACCTTTGCCTATAGGAAGAGCCTTGGGCAGGTTCTGCAAAGCAGGAGCCCCACCCAGCTCCCAGGAGCCCTGTCCCCACTGGCTGTCCTGCCATCTCCAGAGGGGAGAGGGACACAGACCCCACTTGATTCTTGCACAGAGCCCAGAACTCCCGGACAGCCCCATGCTACAGACACACAGCCTCCATTCCCTTTTTTAAGCATCTTGGATTTGTTTGGTTTTTTTTAAAGATACTGCGACCTTGGCATGGAGATGGACAAACACCAACTGCCATTAAACAGCAGGTTCTGAAAAGCTACACAGAGCACAACCACAACCCATCACAGCCTGCAAGCAATATCTCCATGTGAGGAGGGAGGAAAAGCAGCAGCTGGGGGGCTCAGAGAAAGTTCTGCAGCTCAGCCTGAGAGATGACACCTCCACATGCTCCTCCAGCTCTTACCTGGCTCTTCCCGCGCCGCCGGTAATTCCTTCTCACCAGGTTCTTGTAATTCTCATTCTTCTTGGTCAGGTAGTAATAGAGGACACAGTCAGCCACCGTCTGCAACGACACGGGCAGGTCAGGGAACAGCAGGTCCTGCCCTCGTGTGCTGCTGGTGCATGGACTTCCAGGAGCAGTGTCCAGAACCGGTCACCACCAGGTCTCCTGCTGCTCCTGAAGACCTGCAGCCCAACAGCTTCCCCACACCTCCCTCCCTGAGGCTTCCAGTGGAGCTGGAAGAGGGGGACAGTGCTTGGTGTCCCAGTAAAAAGGCTCAGCTCTCCCAAAGGACACACCAGGGTGGTCCTGCAGGCGTGCAGAGATGGGGTGCTGAGCAGAGATCACCCCATGCTGGCAGCAAAGCAGGGCTGACCCCAGATGACCGTGGCAAGCAGAGGCAGGAGAAGGAGCCGCCTGTCACCCTCTGTTGCAGTCCCAGGAGGCACAACCTGCCACACGCCTGTCAGCTGCTGTTACTTCCAGCCGCTCAGCTCGCTGGCTCGAGCACACACGACTTTGTTGTGGACAAATTGAGACCCCAGCACTCAGAAGCTGCCATCCCAACCCCAGTGGCTGCCTCCACGAGCACCAGCACAGACTGGAGGTGTTAGGAAAACAAGGAGCCACAGCCAGGACATATCCTGCTCCTGAACAGCACAAAGTCTGCCCTGCTGGCACCTCAATGCCCACCCCGGGCTACACCTTCACATACAGGATCAGGGGCTTCAAGAAGAAAAATTATCCCACAGATCCATCATGCCACAAGTGCTCAGGAGTCTGGGGCAGCTGTGTGTGCCCGAGGGTGCCCGGGGGCTGTGCTCACCCCATCTCTGCTGCAAGCAGTGGAACCATTTGCAAAAACAGATTGCAACTTTTAAAGTGTTAATTGGATCTCTTTCTAATCTAGCCCTGATTATACACACACACACACGCGAACACAAAAACTTACAGTCATCTGTTCCAAGGGCTAAGATCACTATTTTTTTATAATGCAATTTAAAAATCTATTAATTCATTACATTGAGCCATACTTTGCAACTCTCTCCAACAGGATAATGGATGTGTTCTGTATCATAATTACAGCCTGATTTACAAATGAGTACAAATAAAATTAGAAGACATTTTACAGCTTGGAACACAAACTGGATTGTGAGCATCATCCAAGTCCCACCACTTTCGGCTTTATCAAGTGCAAAAGGATGAGGAGCTGAGGATCTTACAGCAACAGCAGCAGCAGGACGTGGCTGCTGGCCTGCCTTGCTGCTTTGGACAGGAAGGTCAAGGTCTTATAAATTATTTCCCCAGCCTGAGTTATGAGGAATTAGAGAATAATTTAGGCTGGAAGTGACCTCTGCAGGCCACCCCTGAGAGCAGAGTGGTTCCCCCAGAGGGAGTGGACACTGTGTGTACGAAACTCTGCATGAGGTGGGCAGAGGATGCAAATGCCTAAAAGGACCAGAGAAGCAGCAGCTTTGAAATATTTCTTGCTCAGGAGAGCATCCAAGTGAGGGCCACAGCAGTCCTTCCAGGCTGGGTCTGCCCATATGGCCTGTCCCATGGAAGGTACCTGGCCCTGCTCAGAATGGGACCACAGACTCACTCCTCCATCAGGTCTTTTTCTCTGTCCGTTTTTCCATCAGCCCAATTAACAGCAAAAACAAACAGTCCCAGCACCACAAAACAGAGGTCTGGGAAAGGTCAGGCAGTTCCTGTGAGCAGCTATTCCTAAACACCAAGGGGAGGTGTGCGTACTTCCAGGCCACCCACCCCAACTCTTGGACAAAATCGGACTCAGTCCACCCTAAAAAACCTCTCTCTCCCTGAGCAAAGAGACCCCTCCGCTTTGTGCCGGGCAGCTGGGTGCCCACCCCCTGTGTGACAGCCTGGCTGGTGCAGAATGCCTCGGGGAGATGCTGGAAAGCTGCTCCCCAGGCAGATCACGGGGTGGGCTGCACCACCCACGCGCCAGGCTGGCTGCGTTCACACCTCTCTGCTCCCAGCTCCCTTCTCTCCCTTCTCCTGCAGCTGACTCAGTCCCTGTGTCTGCAGGGAGCCAGGAGGCGTCTGGACCCTGCCCGGGGCTCGGAGCCACCACCGCCCACAGGTGCCCAGCATCTGCTGGCAGCTCCAGCACCACCAGACAAGTGATGGAGGAGAGGCAGCACAATTCAGGTTACAGCCAGGGAGGGAGGCTTGGCTTACCTTCCTGTCCAGAAAGGATGCGATCAGGCCGAAGTTCTTCGGGTGCTGCATGAACCTGCAGAGAGAGAGGGAGAGGGTTACTGTGGGTGCTGGCTCTGACCCCCTCACGGCTGGGCTGCCATGCCCTGCGTGCCTGGAGCAGCAAGGCCAGCTCCCAGAGGGACTCTGGGCTTTGAGAAAATATTTGTCTGCTGCTCAGCTTCCCAGAAAGACAGGAACTTTAAATTTAGCCCAGTGGAGCTGGGCTGGTTGGAAGCTTCATATGCAAATGTTCGTCGTGGGGTGGGAGACGGAAGGGGGGCTGGCAGTGCCTGACAGCTGCTCATCCCTGCTCCATCCCATGGCCACCCAAGCCTGGACCAACAGCAGGACAGGGCAGGCACAGAGGGCAGGCACACCTGGCCAAGGGCTCAGGATCTGGCAAGGAAAGGGTGAGGAATTGCCATCACACCCCACACATGGCTGTGAGTGGCCCCGGTGCTGAGCAGGACCCCATGCCCTGCTGGGCTGTTGGGAGCAGCTGCAAAGGACAGGAAGGGAAACCCAAAGCCCAGGAGGAAGCACAGAGCTGCCACTTTGCTGAGTTGCTCAAGAGATCCCCAGTGGCACAGCAGCTCTGACGAACGCAGCCTCATGCCCAGCAAGTGGAGGAGCTGTCAGCAAGCTCATGCCTGGCTCTGGCAGCCCGGGAGGGTACACTGCCTGCTCAGGGGAAGCTGTCCCCACCAGCAGAGATGCCTCCTCCAACAACTCCCTGTGCCCAGCTGGTGTGGAAGCAGGGAGGCCCAGCAAGCCCCTGGCAGGAGGTGCTGCTGCTGGCAGCACAGTTAACCAGTGCACTGCCAAAGCAGGGAGAGCCCAGTGAGTGGTGCCTGTGCCAGGAGAGGTGGCCACCAGCACGGGCTCTGCCCCGGGAGCTGAGCAGTCAGGGTGAGCCACGTTCAGCACGTGCAGCTCTGCCAGCTCCCAGGGGCTGCCAGCTCTGTGCCCTGGGGAAATGGATTGGAGGCAAAAGGTGGGAGAGCCGTGCTGTGGGTGTGACATGGGCAGGATATGGTGAGGAGCTCCACGTCTCCAGCCCTGACAGTGTTTCTCCTGTGGCAACTGGCTGAGCTCTCTCCTGCTTTTGCTGCTCTGTCCCAGTGCCAAACTCAGAGTCGAGCTGAACTCAGTGAGGGCCTGACCAACTCCAGCCAGGGCAGCAGGACATGGGTGTTGTCACCCATGCAGGACCCCCTTATGGTTTGGGTGGCACTGGGAGATTCCTGTCACCATAACTGGTCAGCAGAATAAAAGATAAACCAGAAATGCTAGGGAGGGAGAAAAAAAAAAAGGAGGAAAGCAAACCAGACAGGCTGCTCAGCCAACCCAGGATGAGGGCATGGAGCCAGAGCTGGCTCCTCACTCTGCACACAGCACAAACCAGGGGCTGACCACAGGACGGGGTTTTCAAGGCCATGTTATCAGAGATCCTAACACTCTGCCAGGGGCAATGCAGATAACAATCCACTCTTTTTCATGGGCCAGGCTATCTCCCCATAGAGAGATGGATGCTGCATTCTCACACTGCCCAGCATGACCCAGCCTCAATGCCTGAGCAGCACCCTGCTCCTTCACCAGCAAACCACAGCTTCCATGGGAGCCGACCAGCGATGGGCTCTCCACAGAGACCTGAAATCCTGCCCAGAAGCAAATCAAATCAGGTTCTTCCTCGTGGTTATGTTCTGACAGTTAAAATAGTTCAAACCTGGAGCTTGTCAGCCTTGCACTGCCTGCCTGTTTACTCCAAGAGTCCTCACCAACAAGGCTGAACAAAAGGTGAACCAGGTTTTCCTGGTCTCAGGAGGAGGCCAGCTCTAGGTCACGATCACAGAACACACAACTCCAGTCCACCTTAAAAACCCAGGCCAGAGGCTGCAGCACAGCAGGCAGCTCAACCACCAGCAAGCCAGGATGGGGGAGAGCCAGGGAAGGACTCTCTGCACCCTCCTTACAGCTCCTGAGTACCAATCTCCCAAAACGAGCTCTGTGAGAGCCCTGAAACCCTGCTGCATTTCTGCCTGGAGCTCTGCATCGCCCACAGTGATGACACAGAATCCACCGTGCACTGCAGGATGCACACACTGGGTGTGGATTCTTCCAGCCCCATTAGCCAGGCACAGCCCTGCCATTAAAGACCGAGTAATTAGCCTTTGCGTCATTTGTGGCAAGCCTCGCTGTTTGGAGTGGCACATTTTAAGGCTAATTAGCAATGAGGATTCTCCTCTATCAAAGGCTTGGAGCCGGTTTCCTTGTTTTGTTCTTTTTCGGTCCATCTTGGCAATTAATTATTTCAGCTGCAAACAGCAGTCGTGATGAGCAGGGGGAGGAGGAGGGATCCTGGGCACAGAGAGGCTTCCAGCATGGCTGGCCATAGGCCATGCCCTGATTGTCCAGAGGCCAGACTAAGAGGTGCTGCTGCTTGGGACAAAGTGGCCCTGGTGCACCCATGTACCTCCGTGTCCCTCAGGCCCAGAGCAGAGCTCATCCCACTGGAAGCTGAACTCCAGCTGTTTTTACAGACACTCACAGTGGGGGCACCAAGGATACTCCAGTCCTCCATGCAAACACACTTGGGTCCCTGCTGGGCCATGGGATACAGGAGAGTCTGGATGTGGGACCAGGTAGAGCACCCACATCTTGGCTGACAGCGCAGTGGTACCCAGGGAAGGGATCAGCCACTCCCCAAGGGATCTCACGTGGTAGAGCCAAGCTGTTCTCAAGCACTGCTTGCAAACAGGAGAAAGCACCACAGCCAGAGTCTGCACGTGTCTGATGTGGGAATGCATCCATGGAAACAGCAGCCGGTGGCAGATCCTGCAGACAGCAGGACGGAGCACTGAGGGACAGGCACCAGCTGGAAGCTGCAGCCTGAGGGGCTCCACGTAAGGGGCTTGGATGTTGACAGCCCCAGAAATCCCCAGGACACACAGTGCCCAAAGGACAGCATGTAAATCCAGAAAGGCAGTGAGTATGGAGCACTGGGTTTCCTGGTGTTATCTTTTAACTGCCTGATACAACAGGGAATGCAAAAGCTGAAAAACTTCCCATTCTCACCCTTCCACAGCTCAACACAGGGGCAGTAACACCCCAAGGCCTGAAGTTTCTGTGCAGAAGCATCACCCTGCGCCCAGGTCCAAGGTTAGACAGAATTCTGGATGTGTCCATGGGGGACAAGCCAAGCCCTTGGGAAATCCATGCCTTGGTGTGCTGGAGCTCCAGCTGATCCCTGCACGGATCCTGCCCACACTCCCCAACCTGCTCAGAGAGAGGTTTGTGTGGCTGCACTCACTTTTCCCGGAAGGTCTCCTTCTCCTGCTCGCTCCACATGTTCATCACCTGCCGGTCCTTGTAGACCTTCATGGGGTCATCCATGAGGCCGTTCATGTTGATGAATTTGATGCGCTGCTGGTCGGCATCGTAGAGCATGGGCGGGATGACGGCGAGCTGGCGCATCTGCTTCTCCAGGTTCTTTGGGGAGAGCAGAGAGAACAGCTGGTCAGCACCACGGGCTCGCAGGGGACAGATGTTCGAGAGGAAAAGGACAGGCAGAGGAATGGGAGAATTCAAAAGCAAGCACTAGACAGCTTTATTGCCAGAGTAATTGTAAATTAAACGCTGCAAGAGGCTATCGCTGTCAGCCAGGAAACAATTAATCTTTCGGTTTGGAATAAAAGGCTTCAAGATCCTGTGTGGAAATGTCTGGCTTAACCAAAACAGCTCCTGATCGTGATGAGAAACAAATCAAAGCAACGGTGGCACAGGGAATGCCACCCCCTTCCCTGCCATCAAACCCATGAGCCACATGGAGGTTCAGCCCCCCACCCCAATTGTGAGGGAAGTGGGACAGCTTTGCAAAGCTTCCTGAAAGGGTGGGCAGAGGGAGACATCAGCTTCCCTTCCACAGGAAACCTGAATTGTTCCAGGAGGTTTCAAATGTCACCGTAACGGGGATGTCATTCCTTACTGCAACACCCTGGGACATAATCTGGTGCCTTAACTGCATCCTATGGAGCACAAAGTTCATCCAAAGCCCCAGCTGCACATCAGGACAGGACAGACTGGGCACACTGGTTTCCTAAGTATTTGCAACAGAGAGGCCAATGTGATGCCTCATTTGTGCTGTCTTCTGCTCAAATGCCAGGGCTGTCCCTTCGGCTGAGCTGCTGGTGATCCCCTGGCACAGATCCACCCTCTGGGGATGAAGGGATGTTCTGGCCACCCCCTTTCAGTTGCACCATCACTCTGAGTCCTCCCTGACACCTGGGACATCATTGCTCAAATTCCAACCCTTCACCCAGGAAGGGCAAGTCTCAAGTGCTGCTGTTTTAATTTAGAGCCAGATCCTGGTACCTGGGAGAACAGTAATGGCCAACCCTTCCAAAAAGCTGCTGACTCTGGCCTGCCCAGTGCTGCTCTGCTTCCCTGATCAGACCCAACCTCCTGCTCCTCCTCCTAAAACACAGCTCTCTGCCCAGACAATGACATTTCACATGACCACCTTCCCCATCCTCACCAGGACACCTCCTGTTCAGAACCTGGCTGCTCCAGATGCCTCCTCACAGTGGGAGGTGAGGGACAGCTCACAACTGGAGCCTCAACCTGTGTAATTCAGACTGCCCTTGGTGACAGGAGAAGCCCCTGTGCAGAGCAGAGAGGACACTGGTGGTAGCACTGCCCTCGGGGTGCTGAGTGCTGCCAGTCCAGCCACCCAGACCCCCTTGTCTCCAGCAATGTGCTGGTGCAGAGAGCTGGCCCTGCTGCCAGAAGTGCTCCCCAGCTCTCACCTCCCTGCTCCTTCCAACCCTGTGAAGGAGCTGGAAGCTCTTAAGGCCCCCTCTGAGACAAGTGAAACAGAGATTTGGGGCTCAGCAGGCAGCTGCTGGGGTGGGGTTCAGCAGCACCCTGTGCAGGGGATGGAGGAGATCAGCTAACGCTCACTTGGCCAGCACCTCTGCAGGGCTGTGAAATTTCCCTTTGCTTCCAAGATCTGTGTCCTCCACGCTGTCACCTTAACTGGGTAAGAGAAAGTGCCTGGGATCCCGGAGAGGGATCAGCTGTGGTGTGCAGGCAGCAAACATCCCAGCTATGGCTGGGCTATGGCTGCTCTCCCCTCCCAAACATGATCCATTCACTGCAGCTCGCCTCCGTGCCAAGAGAGTGGAACCCTTGTGAAACCAGATCCAAACGAAGCCGAGGTCACGGGGATGTTTCAAGATGAATGGAGCACTCCCAGAAGATGTGGGCCAACTGGCTCACGTACAAACCATTCATTCCATAGGATTCCCCTGTGTCAAGCCACACAGCCCATTCAAAACAAAACGAAACAGAAAAACCCCTCCACCCAGCAGTCTGGGCGCTGGCTCCCGTCCCTTCCCATCTTCACTTCCAGTATAAACCACAGCCAGGAGGTGTTTGTGGGGTGCTACCCAGGATGAGCAGCATGCTGGGGTTTCAGGTCACTAAGAGACAGCCAAATGCTGATAGACCCAACCCACTGGCCACCAGCTCCATGTTTTGCTTTGGCAGAACCAATGCTCAGCTCCATTACATCTCTCACATAGCTGGGAAGATGCTGATGCATATTAAATAAACCTCTAATTTTGGATCCTGCCCAGAAACTGTGTTCGGCATCACGGCAACCTCCCCAGCCTCAGTGGGACCTGAAGTTAGTGGGATTTGGCCTAGGATTTCACCGTGTGACCTGGCAGTCCTGTCTTGGCCTCCTTGGAGAAGACAGCGTGAGGGGTGAAGAGGAGGAAAAGGAGAAGCTGGGCTCACCTCTTGTTCCGAGAGCCCGTCGATGATTTCGGACACCTCGTGCTCACTGCGTGCGGCTGACATGGAGAGCCCGCCACTGCCCCTCTGTCCTACCCTGCTGGGAAAGGGCAGCCACACTCTCAGGCACTGATGCTCCACTTCATAAGCAGCAAACCACATTCCAGACCATTCTGACCTCCGTAACAGCCACATCCCAATGTTCCACCCAGGCCACCCCCTCCCACACTGAGAGAATGGGCCCATGTTTAGGGCTCGTGAGCCTCCAGCCACTTTCCTTACCTGTGTGAACCTCCTGGATTGCTAGAACACAAGGACATTTTGTGTCCAACCCCATTCTCCCCCCCATTTTCTGCTGTTCACCCCACCACAGCAAAGGCACAAAGGTGCCATTAGCACTGTGCCACCACATCTGGTCTGCAAATGCTGTGCAAAGTTGGAAATCAAACCCACCCATTGACATCTCTCCCTTCCAGTAACAGCCACACATCCCAAAGAATTACAACTTATCTTATTAAGCAGGCAAAAAATTAAAACATTTCTCAGTACCATTTCTCCCTTTCTCTTTCAGACAAAATAAAGCCATCAGATAGGAAATTCGGACCCACCCAATTGTTAGTGGGGCACGAGGATGGGATGCTGGCAGAAGCGTTTAGGTTTTGTGCATATCAGGTGACCCCAGGCAAAATGCCAGGGCTGAAATGGGAAGGACAGGGAGTTTTCAGCAAAAAGGGTGGAGATCATAAAATTGTATCTCCTCCTGGCAGAAAACAACATGACCTCAATCGCACTTCCAGTGAGGGGAGGAAAATGGATAGGGGGTGGAAGAGACAGGGGACATCCCTTCCAGCGAGACATTTCGCTCCCTTCGTATTGTCTGTGGTCGTTCCAAAAACCTCTGCAGATGTTTCTGCTCCCATCAAAGCATGTGCATGCATTAAATCATCAACACGACCAAATGCACCTGCAAATTTTGTACATCTTCATCTGGGCACACCAACAAGGCAGGAATTAGTGCTGTCCCAGCCAGCTGGCGGCACAAGGGAGCTACCCCTGGCTCTGATGTGGCCAGCTGGGAGATCAGCAGAGAGGTGAGACAGGCAGTCACATTCCTGACATTCTTCCTCCTTTTGGCTCTGTGCTGAGCCGCCCAGGGGAAAAAAACACCAAGACTCATGTCTGCTGGCTCTGCCTTCAGCTAGAGAGGGAGAAAAGGCACCGAGAGCCACCCCAGCCCTCTCCTCCCACAACCAACCCCACGCCCATCCCCGAAGAAAAAAGAAAGGCTGTCTGATACCAGCTCAGCCCGTTCCTACCGCTTCTCCTCTAACCTCTGCATGCGCTCTTGCAGTTCGCGCTGCTTCCGGATCTCCGGGAACTGCTTCTCATAGTATTCCCGCACTTTGCTCTCCTTGGCTCGGCGCCGCGGGTTATTTTCGATGCGCTCCACTTTTTTTTCCCAGGCCTCCATCAGCTGGTCATAGCGCTGGCAAAACTTCTGTTCCTGAAAGGGCAGAGGGAGAGAAGCAGCTCAGAGATGTGCCTGGGAAGGGCAGCTCCTCCAGGCCTGGCCCTCGGTGGCTGCTCGGGCTCTGTGAGTCATGTTGCTTAAAGAAATAGAATTTATTAGGACATGGACGTGCTCCAGGGCCTGGGACCAACCCAAGGGTGAATTCTCAAAACAGGCCATCAGGAACCCTCAGGCTCTTCCCTTGCAGATCCAACATCTTTGGCAGAACCAGGACTCTCGCCCTGCGTGGCTTTGCCCACCCCTCACGTCTCCTTTGCATCCCCTGGCCCACCAGCAGCTTGGTTCAGCAGCCAAAGGCCCTGTGCTGAGGAGGGAGCCCCTGCTCCACACCCAGGAGAGCGCAGGGTGCCTGCCTGAGGCCACTGAGCAAGGACAGAGTAAAACACGGCCTTGGGAGGAGGCACAGGGGGCAGGAGAGCTGTCCCCACCGTGTGAGCAGGGAGTGCAGGGCTGTAATTTTGGAGCTGCCAGCTCACTGTGCTGGGGAGAGCTTGCCATGGTGCCCAAGGCCTCCACACACACCAGCTCCAGCACTCACAGCTCGGTGCTGGCAGTGATGATGGGACTGGGGCTATGGGGCAGCTCCATGCAAGGGCCTGGCTCCCCAAAATCAAGAGCCAGCCACCAGCCTCTGCCCACAGCCATACAGCCTGGTGGCCTGGACATACTCAGCTCCTTCACCATCCTAGAAAGCAAAAGTACTTTCCATGCTGCTGCTGCTGCTCCTTTTTGGCCCATGTGACAGGACGAGCACATCCCCACCGACAGCAAACCCAGGCTCTGCCAAACACAGCACCACAAAGGGTTTCCACACCGTGTCCCTCTGGGTGACATCCTCATGGCACACCCACCCAGCCACCCACCAGGTCCAGCACTGTGCTTCTCACTGGGATTTATGGGACAAGCCTGGTAACACTGAAAAACCATTTGCAACACAAATGAGGCTCTTCCATTACACCTCAAATCTCATCTCCCTCCTCCAGCCACACTTGCTGGAGGAGAACACCAGGGAAGGTCCAGGTAGGGAAGGTGCCTGTCTGGTCCCTGGCAGTCACTGCAGTGGCAGCAGGGATGGTGCCCAGGCTCAGCTCAGAGCAGCTGGGGGACCAGAGGGGTTTTAAGGTTTCAGTTTGAGTCAGACAAATGCCTTACAAAAGCCCCAAATCAGGAAGTGAAAGCAGATGTTGCTCTAATGGCAAACCCCAGGTCACTCCTGACCCTGCTTTCCAGAATGGGTGGCTCAGCACCAGCACACTCAGCACCACAGCAGAGATACAGGGAATCCAGATATCAAAGAAATAAATGTATCTCTTGCCACCACCCTATGACCAGAAGTCCCAGGCTGTAGGATTTCCCAGATGCACTTTGTTCTCATCCTGTTTGCCCTTGGCCACAAAAAATAATTGGGAGAAGTGAAAAAAAACCCCAAACCAATGGAAATACACAGCAACCCACAGCCTTTGTCACACCAATCCTGGCACATGGGTTTGGTTTGGCTACCCTGGACCTGGCAATAATCCAAGAACAGCAACACATCTTTGATCTCCTTGGCCTTTTGGAGGCACCTCAACAATAATATGAGGCAGACAAAGCACCTCAAGCCCTAGAGCTGAGCCAGATTAACACTCTTCCCTGCAAATCAATTCCCACTCGCATGCCTGGAGCCAGAGACTGTCCTGCCCTGCATGGATGCACAGGAGGTGCTTGGGTTTCATCAGGAGCTGAAGGAAACAGCCACAAGATGAAAGCGAGGAAGGAGAAGAGAAACTGAAATGCCCTAAAAGCCCACGTGGGGAATCTCATGCTTTGGGCGAGGAGCTACAGGTAACACCAACAGCCCGCGGCAGCTTGGCAAAATCACAGCTGCTGCGTTTTCACCTCTCCCTAAAGCAAAGCCCCCTGAAAACGAGAGCTCCCCACCCTGCCAGAAAATCTGCTACATCCTCCTGCTTTCAGAGCATCACATTTGGGAAGAAGCTAAAAATACCCCGTGAAGTTTACGAAGCCGGTGCCCGGTGCTGCCAGCCTGCGGCACGGCCGGGGGAGAGCCCAGCACGAGGGCTGGGTCTGGTGAGAAGCCTGGAGGCTTTGAAAGGTTTGTCATTCCCTGTGGGAACGAGCCACATTGCCACCACCCCAGCAGAGCCACCTGGCACGGCCCTGGCAGCTTCGTAACCAGCAGGGCGGCTCTTTCTCCTCCTTTTCTTCCACTCCTTGGAACGACTTGACAAAAGCTTGATCCAGAATTCCTCATCTGAGGAACTGGCATTTGAGGATGGAAAAGGCAACATCAATGTCACGCTGCTGATTGCCCAGCACCCCTCACCCTGGCAGCAGGACCAAAGCTTCCCTCTCACACAGCTCTGCCCTCCAGAGGAGGCTCCAGAATGGACTGGCTGAGCATTTCCTGAACGCCCCTTCCCACCATGCAAACTTAACTGCAGCAGAGCTGGGCTGCAGCATCCCCATCCATGGCTGTCTGCTCCAGCTGGGACACACACTCCCTGCAGTCTCCCACATCCTTCAAAAGCCAAGATTACAGCACTGTGAACTCCTCAGGTCATCACAGCCCCACCACCAGGAGAAGCTCCCGGTCACGCACTTCAGGACCAGAAGCATCTGAAGGAACAGAAGATTCCTTCTCCAGGCATCCTCTGAGCAGCCCTAAGCAAGCGTGTCCATTCCTGAGCAACCATCTGTGCTGGCTTTTAGCATCAGCGTCCCCTTGCTCCCCTCCCTGGCTGGGCTCAGCCTCCCCTCAGCCTCTCAATCACACCAGAAAGTGATAGCGAGCCAAATCGGACCTGACATGCGTATCTAAAAATGGATGAGTAGTAACGCTGCCGTAGCAGCTGAAGGCAGCTTGGAGGCTGTGCCAAGCCCCAGCCCTCCCGCAGCCCACGCTCCCGCAGCTCCAGGGAACAGAGCAGCTCTCTGGAGGGGAGGAGAAGAGCGAAGGTGACAGGAGGAACCAGTCCAATTCCTATGCGAGCCCCGTGGTTTTCTTCCCTCGGCGGATGGGGATGAACCTCTCACAGCCAGAACAGCTCCCTTCACCATTCCCTCTCTGCATCATCACCCCGATGGCATTAAATGTCTTCTGCTCTGTTGCCCTCAGTGGAAACAGGAGGAAGCCCTGCAGGTCCTCTGGGATGGGGCTCTCAGGGCTGGACCCTGCAGCGACCGAGCTCTGACCCTGCTCCAGCCAGCCCCGGGCAGCAACAATACCCCAGAAAGTAAAAGAGCCAGAAAGAAACGCTGGCACGTAGATGGGCTTTGCTAAAAATAGGGTCTGCTACAAAATAGGCAGAAAAATAGCTAAGCATACCCATTTTGCAAACAGAATCAGCAAATGTATTCACTTTGCAAATTCAGCAACCGTATGTTGCCTATTTTGTAGAATAGGCAAAATGCTTCCCTAAACTGAAAAATCCCCTTTCAAGGACACTGAATAAACTGGCTGGCAGAAATTCACCTATTTTGCATGACAGGCGACTTTACTGCAAGTTGTATTTTAGGAACAGTGCTCTTGCAGCCTAATTAAACCTTTTCCCCCAGCTCCTTGATATTCACACAGAGCAACTCACTCTAGGTTTAGCACAGTAACCAGGCATTTCCACCAGAAAGCAGTTCCCAGGCACTTCCCTCCTGCTTCCAACAAAACCACGTGATGCTTTGCAATCCCTTTTTTTGAGGAAGGGAATATTGACCCATTTCCCACCATGCAGAAGTCCTCAGCTGCAGCAGGGGAGGTGCCCAGAGCAGCATCTGACTGCTGTGCCACAGCCTGATGGAAGTGTAAGCCCTGTAGCCCCTTGCCCTGGGAGAAGCTTCATCATGGACAAGTCTAAATAAACGTGTATTTGGACACAAATGGGAGACACAACCAGCCCTCAGGAATGCAAGGGCTGTGGCTTTTGGAATCCTGGTAGAAAACAGGGGCAAGAAAACAAAGCACGAAAAAGAAAATGAATTATTCAAAATAAATTAGAAAATAATGTGATATGTACCTCAGAAATGTATGTATTGGAAGTTATTTTTATTAAAGGTACAGCCTTCAAACCACTTCCCAGGCTTG
This sequence comes from Petroica traversi, assembly GCA_025920805.1. Lineage (NCBI taxonomy): Eukaryota > Metazoa > Chordata > Aves > Passeriformes > Petroicidae > Petroica > Petroica traversi. Next base: position 10,144,933 of record JAHLSL010000041.1, read on the forward strand.
TTATTTTGAATTTTTCCAACAATTCCTCCCAGTTTTGGGACTTCTGTCCAAAACCAGCCCTGAAGACACCGAGAAAACCTGCACCATTGCCAGTGCAATTCACTAATGCTGAGCCTGCCCCAGGACAGAGACAGCGAGTCAGGACACAGAATTTACATCTTCCTTGTGAAACGTGAAGAAGCCCTGTGAGCTCAATCACCCATCACTGCAAAATCCACCTTCCTGGTGGGAGCCACTGGTTGTTCTGGCATTGCCTATTCTGGGCTGGCTTTGCCTTCCAGCTCCTGCTGGGAACTGCAACTCTCAGCACCAAAAATGTACAATTTCTGTGAAACCCACTTAAACTTTCTCCTCTGTTTACTGGGGACTTTGCAACAAAAGCCTCTGAAGCCTCATAATCACCCCTGCCTTGCCCCTTACCCAACCAAGACCTGTCTCCTTAAAGGTCACTGAAACCTCCCTCGCAGGCAACGCTGCCTAGAAACAAACTGGAGCAGAGCTTGGATTTTGTTTGAAACCACAAATTCCTAGAACATTGCTCTGTGGTCAGCTGGAAGGAGTCAGAGCAGCCTTCAGACCATCTCCCGGAAGCAGAGTCAGCTTGTTTCACACCTCTCCTAGGGTTCAATTACTCACAAAACAGACATTTATGCTGTGAATAGGCTTTCTGAGATCAATGATGGGCTCTGCTGTGATTAAGCCAGCCCCACGTGTTGGCTCTGTGGGAGGCACTTGGGGAGGGAGGTGCTGCCTGCTGCAGGATCGGGGACCTCTCCTTCACATGTTATTTTAAGCAGGAGAGATTCCACAGTAATACAACAGGCAAAGTACAGAGTAGCAGCACCTCTCTGCTGGAAATCATCCTTTTCTTTCTCACATAATAAATTACGCTGTTTTATACATATGAAACAAGGTCTGAGGGAATCACTTACCCACTGTTTGCGCGCATGATTTCTCCTCTTAAAGTATAAAATTAACTTTTTCCGCATTGCCTGGTTTCTGTAAAGAGAGAAAAAAAGAGATGAGATCTGATTAACGAGGCGGCTAAAATACACAGCCTGGCTTTCCCCACTCCCAAAGGAGCGTGCAGCACAGTTTCCACCTTTACTTGGAATTGCATCAACTTCAGAACAGCAAATGCTCTTATCTCAGATCTCGAGCCAGCTTAGAGAAAGACCAACAAACCCTCTGAGACCCAGAACTTCACCCACATCTGCTGGCAAACCAGGACTGAATTTGAGAACTAAATTAATAAAGTCCCACTGCAAACCTCCCCCGTGGTCTCAGCACCACACGTGGGCAGACACTCAGCTCTGCACCCTTCAATGGCTCAGGCTGCTCCTTCATTAATTTCACACGTTGATCAGCAGAACCCCAAAGGCTTCCCAAGAGTTGGGAGGCTCAGGCCAAGCTCTGCATGCAGGAGGTGGCACCCCCCGAGCAGAGTGCCCAGGTCAGCAGTGCTGGGCATGGGGGTGCACACATGTTCACCCCAGGGCTCTGAGGCCCTGATAAGGAGGCAGGATCACAGCAGGGTTTGCAGCACTTATCTCCTGACCTCTTGCGTCCTTGGAGCCGTGCCCAACAAAGCTGCAAACAGCCAGCCAGGGGAGTTCAGCCACTTGCAGAATCAGGACCTCAAGGGGGACATTGGCCACCACAACGCCAACCACCCCGGCGTCTGCCCTCACTTTCTTCTTCTTTCTACTTTCTAAAGGCAGTGTGAAAGAGCTGCTCAAAGAGCAGCAGCACAGGAGCAGAATGGAGCTGAAAAGGCTGCAGGAGCTCCCAGAGCCCACATGAGCCCCAGAGCTGAGCTCTTGTCGTTGTTCCTCTTGCTAATATTCACAGCAATAAAATCTCTAGGTAAAAGGGAGAGACCAGGGGCAAAGGAGTTTCCTTAAGTCTTTTATCCCGATTAAAGGCAGAGCTGCAGTGTGTAATTACTGATCAGGAGCTTAGCAGTCTCATGCAGGCATGTTCTGTGGGATTTAGCTGAATGAAGAGACACCTTGCTGCTTCCTCATTGCCCTCCTGCATGGCTAGCAGGAAGGGAAAAGCCTCTCTCCTCCCCTTGTAAATCCCTCAGCATAATTAGCAGCAAACGGGACTGTTTGGGAAGGGGCAGAGGTGCCAGCCACTTAGAAAGAACTGGGGACAGTCCTGCCTAAGTTTAGGACTGGAAAACACTGCAAGAAGCATCAAGATTTTTCCCTTTTTCAACTCTCTTCTTGCCACAGCACTGGACCGTGCAGCAACGCTCACAGGAGTGACAGCAATCCCACAGCAAGAGCTGCCCTGGGAAGCACAGCTCCCTCCAGCTCTGTTTGCCAGCCCCAGCTCCTGCATCCCTTCACATCACACACGCTGAGCTTCCCTCAGAGGCCAAGCCCCGTGTGGTGCCTCAGTGGGCAGCAAACCCTCCTGCAGAGACCCTGTCACACACATTTCCTTCCAAGGCTTCAGCTCAGGGCGAGCGCCACGGGTCACTGTGCCCAACACGCACATCCCCATTGTTTGTTTGTTTATCCCAATCCCAATGGGAGCTCTAACACAAGGAAACCTTTGGGGTGGTGCTAATGATGAGCATGTGTGGGATGGTTCCCGACAAGGGGTCATGGGTTGTCCCCTGGGGCCAGCCCAGCTAAATCAAGCCCTGCCCTGCCCGTGTCAGCCTGGGTGACACCCAGGAGAGATGTGGGGCTTTGACACGCTGGTGCTGCTGGATCTGCACAAGTTCTTAGAAAACAGGAGAGTAAATGAAGGAAATCAGCAGCTCTTACGCAGCTGATGGGTTGCCTTGAGTTGTGCATCATGGCTGACCTTGAAAGTGCAAATACAGGCAAAGGCTTAATAGCTCTGCAGCTGCAAAAATCAGGAATGCCTTGAAAGTCAGTGTGTGTTTACCACCACCAAGGCTGAAGTAATCAAAGAGTGAAAGGATTAGAACAACAACAAACCCCCTCATGCCCCGAATGTTTCTGCCACTTTATCTTTTTTTTTTTGTTTTGTTTTGTTTTTGCATAAGGTCAACCTTTCAAAGGTTAATACAATCTTGGTAAATATAAATAGGCTTCACAGTTTATCTTGCTACATGTACTGCTGTTACTTAGAAACCGTTTGCAGCGAGGTTAATTCGGGCCACACGTCTCCCAAGCACACGCTGTGCTCCCCGGGCAAATCAGAGCCCGGGACAACCGCTGAGCACAGGGCTGTCTGCTGGGAGCCGGGCACCGAAATAACACTGCGAGTGGCACATGGCAAAGCTGCCCCTGCAAGGTGCCAGCCCTCCTCCCCTGTCCTCCCCCCCTGCCTGAGTGCTGCGGTTTTCTGGGGCACGAGAAAAGCGTCAGGGATGGAGACCTGAAGCGCACGGGGGTGAGGGAATCGAGCGGCTGCCAGGCAGGAGGGATGGGCGAGCCTTAGATAAAGCAACAGTGACTCTCGTGGGCAGCCTGAAGTACTGCTGGGCTGGCATGTCACACCACTGCGTGGGGAGGGACACAGCTCCCTGCCCTGTCCTCGGCAGTGTCCCTAAGGACAGGGCAGCCTGCGATGGACACAGAGCCCCCCCCAGCTTCTGGAGAGCTGCCAGATGCACATCCCCATCCCTGTGGATGGAGCCCATCTCCATTCCTGACCTCCCCGTGCTGCAGAACTCATCCTTTTCTCCCTGCCCTGCCTGGTGAGCCCCACACAGGAGCACAGCTCTCAGAGCCAGACTCCAAACCACCGAGTGAAACCCATCTCCCACTCCCAGCAAAGCAAAGCGAGCCCTGTGGGAGCAGCTGCTTCCACCTTCACTGCCTTGGCCCAAGGTTGCCTTTGTTTTATGTCTTTCACAATGGAGCCAGTCAAGGAGAGAACCTGTAACTCTGACTTTTGAGTTACTTGGCCCAGGTCCAGGTGAGTGACTTGGCCAGGATGCTTCCGGAGGCTGGGACACGAGGAGGATGCGGGTGCACGCACGCGTGTCGGTGCTGCCCTGTCCCCACGTGTTCGGGCTGCCAGAGCAGGGACAAGGCTCCCAAAGGACACAAAGAGCTGAAGCTCTGCAACACACCTGGCCAAGCCCGTGGAGACCTCAACCGGTGCACGACGAGATGAAAGGAAGTTTGCAATTCAAGCGAAACTAATCAGGGGTATTTAATTACACAGGAACGGCTTTCATCAGCCAGAGCAAACAAAGTGGGGACCGAACTGCACAGAGCCACGGGAAGGAGGCAGCGAGCAGCTGGCAAAGCCATTGTGCAGCAAGATGGATCACTCAGGCAAGGCTGGGAAAGCAGGGAAGCTCCTGGCAGCTCCGGCCAAGCAAAGCACAGAGATCTGCAAGCCAGGAGACCTGAGCAGCACAGCAAGAACACTCCGAGGTGAAACCAGCCCCGAGGCCATGGAGACCAGAACAGCTCTGTCCCCCCCTGCTCTGCTGTGCCTGCTCCTGTGCATGGCGGGGGCCAGGATGCCAAGCTGCAGCTCAGGGCAGTCACTGAGTCCCTGCAGCGAGGGCAGGGAGCAGCTCACCCTGCTCACGGGTCACTGCACTCATTCCCCTGCTTGCTCTGAAACGGCTGGGGCACACAGCTCCAGCTGCCAGCACACTGTCACCTACTAACCCCGAGGCAGGGCACGCTGCTGGAGAGGCAGCTGTTCAGAGCAGCTCCCTGCAATATTTAGAAATACTTTCTGGGGAAGAAAAGCAAGGTGGGTATTTAGTTATTTACCCCAGAGCCCCAGCATCAGTGCCTCTGAGGGTGGAGTGGCAGAGGTTCATGACTCTGGGAGAACAGTCAAGCAGGCTGCTGGTGCCCAGAATCACCTCAGCCTTGCCCTGAGGCCCAAGCTGACAGCACAAGCCCAAGTGTTGCAAGACATTCCCCCCAAAAACCAGTATTGGCTTTTTACTGGCAAGAGGAAGAAGCAGAAGGTAGCAGTGTGTGTCTCCATCATTCAGCAATTCATCACTAGGTAATCTGCTGCCTTGGTGCATGCCAATAGAGAATAAAAGAGATGAGAAACCTTGAATGGGATGAGCAGGGAGCTGCTAGGTGAATTTCTAATGAGGAAAATGTCTACAAGCACTAATAAAAAGACCTGAAAGAGAATGCATTAGTAATGACAGGGTTTGAAAGAACATTTGTGTTACATGTCAGGCTTCGACTAGGAATTTACAGGCAATCCAGTGCTACTAAATCCTCTAAACAGCAAGTAATGAAAAGATGACTTAAATTTCCCAATGTGACAAGTGATTTGGAAAGCCACAGTTGTGAGATTTTCAGAAGAAAGCTGTTCGGCTCTTTTGGGGGGGGAGCATTTAGAAACCAAACGGAGATTCAGAAGCTCTGAAACATCTCTGAAAATCCTGACTTCAGATTCTGATTCTGCAGAGACAGATTTCCTGCCCTCTCCCTGAGAAGCTCTCAGCTGCAGACAGGAACCCAGATGTGCAAATATTAACAGTGCACTCAGCTCTGCTGCTGCTGGATCTGGACACGTGAGAAAACCCAAATCACACCAAGCTTTCCATCTGCTTTAACTGCACATTCAGAGAGGTTCTCCAACACCTCTCTATGCATTTTGAGGGGATGCAACCTGGTTTCACCCCCACATTCCTGAATTTCAGTGTAAAGCAAGGAGAAATTCTTGAAGGGGAGGCTTAAAGCCAACCCTATGACCAGCACCTTGCATGAACTTACCCCGGGCTATTCACTTTGCTTTTTGTCAGCTTTTTCAAGGCTCGGGGAAGCTCACATTTTGCTTTCAAACACAAGACTCACAGACTATGATTGCAAGATGCCTGCTTTGGGAGAGGGGGAGGAGAGGCCTGCTGGGCTGTTTCTCATGGCTGACCGAGCAGGAATCTCCTGCTGTAGAGACGAAGCCCCCTTGGAGAATATCTCTTCAGACAGACAGCAGGTAATTGATCCTGCTCATGTGAACAACATCTTGTCATTTTTCAAACACTCGGAGGAAAGAAGGTTAATATCTTTGGAGCCAGAGTCTGGGGAATACAGAGGCACTACAGAGGCAGGGTGGGAAGGGCAGCTCTCATCCTTGTACAACACCAGCTGGCAAAGCACTGAAATAAAGACCTCGACCAGAGGCAGTGATGCACCAGTGTATTCTGCATTTGTTGGTTTTCATCAAAATGTACAAAAAGGGTCTTTGTATCCTCCTCAACCAAAGCAGAATCACTCGAGTGGTCGCCAGCTGTGCTCAGGGCTGTGATGCACCTTGAAGGAACTTTCCAGTCTGTTGCAAAGCCAAAAAGTTCTCAGCTTGAAAAACAGCAAGGGCCAAGCCAGGCACAGGAGCAAAGCTCACCCCATCCCTCTGAAATGAGGGCACTAAAGGCCAATTTGCCCTCCTCCTTCTTGAGGAGCAAGCGGCAGAGCCCTTCTCTCCACCAAGGCAGATATTTCAATCAGAAAGGACACGGTCCCATCAAAGGTAGGTCAAATCTCTGGAACAAACCACTCAAGGGTGCCTTGGATCCCGCAGCAGATGTAGCATACAAAATTAACCATGTTTGCTGGAAGCCTGCACTCACAGGTGAACCAAAGGGACTGTGCAGACGAGGAACCGAGCACAGCCAGGCAGCTAAATAGGGACTTAAAAGCTTTTCAAGCTGCAAACACTGGGATGAACTGGGGCATGAAATTAATTTTAACTGTACTGAATAGGAGACAGGCCATAAAACTCCATGAAAATAAAGAGACCGGTAACATTTTAGTAAGAGGAGAAATTCTCCTGGTAACTCCCCAGTCAGCTCTATTAGCATACGTGACTCATCCCAGCTGAACAGCAAAGCAAACAAGAAGGGAGAATTAAATGAGTGTTGCAAGGCAGAGAGTATGGCTGTGGAGAAATCGAGGAATCCTGGCTTTCTGATATTCAAATGCCTTCCCATTGACACTCGCAAACATTCAACTGAGAAAAAAAAAATTCACACTAGGGAACATTTTAAAACAAAAACAACAAAAAAGCTAGAAAAGGTATTTGTGACAACAGCAGCCTGGCCATCTTGAGCCCATGAGGCTCCAAACCAGCTTCACATGGGGGCAGCTCCCATTTGGCACAACACAGTGAGGATTTGTGGACAGAATCACAACCCAGATGATTTTCCAGCAATCTGCCAAAAGGCTTTTTCATCATGGATAAATCTGCATAGGGTGAAGCTGTTCTGGAGAATCTGCATCCAATTACACCTTGGCAAAATGCAACCTGTGGTGTCCTGGCAGCTGTCCTGATGCTCTAATGCATCTGGCTGGTGTCTCCCTGCACCCTGGGGATTTACTCCATCTTCTATGGAAACAGCCACCTCCAGGCTACAGAGCAGAAGCTGCTCCTCTGGAGCAGGAAGGCACAAACGTATTAAGAACAAGGAGAAAAAAAAAGTATCTTCAAATTCAGCTTGTGGAAAAGTTGAGGATCAGATGTGAATACCCAAGCATAACTCGGTCAAAACAGAGAAGTCTAATATATTTTGCTGTTGGTCAAAGGATCTTCAATCATTTGCTTAGAATAATCATGTAAACCTTGATTTCATATCTGCCTCCCAAGCATCAAAATGTGCAGAAATGACAGAGAGATGGGAGAAAACACACAGCAATTTCTCTGCATGTCATCCAACAAGCAGCAAAGTGCAGACCAGACCCAAGGACCTCCAAGACAGACCCAGAGCCAAAAGCAGCCAACATCTGGAGCCCAGATTGCTCAGGGGCCTTTCACTGACCTAGATCTGTGACTGTGCTGGGCTGGCATCAATAACCAGCTGAAGGCAGCTAATTGCCAGGTTTCTGGAAGGAGGAGACGGAGGCTTTTCATTAAAATGTGTGGTTTCCTTCCCGTATTTTTGCAGCATTAATCACATTTAACATTAACCCCAAGCCTGCCTGTTCCAACCTCTCCTTGGTCTGTCACTGCCACATGGGGACTGCCACTGTCTGGGCTGGGGACAACCCTGCAGATGCCCAGAGGGGCAGGGATGGAGGGGAACACCTGCTCTGATGGCTGCTTCGATGGGGCTCCACCTCTTAACCATACTTTTACTCCTGACCTGTGCAGTCAGCTCCCTCTTGTTTGTGCCTGTCTTCCAGGCAGCAACCCAGGACAGGAAATGGTTTAAATCACAGGAAAATGTGATCACAAACCCACAAATATTGGCAGGGGAATGGAGAGTGGGTGAAGCCTCTGAATGTACTTTTAACTCCTTCTTTCAAGGACAACACTAGAGATCAGCTTGAAATTGCATTGCTGGCTGTGACACCCCTGGTTCTGATGGGCTGTGCAAGTCCCCAGCTCTCGGGGACCCTCTCACCCTGAAGGGCCCCACACCTTCCCAGTGCAGGTGCTGAAGGTGGCAGAGAGCTCTCCTCGGGCCAGCACCTCGGGTTTGGTTCATCAATCATCAGCCCCCCGAACCTACAGGGACCCCCTGAAATGACAGGGACTCCCCGGAGGAGCTCAGGGGCTGGGCTGACGCTGGGTTTGAGTGTTTTGCAGGGAGTGCATTGCTGGGATGACACAGGAAGCCTTGGGTGGAGCAGGAATGGGGCAGGGCCTGGCACGGAGCAGTGGGGTCACGTCACCAAACCCTCCCCCCCACGGCCCTTGGGGACACAGAGCCCCTAAACATTGCCACCTCCTACCATGCTCCCCTAGAGCAAAGGTACAGGAACTCTTCCCTTATAACCCCCCCCGAGATCAATTAACATACCGCTGAAAAGCAAGAGATTATTAGCTTTTGTTAATAGATTATTAAAGATGATTATCAGCAGCTGACCGAGCTGGTACCAAAATAGACACGCTGCAGGCAGCTCAGAGCAATCATCAGTTCATTCAAGGCAGATAAAAAGTTTCAGATCTGGTTTGACTATTTAAATTTCCAACAATAATCACAATTATCGCTATTCTCATTATCTGTTATAGTTCTTCTATGTTCAGGAAGTCACTGTGGTTATTAAACACATGCTGATGATTAAATCATGTATTGAGGTGATAAGTCAAATTAGATGATTGCAAAGTCTCAGTAAGTATCTTTGAAATAACCAGTTGTTATTAGACATTCAAGAGGTCCTTCATGAAAATCTAATTGTAATTGCAACTTTTCATTTTACCTCGTCTTGCTTGCATGCAAACACACACACACATGCACACACTGGCAGCTGATTTCATATTTCAGTACGGGTGAAACACAGAAGAAAGCACTTAAGGTAAGTGCTGTCTGGGAAAACATCAAGGACCACATCCACCCCACCCCGAGAAAATCAAACAGCACCTTCAGCATCCACCTTAAGCTACAGCTCCCGACTGCTGGGCTCCTGGAGCTGGTTTGTGCTTCAGGCACCCAGATCACCTCTAATAGGATGCTCACAATCCCTCAGCAGCTTTAACTGGGGTCTGGGAGCAAGCTGACACCCCTCCTGCTCCAGCCTACTGCCCAACCTGCCATTTAAAACAGCTTTATTGCCACGTACTTACATTTTAATGTTTTCATGGTACTGCCTGGTGTCTGAAGGCTGGTTGTATAACGGCTGAAATAAATAAGAGAAACGAAGGCATAAATGGCACGGTCTGACATTTAGAAAGTTAAACCCCTCGGCAGCACTGCCACCTCGGTGCCTGTCCCTTCCCCGTGGCCCCAGCCCCGCTCCCGGCCGTACTGGAGGGTGCTGGCTCCTGGCAGAGCTCCGGTGCATCCCGGCAGAGCCCCGGTGCAGCCCGGCGGTACAGCCCGGCAGGACCCTGGTGCATGCAGCTCAGCAGAGCCCCGGTGCAGCC
>JAHLSL010000041.1:10155115-10183426 GCA_025920805.1 Petroica traversi
CGGTGCATGCAGCCTGGCAGGGTCCCGGTGCAGCCCGGCAGGGCCCGTGGCAGGGCAGGCAGCGCTCAGGCAGCCGCTCAGAGCGCTCTGCGAGCGTCCAGATAAACACGGCACGAGGACGTGGCTGTTATTCACCGATTCAGGAGCGCACTGCGCCTCGCAACAGATGCCACGGGGGAGGCGAGGGGAAAGCGGGGCTCGGCGAGCGGGAGAGACAGTCTGGGAGCTGAGCTTGTTATGTCTACGCGGAAAAAGCCTGCCTGAGCCCTCCCGGGGAGCCAGGCACAGGACAAGTGTTTGCCCCTGGGCTTCCAGCGGGGCCGGGTCCCCAGGCAGGTCACCCCAGCACCCCTGAGTGCAGCAATGCTCATCTGCCCCTCAGCAGGGGCAACTGGGCTCCAGCAGACAAGGGTTTTCCCAGGGCTGCTCTGCACCCCACACCCTCAGTGGGGATGTGGCAGGGACCTCCTCCTCAGGAGAGCTGGATCCACCCCTGGTCACTGCCCCTGCTACCTCTCCCTTCCCAGGTATTTACCCTTTGGAACATGGAGGGTCCCTCCTGGAAGGGAGAGATGCCACAGAGACCAGGCTCCATCCCACCCATTGTAACTAACGGCTCAGCACACTCTCCAGGGGCTGCCACCAGTTGTGTCCACAACAGGAGGCTGTCAGGGTGCTCAGGACTGAGCCCTTCAACACTTCTATTCATTGTCTTAAGCTGCTGTGAACACGTCCAAGACTGGGATAACCAAAAAGCTTCCCATAGCCCAACCATCACCAGCAACCAGGCACCTAAAGAGCACAGCTCAGGTCTGACCACAAAAACATCACCAAGTACTCCAGCAGTTCATCCACAAAGCTTCCCAAAACCAGCATCTAACATTTGTGGCCAAACACAGGCAGAGGGACACCTGATGGCCTGGTTGAAGGCATCATCCTGACCATGGATACTCACACCAGCTCACACTACTACTATGGTCATAGGGCTGTGCTCTGGGTCTACCCAATTTCATCCCAGATTAAACACAGGAAAGGGCCAAACATCTGCTGAGCATCTGCTCAACCAGGTGAGCAGCACTGGAGGCAACAGGACCTGTAAACAAAGACGGGTCCTTTTCCCCTGCAGTTGGAAGAAGGTGTTACTCCCACCTCCTCTGTGGTATCTCCCTACCACCACCACAGGTGCTTGGCACAGAAGCTCGTTTTTCCACACAGCCTGTCTCTTCTTCTCTGCAGAACACAGACACTGCCTCACCACTCTGCTGCCACACAGGACAGCCACATCAATCCACACAGAACAGAGACTGGTGTAGCTCTGCACGCTCCATCACCGCTGCACCAGCAGCTCAGCAGCTTCTCCTCCTGGCTGCCTTGGACGTGCCCCTCTTGGCTGGGAAAGCACAGGTAATCCCCAGGCGGAAGGGGCACGCAAGGCTCGTAATCCCCAGGCACAGGAGATGAACCACCGTGTTCCAGGAGGGATGCAGGGCTGACAGCAGCATCCTGTACCTGGCGAGGCTGCACGTCTGCCAGGAGACCCTGCCAGGAGACAACTGGCCACCCCATGCTGGCAGAGCCAGGGCAGATGGGAGGGATGAGCAGGCCCTCATGAAGAAGACATTCTCAGTGGTATCCCTTCCCCAGGGGTGTTGCTATCACGAATCCTCTCCGATCTGCTGGTTGGACTCCAGGCTCAGAGCTGGCTGTGCACTTCATGCTTGGAAAGCTCAGAGGAACACAGACATCGTCTCCTCACGTAGCTCCAGAGGCAGGTCTGCACCACAGGGAGAAGAAACAGAGCCACAGCTCCAGAGCATCACATCCACACCAACCCTGGAAAGCTGGAACGACCGCTGGGAGGTCTTGACGAGGAGCTGTCTTTTGGAAGAGGACTGAAAGAACTAGAAATACTGAGAAATAAATGTCTCTCTTCCCTCCTTGCTCATAAAAATCAAAGCAAAGCAGCTTGCATGTGGCAGGTCACAGAGACCTCCTGGGAGATGCAGTGGAATTAATATTTTTGTTTGGAGCTGGGTTAGAAAATGCTCACATGCACACAGACATCACAGATCCTCTAATGCCCACCAGGTGATCAAAAGCTAATGATTCCTCTCCACTACAACCTATAAATGATATGAACACTTAGAGTCTTAGCTAGCAAACCTAAATGTTAGCAGACAAGCACTGGAACACATCACTTTAAAAGGAATGCCCAAACACTCAGAAATAAGAAATTCTGGTATTCAAACCCAAAATCCACATGACACCAGCATCTCAAAGAGAATTCCATCTACACAACAGCCTCAGCACCGTAACTCGGCCCATGCAGTGGAGGAAGCCCAGGAGAGAAATTCTACTTACCCACAGAGAACTTACAGACTAAATACTTAAAAAAACTTTATTCTCAGCAGGGAAGGGACTGAGGAACAGCATCTTCCCTCAGAGCCATCCACAACTCCTAATCCCACCTTTCTCAGGAAGTAAGCAGAAGTAAAGCTCACAGGTCAGATAGGTAAGGTGATGTTCAAAACATACCCAGTATTTCTCCAGGGTTAGGAACATGTAATGCATTTCTCTCGGGGATGACATTTTAGAAAAACATAATTGCAATGCAAAGCTATTACTGGAAAAGCCCTGGATTTACTGAAAGCTCTTTAGAAAAAAACCAGAATGCAAGGTCTCAATTGCTCTCTGGACACTGCAGGGTTCAGACTATGCATCTCAAAAACATTCCTCCCTGGGGGAAACATGGGGATGTTTTTAAAATGGTACCACTACACTGCAGGGATGAAATGAGCAGAGCCCGGCTTTACTGAGTCACAACCTCCTCCTGACCCAGAGGGGAGCAGCAGCTTCCCAGGACCCAAACTGCTTCCTGGGAATCCCTGGGCCTCCTGCTCCAATCCTGCTGCCACGAGTGACTGATTTCCATTGCAACCTCTCACCTCAGCCCATGATCCTGGCACACTGCCCACTACCAGCACCATCACTGCTCCAAAGGCCCTCTGAACAGCCAGAACGGGACATCCGAGCAATGCACAGCCCTGCTGCTGACAGCCACACCTCTCCTTGCAGAGACTGGATTGGCACCAGGATGCTCATCCTCCCTGTGGGGGCTGTGGCAGCCCCAGGGCTGCAGCACGTGGTGTGTGACATGATGGAGCAGGCATGAGCACAGGGACGAGCATGCAGGGCTGCTCTCCTTCCTGGAGCTGCTTCCTCTCCAGCTCAGAAGAAGCTGTGACTGCTCATCTTGTCTCCTGTAACCCCTGGCAGGCCCTGGGCACTGCTGTGCCCGACACAGCGTGGGGGCTGGGCCATAGGAAGTGCCTCTCCCACGGCAGATGGACCAGAAGGTCTGCAGGATGCACACTGAGCCCAGCTGGGTTTTCTCAGTGAGGTTTCCCATTTTCCCTGCCCCACAATGAGTAAGGCACAGAGACACAGGAAAGGTTTGCACTGTTACAGCCCCCTCTGTTCAGTGTCAACACGAAACATCAACAAACTAAAAAAAGGAAAAACAGAGGGAAAAGAAAACCAAACAAGGGAGGAGGAAGGAAAGGAAATGCAGCATCTTTCGGATGAGGAAGCACCAACCCTGGGCACTGCCAATCTTCAAGCAGAAAGAGCAAAGGGCTTGACCCTGGTGACTCAGAGGAATGAGTGTCACCTCCCCAACAAGGAAGTGGGCTTTGTCACGTGTGACCCCTCCCTTATGCACAGGGGAAGACAGCAATTAGTGCCACCTCCACAAGGCAAGTGCAAATTACAGCTGTCGAAGCCTGTGAGCTGCCTGCTCCCCTCTCACACAGACAGCTCCCTCCACTGCATCCCACGGCTGGTGCAAAGCAGGAGATTCTGCCAGACTGGGACTGATCCTTCCAGCAGCCTCACTGCCACTGCACCTTTTCCAGGCACCCTTCTCCAGGACTCAGCCCCCAGAGGGTTGTTTCCAGCTGCCCCTCCAGCAGTCAGTCCTTTGACTTACAGATGGATTTTTCCAGATGGGGGAGCAGCTCAAAACTGACAATTTGTTCTAAGTTGTTTTCTCAGCTTCCCTGTGCGTGAGAGAGCCCGAAATGGGAAGTGTGCGAGTCCTGATACCTGCAGGTTGTGGCAGCTGCAGGCGGGCTGTGCTCACGGAGCACCCTCCTCCATTTCCAATGGCTGGGACAGAGGAGAATCCAAGCACCCATCCCTCCACACAGCACCTCGAGCCTGGCTGAGCAGGCAGCAGCCCCGCAGAGCTGGTGCTGTGGCTGCCAGCACCATCCCAAGTGGAGGCAGACAGTGCCACAGCCCCTTCCACCCTCCAGCTCCACTGCAGCGCGCGAGGAAGGAGCCAAAGGGTTAAACCTCTCCGAGGAGGGCTCTGCGTCTGTGTCTGCCTGTGTTTCAGTACTCATCTCAGTCACTCTGCTTCCTGCCTTGGTGCTGTGCCAGCAAGAGGTCCGGGCCAGCAGCACACTTCCTTCTGACAGACACACACACAGAGGGTGCCACGATCGCTCACCACCCAGGAGCCTCTCCAAAGCTGGCCCAGCTCCCACTCCCCACAGCCACAGGTAACACTCACCAGCTCCACCTGGGGACCCAGCCCTTCCAGGATCCGGTGGGCAGCCTCCGCCTTCTTCTGCAGGGAGGAAAGGGGAGAGGAAGAAAAAAAAAGTTATTTGTGCCATGGGTTACAAGTCGCAGCTCTCCGCTCCAGCTCTCCCCGCTGCTAAAAGCTCTTCTCAGATCTCCACAGAGCCATCACAAATCCCAGCCCTGCCTGAGAGTGGGCGGAAAGGCTCAGCTCAGCCTCTGGCCCCGCAGGAAAAAGCCGTGGGCGAAGGGCTCGGGCGCTCGGGCTCTCATGGCTTTAATGCATGAGCTGTGGGCAGGCAGTGACCCCTGTGGCTCCCTGACCCCTGGGGGTGCCAGGCAGGGATTGTGCCCGGTACCTCCCTGACCCCTGGGGGTGCCAGGCAGGGACTGTGCCCGTTACCTCTGCACGGCTGCCCTGCGAGGAGGAGGGCGGGCAAAGCTGCACGCACGCAGAGATGCCCTTTCTAGGATTCATCGCTTGACGAGCATGTGATCATTAGAGTTGAGCTGCCCTTGGCTCGTCGTGCTCTCGCTTCCCTCCCCTCCCTGCCGCAGAGCAGCCCTTCCTCGTCCCCTCCCGCCCCCCCGGCCAGGCTACCTAGTGCTTATTAAAGGCAAAAAAAACCACCCATGAACACGTGTCAGGGGCTGTGCAGTGGTTACTAATTAAACAGGCCTGGAAAAAAAGACATGGGCTGGCTGTAGCAGGAGTCTAAATAAAAGATGACATTTTCAGTAAACAGCACTTCCTCGCAAAGCCAGGCTGTGCAGGGGGGGTTACTGACAGTCCAATAAATCCAGATCACTGCGTGCTGCCGGCACCACGGGCTGAGCTGCTAAAGCCAAATACCTGACAGTGATGGGGATGAGGAGATGGATTTCCAGAGGTTCGGATAAAATAGGTAGTTTCAGCTGTTTTGGGGTAAGGGAGATAGAAAATCCCCAGCTGTATAAAACAGGGAGCTGAGCCCCAGGCCTGGGGAGCAGGGCTGGACTGGGGTTTGGGCTCCTGGGAGAATCAGTGGGGCTTGGCAAACACTGGGCAAAGTTCCCCAGGGCAGGGAAGGGATTTCAGCTCCAGGGGTCTGGCTCATGTAGCTCCAGCATCAGGCACTTCTCACGCTGGCTCAGGGTAGGATGAGTTTCCCAAGGAAACACATCAGGAATGCCTTGCCAAGGGCTGGCACACAGCCCTGCCACTTGCTCCCACATCCTCCCCCGTGGAGGATTTCCAAAAGTTTCATCTATCCCCCACTGCTGGCAGGTCCTCAGAAGCACTGATGCAGCTGTAGGTGTGCAGACTCCTCACTGGAGCCTTGTGCACCCACACAGGCTCTGATCTGCTGACAAGCACTTTGAAAATCACCCCAAGCAGCTGCGTGGGTCACCCTGCCCATAGTGGGGCCCAGGCCCCACTCAGATGGCCCTGGCCAAAACCACTCCCATCCCAGCTGCAAAGCCTGAAGCAGGTGTTTCACCACAGCATGAGCAAGAGAGGTTTCCAGTTCCTGTATTTGCTGTAAGCTCAGGAGGACGCAAAGCTCCTGTGCAATTTTAAAGTGACTTTGAGGATGCAGGGAGCCCACACAGGGCAGGCAGCAGCCCTGCTGCCAGTGCATCCCTGCCTGGTTATCCACAGCACCCCCACACCAGACCTTGGGGGTCACAGATGTCACAGTCACTGCCCACCTGACCCTGTTAATGGGAATGAGCCAAGTCTGCCCAGGGACCTGCCCCTTGGAAAAAATTCAGCACACAACAGAGAACTCTGAGCCAGAGCTTAGTATTTTGGTCTTCACGAGCTATAAAACCTGCTGACCTTGGAGAACATCAGCACTGTGGCATTAAGAAGTCTTACAGAATGAAAATCAGGGGGTAAGACTTTGAGGAGAAGAGAGATCATTAAAACTGCTAAAAACATTCTACATCAGCGGCCAAGAGGATGATTTGGCCAATGCCCTCCTGCCTGCCATTGGTTGCTGGTGAGCAGGAGCCATCAGCTTACCAAAATTTTTTGATGCATACCTGGGACAAAAAGCAGCAAACCAATTAATTGTAGTCTGCATAATTATGGGTAGAAGACTGCAGCCTCACTCTGGGTAAACAGTCCCACCACGGGCCTGTTCTCCTGGGCACCAGGGCTGGTAGAAGATGCCTTGGCAGCAGGGATGGCACAGCAGGGGACTGGTGATGCTACAGGCCCATGTGCACAATGAGATTAACTTTGAGAAAAAGCTGAGAGTGTTCAGCTTGCTGCATTTGCCACGTTTAGACAACTTAATGAGACGAGCCAGAGGCAAACCACCATGGGCAGAACATGTGGCAAATCAAGAAGAATGACATAATTTGTCTTGCATTAACCAACTGCAATATACACGTCTGCAGAACGAAAGATCAGGAGGGGAAGCAATTCCGAGCACGTCATATCTTTGTATGTACACAAAGAAATGCCTCTATCTTGAAAGCTGCCCAATTAACACTTGACACCCACTGTAATTGCTGATGCTCCTTGCTGCCTTTATCAGATCATAGCAGAACCATAATGAGCTGTCTGAAAGGCCCTGCAGACCGAGGTGAGAGCTGCCAGCAGAACTGGGAAGAACGTAAAACACCCAGCAGAAGGTTCCCACCACACTGGGGCTCATCTGTGAGGACAGACAGACACAGGGAGGTGTGTTCCTGCCTATGGACACAGCAAGCCAGAAGCCTGACTGGAGAATTTAAGCAAACCTCAAACTGTTCACGTAAAAAGTCAGGCCCTCCAGGCCCTCCCACAGCAGCAGGATTTTTCAGCAGTCCTGGTAAATCCCTTCCCTTTCAAAGGCACAGCCACCTAGGACTTGGTTCCAATACCGATTTTGTAAGGGGTGTATTTAGTGATGGACCCTGCAGAAGAAAACCACAGGGTTCATCCTACATCTACTGAATTAACCCACCCGTGCCTGCATTCCTATTATTTAACAGAAATAAATGCATCAACAAGCAAACCCAAGCCTTTACCTCTAGGGAAATACACGGAGATTCCCATCTGTACAGTCCCTCTGCAGCTCCCCAGCAAGCAGGCAAAGACCTCTTTTTCTTGATCTGGTACAAAATCCTGAAATATTGCTCCAGGAGTGGAGCAGTGGTGTTCATGAAGGAACCTCCAAGTGCACTTTTTGAGGGATCAAGGTGCCTCAAGAAGCACATCTGAACCAAAACCAGGGTCACTGAGGGGCCCACGGATTCAGAAGGGAACCCACAGATGTGGCAGGCAGCAGCATTTGCCCCTACAGAACCTCTCTCCCCCTGGGCAGGACGCAGGCAGGCAGATCGTGCTCTTACCCCGGCTCATGCTCCTCCAAGGGGCCTGGAGCTAAAGAGATCTTCACCAAAAACCTCCCTGCAGACTACAAAAATCTTCATTCTCGCCTAAAGAGCATTTGGCTCCCAAAGCAAGCTCCAGCCCCTTGCTTTTCCTTTGAAGAGACTTAAAATAGGCTTGGGAGGGGAAAGCAGGCAGGAGAGCAACTTTCCGGCCATGTGAGCTCCCGTGGGGATGACGAGCCAGCCCCACGAGGCAGCGGAGCAGCCGAAACCAGAGGAGGGAGAGTCTGGGATTTTGCGTGGGCTCCTCTTAAAGCAAAGTTTAAAAATGGAAGAGGAGGAAACACAGGAGTTATTTTGAGAAAGCGGATCTGAAATTAGGAGGCGGCACTTTCTTGGACCGACTCCAGCCATGGTTCCATGCAGCACAAAGCTGCTGCAGCTGAACTGTGCTCCCGGGGTTATTTATAGGATCCCGTAGGCAGCAGTGCTGGGGAAGGGGAGGGTTTTTATTTGGGACCAGGCATGTCCTGCACACAGATATGCAAAGCCCTCCCAGAGGCTGTGCACAAGATGGTGCTGGGGAAAAGTTCCCATCCTGGCACCACAACATCTCCGGGATGGGTGGGGCTGTGGGAGCATGGCAAAGAGGCAGCCTGGAGTGGGATTTTGTTTAAAACAAAGTTCAGAAGTGTGGCTGAAGTCAGCAGAAATCGTGGAAACCCTCAGGCCAGACACCTCTGTGCATGCAGCAGAAAGCAAACAGCACAGCCAAAATGTGCTGGGCTCAAACCACGACCTGGCAATGCCCACTCCATAGGGAAAGACTTTCACTCCTACAACCACAAGCACTATTTTTTCCTCTCCTTTAAACCTCAGCGCGCTCTCTCTGAGAGCCAAACCACCCCAGCAATTTGTGCCCTCCACACAAAGCAGGTGGGATGAGCCCCAGAGTTGTGGAAGTGAAAACAACACTCCTCCCTCTCCAGCTCCTGAAGGCATGGGCACCACAGTGCTCTCAGCAGACCCAGAACGAGTGCCCTCCCCTGTGCTCTCCTTGAACCCAAAGCCCTGAGCACCAGGCAATGTTGGTCAGCCTCACTGAGGCTGAGCCAGCCCCTCTCACCTGGCCCAGGGCTGATGCTCTCCAGGGGTGCCCATGGGGTGCAGCTGCTCCCCCACGTCCCTGTGTCCAGCTGGAGCCATCTCCCCACCACACCAGCAGTGCCAAAGTGCTGCCCCAAGGCTGGGGCCAGCAGATGATGCCGTGGGGGTTGCAAATGACTCATCACAATTAGTAAGAAAACAGAGGAAACCGGTGAGTTTGGAGCTGTGTGGTCACACCAGTTCACACCAGCCCCCACCCACCCTGCACAGACTGGGACAAGCCCACTCATTTCAGCTCTTGCTGCTCTCTGGCTTTGGCTCAGCACTGCCAGGCACTTTCAGTCCTTGGCTCGCTCATACCCCATCCATGGCCGTGGGGGAGCCCCCAGACACAGCTGGCTTTCCACTCACTCTCATCCTGCCCTGTTATCTGCAAGGCTGTGCTGCCCTTCAAAGGCACTCCAGGGTTAAAACGCTGTGCCAGCAGGGTTTGGCCACTGCAAACCGTGGCTGAACGTTCCACCACTGCAAAACTGCTGAAAGTGTTGGCACTGCAGAGAAAACTTCCAGAAATCCACGTTTTAGCACTGCAGCAGTTACAGGAAAGCTCCAGGCACCCAACCCAAGAGCCAGGGCTGTGCTGCAGTCTGCTTTCCTCCCTCCAGCAGATTTGGGATCTCTGCAATTCTCATCACCACTTCCAAGACCTGAAAATGCAGGACACGGCCTTATCTCATCTGGGTTCATCACAGACAAATCTTCTAAGACAATACATCCATTAGGAACTCCAGATCCTGAAACAGACCATTAAAAAGCCAAAACAAATGAAAGTTTCCTTAAAATCCAATAAAAAACCGAAAATATTCTCAATGACTCCAGGGTAATTGTTTAAATTTTATCTTTTCAGAAATCTTGCTATCATGCAGAAATGTCAATAACATCTGCATTCTGGCCTTTCCAGTTTTCCTCTGGACTATCCAAAAGCCCATTTTGCATCATCAAGTGCAGATGAGGCAGAATAAAAGTTATTAGAAACAAATGCAAAACAAACAAGGCCCTTTAATCAGCCAAATACGAAACGCCCCCATCCCAACTATCACCTAAACTAGAATTTGAAAAAAGCCCCGTAGATTAAATGCTCAAAAGCACTTTCACTGATAAGGTCTTATTTACTGCACCAGCTCAGTGCTGACGAGGCAGGCCCGATTCTTCCCTTTCTCATGTAAATCAGGAGCTCATAGAAAATCAGAGTTCTACAGACATCAAATCCCTGTAGGATCTGAGTCACACTCAGTGTCTGTGAGCAGTTAACGGCAAGATTATACTTTGCAATGCTAAAAGCCTTCATTTATTTATTCTCTTATTTATGGATGGGGCATTAATGCTTTATGAAGGTATTTGAGGGTAAACGGATAGCTGGGAACACGCTCCGCACAGACACAACAGCAGCAGGGGGTGGAAAAAATTCCAAACAATCCTTTGAATTCCAATTTTACAGCATAATGCTGAATTTATAGATAGATCGCTGTGCCCTTTTGAAGGAACAAGCATCAAGACAGAAAACGAATTAAAATTTAATCTTATTGATTTCCACCAGCTCAATCCCAAGAGCAAGACAGACGCTGCTTGCACCGCATCAAACGCAGTTTTTCAGAGGGCTGACAGCAGAGCAGGGATGGGCTCCCGGGGCTGTTGGCACTCACAGGGGTGACGTGGGGGGACTGGTCCCAGCCTGGCTGCTCTGTGGTGGGTCACAGCACGAGGTGTCCCCTCCCTGGCACGGCGGGGAGGGCGAAGTCACGCCATGTCCTGACACGACCTCTGCCTCGCCGATAAATGAGAGCAATGTTTCAGAGGAAGCTGACGTGAGCTGCTTTGCAGGGACACGAGCACAGGAGCTGCTTTCTGCCTGCTGGACTCTGAGCAGGAGTCCTGCGGGCTCCAACCACCCCCATCTGGCTGGCAGAGAGCTGGAGAGGGGCTCCACATCACCGTAAGGTCAGAGAGATGCACCGGAGTGTGGGAGAAGATGGGGACTTTGGGTGTGCAGGTGACTTGGAGCAGAATTCACCCAGCCAAGCCATGCTGGGCTGCTGGGCAGCAGCTTCCTCCAGGACACACTGCCAAGGAGAGCTCAGCCAGCCCTGTGCCCCAGGAAAGGCACAGAGCAATGCTGCTCTCCTCCTGGGCCTAGCAAGGCACTTGGGAATTTCTGTTTAAAGTACATAAACAATTCTAGCCCAGGTAGGTTAAATCGATTTCAAGGGAAGGTGGATGCAAGGAATCCTGTGAATGCCCAGTGGAATAAACTACAGCTAAAAATACACACAGATGGTCTGTCCTGGTTACGGGGATTTGAGGTGGGAAAAGGCTAAATTCTGTCAACACAATAACACATCCCAGAGGTGCAAATTAAAGCCCTCAAGGAGGCTGTGTCACACAGCCACCACCTCTGAGGTGCCAGACCCAGCAGAGATCAGCTCTCTTCCACAGGGGAGACACTAAAATCACTCACAGGGTTTAATTTAGGAGATCCCCAACATGTCCATCACTGTCAGCCTCTGGATCAGCCAAGGCATCCATCCCAAACCTGATTTCTCCAGGTAGCTCTGGGCCCACCTGCCAGCACCCAGCTCCTGAAGGAGCCAAAACTGTCCCCTGAGGTTCCCACAGCACTTTCCAAAGGCTCTTGCCAGTTTTAGCCCCCATAACTATTTTCAAACATCATTTTTTTTCTTCAAGGACTGAGCACACTTTTGAAAATAGGATCAAATGCTTCTGGCAATGCTGCCCACTGTCTGTTCTCAGGTTAGCCCATAGACAATACCAAAAACATTAACTCCCAGTCCCATAAATTCTTTTAAAAATGGTACACTTGGCACTTAGAGTTGAAATTTTGGCTTGGATACACAAATGTGTGTTTTTCTGTGTTACACTGAAAAGATTTCCCAAAAAGTAGATTTTCAGTTGCAACTTCACAGCTCATCTTTAGACACATGGCTTCAGAAAATGGCTCTGGCCAGTGCATAGCAAGGGAGGCATCTGGATCTTGAATATCAACTGTTTCTCTACAATCCAAGCCCCCAAAAGCAACCACAGCCTCATAGTCCAGGATTTGACTGCAGTCAAGAGCAGCTTCTCTCCACTCTTCCCCAGCAGACTCTGTACAGTCACCTTTTTTTTTCTGGAAATCAATTATGTGTCCAGCAGAGTGTAGCAAGAGGGGATTACAGGTCACATTTTCCATAATTATCCTCCCTGACACCGAGGAACTTTTCAAATCACACTCGTTAAGTAGGTCACGAGAGGGAGCAGCAGCGTGATGGGCATTTAGCACCAGAAAACCCGAATTTGGAGAAAATCAGACACAGCCCCAGCGCCGCCCTCGCCCCAACCCCTCATCCACACACAGCACTGCGGTGAGAAAAACATATAGACTTCCCTGATGAACCAGAAGCTAAAATTAGAAACCATTCACGCCTGCAAAGCCACAGCTATCGCCAAAAGGAAAAGTAGGTCAGAGAATGGCTGGCTAACTCGATTTTCCGGCGTTTCCAGCCGCTCTGTCCTCACGTAACCCCTGCTCTCCCATGGAGGGCTGTGCTCTCTCCTTTGTTCGGGGTACAAGTGGCAGCAGTGTGCGGCTCCAGCACGGCCTGGCAGCGGCGGTGGGAACGGGCACGGCAGCACTCCCGGAGCACAGACCCCGTGCTTCATGGAAAAGCCAAGGCAGAGCCAGGCAGGAGCCCCTGCACGGAGCTGCTGCCTCCCCACCTGCTCTGCCTTGGCACAAGGCTTGCCTTCCTGCCCCTTCCACGGCGCTGCTTTTAAAGATCATTTCAGGCTCTGCCAGCGCTTCTGGGGCGCTTTGCTTTCTCGCCTCCTCCCGAGGCCTGAATATCCTCTTTTTATTTGCATTTCTTACCGTGCGCTGCCTCCCTGGAGCAAGCCACAAGCCAAGTGATGCGAGTAAATCCGGCTTTCCTTCCCTTTGTGCATGGGCTGGAGCCCTGGCTCAGCCGTTACCGACGCTTTTCCCACAAGTAGACCTTGAGGGATCAACTTCATTCCTTTTCCACGGCACAGAAGAGGCGGAAAGGCTTAAAGTTTGGCTCGGTGACCCTCCCCACTCTAAATCAATAGATTTCTATCTGGCTCGCAGCCCTCTGCTCCTACCAAGTCACCTTGCAATTAAATATAAAGCTGCAGGTCAGCACAGGAGTGTCTGGGGCTCTCCCACACTCACAGACTGCTGGATACACCTGGAGCATCAAACCCACCCTGTGTCTGACCACCAGCCACTCTTTTCCACCACAATCTCAACTGACTCTAATCCCAAGACCCTTCCTCATCCACCTTTTCTCTTCCTGGCCCCCACAGAAGGGCAGCCACCACTAAAATGCATCCCAAACATTCAGTACAGGAGAGACTGAAAGCTGAGCCCGTGAATGTTCCTTAGAAGGGCAATTACATCCTGATTCCCACCCTTGTTACTGGAGCCTGGACAAAGACAACACTCAGCACTCCCTTCCCCTTGCAGCCCCAGCTCAGCTCTCCCTGCTGTGCTACTGAAAGGGTCCTTCCACCCCTCAGCCATCACAACTGGCCAGTGATTCTGTCAGCTCTGCTGCCCACGGTTGGATCCTGTCTCCTCCAAAGGAGGAACCTGCCTGCAGCCTGCTCTGGTTTCTGCCAAGCCAAAGGGAAGGTTGTTGGTTGGAGTTCTCCTGCCCACAGGCCACCTCCTTACACGCGACACCAAGGGGACTTTACAAGAGCAGGGAAGAATCATTGTTTGCCCATCCCTGGGATAATTCAGACACGAACACGGAGCCAGATTTGAAATGATACAAACATTTGGTGTCCAACGTGACCTTTGCTTGCTGGGCACCCACCTGGAATGAGGGTACCTGTCACACTCCTGAAACCAAGCTGGCTGAGATCAGCCTAATGCTGGCAAAGGGACGCCACCAGCTCTGAGCCCTGGGTGTGACAGAGTCCCAGGTGTTAGGGTTAGGGATTTTCCAGGAGAAATGCAGAACTCCATGCCTGCCCTTCACAATTGCTGCCATCAGCCATGGGATGGGGCAGAAACACCAAGGGACCGCCCTGAGCAGTGGTGAGGCTTGGAGAGCAGATCCTGCCTGCTGTGGAGAAGGTGGTGGGAGGGAATGCGTGAGCCTTCTGCTGGCATGGGCAGAGACAAGAGGTGACAAAGCAGGACAGGGGGGTGGCAGGACACCCAGCCCTGAGGCAGCTCCAGCTGATGGGGACTGCTGTGATGCAGGCTGTTGGGGATGTGATGGCTGAAGATCACCCTTCCCTCCTGCCTCACCACCACCACCACCCATTTCTTCCCCTTGTAACGTGGTTCAGCTACACAGGAGTGTCCATGGAGGACAGCGCTCAAATGAACAGGAATAAAAATGTTTCACAGCTCTTTTTTTTTTTTGAGCCTCCCCCTTGCACAGGAGGCACAAAGGCCAAGACCCCTGGAGAGGGCACTTGGTAGTGAGAATGGCTTTGAGGAACTGGAAACACCTGCCCCCAAAGCCCAGTGCTGTGAAGCCATCACCAGCTGGAGCTTGCTAATGCTTCCAACACATCGACCTCAGCCTTCACCCACTCACACAACAGAGCGTGCCAGTGCTGGGTTTCCTACTGCTCAGGGAGAGAAGCAGATGGAAAAAGGAAAACCAGGAAAATTGCACTGCCTGGGAGCGCAGGGTAGGCGATTTTTTTTTTTTTCTTTTTAGGAGGCAGGCACCTGGATTTCTGCAGCTCCCAGTGAAATCGCAGGCCTCGCAATTCAAAATAATTAGCGACTGGTAGTTTTCCTTTTATGCAAAATCATCCTTTTTATCCAACACCTAAATGAAAATGAATATGCTTGATTATCTACCAAAGGGCCCAATTTCTGAGCATCTCTCCGATGCATACAGCAAAATTCATCTCTCCTCGGGCTGCTGTTACAGGCAAGGGCTGATAAATGAGCGGTCAAGGCAGAGATCCAGAGCCAGGGATGCCAGCCTGACCTTTGCTAATGCTATTTACAGCATCAAATATCCACAGATCCAGCCATGGCTGCATCCACATCTTTTCTGCTCCGGCCTGGGGGGCTCAGGGGCAGCCAGGAGAGCTCGTAGCTGGTTTGCCAGTATTAGAGCACCACGGATGTCACCCTCCATCCATGCAGCCCACCCACCATGCCAAAGCCCACCCTTTGAGGCAGCTTTCAACCAGGTTCACTCCTGGGGGAGAGGACGAAGCAAACCGCTTAAGAGAGAGGAATCTGAATCATCTCTTGAACACTTCATCTCTAAGGCTGATCACAGGAAACCCCCCCCAGGCAGGTTCTTCAGAAGACATCAGTGCTCATCCACAAGGCAGCGCAAGGCACTCATGGCTCAGCCCTCTGTGGTCACCATCCTGACAGAGCTCCATCTATCCCACTCCCACGGCCTCCACCCCAAAGGTACCACCCAGGAAAATCCCCCACCAACCTCCCCATCCCTGGCCGAGGCGCCACGGCACAATCACACATTTGTGCTTCCATCCTTTCCAGACTCACCCTGTTCTCGTCGTAGATGATCTGCACCAAGCTGCGATGTTTGGACTCGATAGGAGGGGGAGAGATGGGTTTTTCAGGCTCTGGTGGTTTGGCTGCTTCTTCCTCCAACTGTTGCTGTGGAAGGAGAAGGGGGGAGGAGGAGGAGGGTGAGTCACAGCAAGAAACGCAGCCGTCCCTGTCCACACGAGACTCTCTGTGGTGCTGTGACCGAGCTGGAAACCGCCATGGTAGGAGACTTCCTGCGAGACACGGGCAGGCTGGGCTGGGGAGAGGGAGGAGAGCTCCAGCAGCCCCGCCACGCAAGCGCAGCGCTGGCTGCCCCAGGCACCGGCCCTGCGCTCGTGGGCCGGCGTGTTTTAGGTATGGAGGATGAGGACCTGCCTCAAAGGAGCCTCCTGGAACGGGCCCGAGGCTAGAAATAACGATTTTACTGGGAACACTTAAATGAAACCACAGCGCCAGCCCGGCTTCTCTGCTGCTACCTGCCTCTGGAGCTGCTGCTGCGTGCAGGGAGAGGTGGAGGAGCCAGGGGTGATGAGCAAGGCTGCTCCCCACCCTCAGTTTCACCTTTCAGTGCAGTGGTTAGAGGACATGCCTTGGGATGACTGTTCCTGATTAGATGACTCGTGCACCAGCCATCCCCACACTCTGGAATATCAGGGTGGTCAGCAGGTAACCCCGACATTCCACCCGCACCTCCGTCTCTCCCAACACCGTGAGGCAGGAGGAGACAACCCAGCCCTTCCTGTACATTTGAGGAACTGCTCAGCTGAAAGAGGAAATCACAGATTCCTCCAGGCTCCTCCTGGGGCCAGCCTGTGAGGAGGGAGAGCGCAGCCGAGCGCGGCAGCTGCGGGGCAGCACAGGCACGGGAGAGGGAGCGGCTCGCAAAAAAACGCTCAGCGTTTCTTTCCCTGCTTGGCTCTGAATCTCCAAATCTTTGTAGTTTTTTCCTGCAGTTAAAGCATCCCCTGTTGAGGCATAAGGAAAACTGAGAGAGGCTTGTACTTGGAAGAAAATGCGCCTGGGACTGGGCTTGCACCAGAGGTGAGCTCACCACTGACTTCTCAGAGACTGGTGGGTGGTGGCCTGAGAAGAAGGTGGGCATCTCTTCCTCCTCCCCAGCATCTCTGCTCCTGCTGATGACACCTTTAGCACACCAGGGCAGGAGGATGCACTTGGGATGAACCCCAGAAAGCACTTAAGCACCCACACAGGTCTAATGGCTTGGCTGAGAAAACTCACACTCTTAAAACTGCTTTTCAATGGATGAAACACCCCATGCTGTGGACTCCACCTCCCACAGGTGGGTACCTTTCCCTAGAGAGGGAAAAGCAGCAGGATAGGGAACACCAAGATATATCCAAAAAGCTGCTGCTGCCAGCCAGAGTGGGGAGAGGCATCAGCCCTGGCACAGAAGCAGCACTTCCAGGACCTGCCAGCTCTTCCCTGATGTCCTCCTAAGGCACCCTATCACACATCCTCACTCCCATGGGATAAACTCCAAAATCTCCAAAGAACGAGCCAGCAAAAAGGATGAGATGCATCTACTTCTCATGGGGAAAATATTTGTGTTAAAAATAAAAAAAGTCAAAGCATCCAAAACTTGGCTATATCATTCTGGAAACCCACAAAAATTCTGCCAAGTGGTCGAGTGTGTAGCAAGGGATTTCAGACGAGAGGGTTTGATGGCCTATGAGAGAACGGAAGTTTGCTTCTAAGTGGAGGCTCATTAAAAACAGCTCATTAGAAGAAAAAATACAAATCTAATTATAGCTGAAATACAGTAGAGGATTAAACTCTCCTCGCTGTGGCACAGCACTGTATGGATATTAAAGGGCCAGATGCTGGGCTAAGGATGTGAGGAAGGGCTGGAGGCAGCACACCTGACTGCAGCCTGCCACAGCTACTCCTGGGAGCCATGGGAAATGGCAAAGCAAAATAGGTCAGGGTTCCCAGACAGGGACAAAATGGATTTCTTAAAGGTCTGCCACAAAAGCCAGGCTGGGACTGTGACCTTTACAGGGAGAGAGCAGGATGAGAGATGAGTCTTGACGGCTCCACACTCCCTCCCTCCTCGCAGCAGTGGCTGCCCAAGACCTCCCTGCTGTCCCCAAATGAAGGCAGGGCAGCAGTGTTGAATGCAAGATGCCATCATCAGCCACAGCCTGGCTCCTTCAGCACTCACAGCCCAAACCACTCCCAGGTGGAAGAGGTTCCCCCTCCAGGAAAGAGACCCTTTGGCAGCGCCACGTGCTAGAGAGGGACCACTGCAGGCTGCAGCACTGTGGGAAGGTGGGTGGCATTTCAGGAAGGCTCATCCCTGCACGCCCCAGGGGCTGCCCGATGAAGCCAAGGCTGTTTCACACACACCCCTGCCATGACCTGGCTACTGGGATGCCTCACCTGCCCGGGGAGAGGAGAGCAGAGCCCTCCAGCCACAGGGCATCTCTGAAAACCCCTTGCACAGAGCCAAGGGGACAACACAGCACACTCAGCCTGATGGAAGGGGAAACCCTGAGCTCTTCACCCGGCCGGCTCCACCTCCATCACCAGGTGGGAGTGTTGTACTCTCGGAGAGCCCTCGGCTGAGCTCAGCGCCCGGGGAGGCTCAGGCGCCGCTGCGGAGAACAGCCCAGCAGTTCATTTCTCCTTCAGATCCCCGGTGCTGCTGCCAGGAATAAATGCATAAGGATTATCCTTCCCTGTCAGGAAGAGGGGGAGAGAGGACTCAGCGAGAGATTTAAGCGCATATGGCGCATGAATGAGCGGGGGATGGCTGACGGAGGTGGCCTCCTGCCAGGGGTGTGCAGGGTTTGGGGAAGGTTTCTCAGCTTGTTGGAGACGTTTGCTTCTTGCAAAGTCCAGGCAGAGCCTTCCCTGCCATTTTTGGAACGACCAGAAAGAGAGAGAAGGTGGGTTGTGGTTGGTTGGGATTTTTTTTTTTTTTTTTTTGCATGGCCTTTCCATAAAAGTGTATTTAATTACCCTGAGAAGGCCTCCCAAAGACAGAGGGGAAAAGCATTAGGATATTCCGGCTGCATGCAATTTCTCCCCTGCTCCACTGACGTTCCTGCAGGAGCAGTATCTGTTCCAGGCTCACTGCTTTCCCTCACTTGTCCTCCTGCACTGACAGCTCAGATGCACAAAACGTTCCTGGAGCATCTCAGACAGGACTCCATGCTCCAAAAACACTTCTTCCCAGATGTGCTCGCTCTGCTGGAGGACTGGGATGGGGAAGGAGGCCGTAGTGGGGGGATCAGTTTTGCTATCATGACTTTGCCACCATGTGCCAAAAAAGAAAAAACAAAATAAAATAAAAGGAAGGGAGGGGACGGTTTTACTGCCAACAGCCACTTTCACCTTCTTCCCCATTTAACAGAGCATTTTTGTGGGCAGGAAGAATCATAAAATTTGTTCATAGGGAAGAAATAAACCAACTGAGCAGCCAACAATAAAAACCCCATTTCCTTATGGAAGGACAGTTTGATTTTAACAGTGAGGAGCATATGCTGCTCCTGTCAGCATCAACAGCAGCTCTCAGCATCCCTGGAAAGTCAGGCAGTGGATCATTGGAGTTGTCAGTCCTGCAGGCACACATCCCACTCAGGGAGCCCTTCTCCAGACTAGGAAATGTCCGTGGTTTGCATCTCTTTCCTCAAGTGTGAGTGTAAAACACGGACCAGCAGCTGGATTGCCAGGTGGGAGAGGACACCAGCATTTCATCTGAGCTTCCTAAGAGGGAGAAGGGAAGGGCTGCTCCCCCAGCTGCTCCCAAAACCAGCAGGAGGAACCTCTGTGGTTTCCATAGCTCCAGATGTTCCTCTGGGCCCTGTGAGCAGGCACACAGGGCTGCTGCCTCCTAACCCCAGCACAGCTGCTTCTGCCCACTCCTGGCTGCCTCTCCCTAAGCACTCAGATACCTCTGCAGATATAAAACAACACAAAAAAAAAGGATCTTTCGCAGAAATTGAACCATATTGTTCGAAAACAAAATGAAAATATTCCTGCTTTGTCTTGCAAGACAGAAAAGAACTGTGTTTGGTATGGGAAAATATAGATCTGATGGGGAAGATCAAGCGCATGCTCATTGTCAAGGAGCTTCAACAAACAAACAGCCCAAGTAGAGGTTTTGCTCCATTCCCAAATTCCTACTGCAGCTACAACCCCTTGGGAAAAGTCATTCCTCTTGGGCAGTTTGGGATTAGCAGCCATCAGGGAGTTCAGAAACTCGCCCCAAGCAAAGGAAATACAACAACCAGAAAAAAAGAGGCAGAGAAGTAATTTGCTTTAAGAAGTGAAAGCCCTTAAGTCTGTGGGTTTTTTCACAGACGTCCCTGAAGGTTTTGTCATATTAATCTCTTAATGGGTTTATGGTAATTATGTACAGGCCAACACTGAGTGGGCCATCCTTCTATTGGGGAGTGCTCCTGTGCAGGGCAAAGCTGCAACCTGGAAGAGCAGATTCAAATCCCTTCTCAAGCACAGCCCTGACTGGAGCCAGACCAGATGCTGCTCAAGGCTGCAGAGCTGGAAAGTCCCAGAGAAAGGGGACTGGATGCACTGGAAGGGCCATTTGGTCACTGCAGCTGTGTTTTAAAGAGCCCAGTACTGAATGTTGGCAGCAGCAACATCACTGGGGAGAGACAATTGCTGGAAAGGAAAAAGAAACGACCTTGTGCTACGCTGGGCTGCACAGACAACTCAGACAACCCAGGCTGTGCTTCCAGCTCTGCTGCTCACCACTTGCACATCCACTGCCAAGGCACTGAGGACTCATTTTCCTCCCTTTCAGGTTCTCTGACATGCAGAGCCTACAAGCAGGGATTCCAAAGCTCCCTCACCTTGCCAGCACCTGCTCCAGCCTGCAGGCACAGCAGACACCACCCATGTCACAACAGGGAGCAGGGACAGAGGGGATCCTGGTGCACTGGCACTGCCATCCCCCTGTGTGGCCACGCAGGGACAAGGACAGGGCCGGTGACAGAAGCGAGGACACACATTCCCCTCCAGACCACAGCCTCTTACCTGCTTCTTCTTCAGCTTGGAGATCTGCTGCTCCA
Organism: Petroica traversi; assembly: GCA_025920805.1. Lineage (NCBI taxonomy): Eukaryota > Metazoa > Chordata > Aves > Passeriformes > Petroicidae > Petroica > Petroica traversi. The sequence continues at coordinate 10,175,753 of JAHLSL010000041.1, forward strand.
CCATGGTGATCTCGCGGTCCACGCGGTCCATGTTCTGGATGAGCTCCTCCTTGGAGAGCCGGGCGGGCAGCAGCTCCAGCTCGGCCTCGGGGTGCGCAGGGCTCACGGGCGACACGGGCTCCAGCTTGCCAGGCAGGCCACGATCCTGGGAAGCATAAAACAACCTGATCATCTCTCTCCCAGGAGACTCTGGATCCTTCTCTCATCCTCCCACAGCTCCCTGGCCCATTCCCAGCCTTTTGAGACACACAGAACCCTCAAAATAACCTGCTAGACTAGGGAGTACCAGCTGTCAGATCACATCACCACAGTGCTCCACAACCTCCTGCATCTCCAGAGAGAAGCAGGGACACAACTGCAGCTCTTCCTCCTGACAAAGCCTCAGAGGCTCCCACCACACTGAGTGCTACTCTCATTCCTACAGGATCAATAAACCCATCCATATTCAGCAGCTCCCAGCACCACTGTCCCTTCAGAGGGCTCAAGGCTACATCTTCTCTGCAAAAATGAATCACATCCTCCTCAGACAGAGCCACAAGCAGCATGGACCATGCTGAAGGACAAGGGGCTATGAGGGCAGCTCCTGGGAGGAAAGAGGGCTCCCAGCTCCTTCATGGCCATCTTCCTCCATGTCTCCCTAAACCCTGGGGATACTCTGAGTATTGGATGTTGAATGCATCCATCCAAATAAGGAGAGAAAATGGATAGGTGAGTCAATATAAAAATAGAACAAACTTTTCAAATTCCAGGTGAAGAGGCTCTCAGCTCATGTCAGAGACTGGAGAGGAAAACCTCAGCAAAACCTCAGTAGCCATGACAGGGAGCAGCTCTAACAGCCCAGAGTCGAGGGAAAACTCACTGAAACATCCAGCTTTGGCCCCAGCAGGGCAACAGCTCTGCTGATCCCATCGAGCTGGTATCCAGAGCATCCTGCAGCCACGCTGCCTCTCCTGCACCCCTCCCAGGAAAGCTCCCAGGAAAGGAGCCCATTTCTGCCACCCAAGCTGGGTGAGCCTCCCCACCAGGGACAAACACACGTGGATGAAGCAGCTGTTAAACAGCCCCACCGATGGGATCACAGCCCCACCACCAGCTACCCTGACCCAGGACACTCCTCTCTGGCAGCCACCCAAGGCCTTAATTAAAAGTTTATCTATTCATTTGCTTAGTGAGCGGATGGATTTCTTTTCCTGGAGGGGGAGAAGGGGAGTTGTTGTAACCCTAAACCGCTGCCAGGCTGGGCAGCCAGCACACTGCATCTGCTGCCCAGGGCAGGGAGGGATGGGGGAGCAAACAAGGCAAGGAGTTCACACAGCTTTGCCACCTTCACTGCAGCAGCCCTGGACAAAGCCAACACTGTTCTGCACCAGCTGGTGCTGAGCACCCTCCCCTCTGCATTGACACAGCCACCAGTGAAAGGCCAGGGCTCACCCTCTGCCCAGGCTGGTCCTGATGGAGCTGATGGGGGCTTGTGGAGCCCTCTGTGCTCCCCCATGGAACCAGGCTGCTGCTGATGGCTCGGGGTTACTCGCCAGCCTTGCTGCAGCTCACCCTGGACACCACCCTGGGACTGGGCATCTCAGCAGCAGCCTGGGCATCTCCACCCCGTCCCTGCTGGGTGCAGCCTGGAGGCTCCAGAGCCCTTCCCACTGCTCCCATCAAGGGACAGAAAGCAAAGGGGCACCCAAAACCCTGCTCTCACTGCCCTGCCTCGTGCCCATCCAACCCCAGGGGCACAAAGGCATCTTTCTGTATCCAGCATCCACTCAGAAGTCAAACTAGAAGAACATCAGAGCTTTCTGGAGAATCCTGAAGAGAAGATCCCACCTTGTTTTACTTTCCCAGCATCAGACACCAAAAATGGTCAGTCTGCTACAGTGGGAAGGCTTTGTGTTCTCCACAACTGGCTTTTTGTTTGTTTTTTTCTTTTTTGTGGTTTTGCCTTTTTTTTTTTCAAGTCAAGAGGAGCAGGACAACCACAAGAAGTGAAAGATAAATTAGGTCTTCATGAAATCTCATCCAGAATAAGGCACAGGAAGGGGAAGTGGCAGTGGCTTGCAGGTTTTTCTAAAGGAAAGGAAGCTACCTGCCAAAAATGCAGGAGAGGAAGGCTCCTCTCTGCACATGAAACAAATGATACTTTCTCACCTCTGCCAATATGCAAGACAGGGCATCTTTGAGCTCCTACTTGGCACAAAACACCTTGGAAACCTGGTTCCTGATAATTCTTATCTTTTTACCCTGCGGAATCGGAAGCAGAAGAGCAGCAAAGCTGAGTAAGGGAAATAGCTGCAGGTCACAGCACAAACACCATCATCTGATATTAGGAGATGATCACAGCAATAGAGAGAGGCAATGTCCTTGGACCTCACTTCCTGGGCACTGGCAGGCCACAAGCACCTCTCTAAATCAACAAAATGACAAGCAGCAAAAAGAAGGAAAAACCAAAACTAAAGGAAAAAAAAAATCTTGTCTGTGGAGTGGCGACATCCAAAAAGCAGAGCTCATGGATTTATGCAAGGTGTAAAGAAGCCCTTCTAAATCACAAATGTGGCTTGAAAAGAGGTTTGCAAAGACCAGACCCCACTCAGAGCATGGGGAACACCTCACCAGTCAGAGATATTTCAACTCTTGCTCTGCTTCCTACAGCTCTCATGAAACCCTCAAACTATATTCCCCTGCTCTAGACACTGTCATAGCCTGAACAAGTGCAGTGTGAAACGTGAAATTCTTCTTATTAACGTGAAGTCACAGACTTCCAAAGCAGCAAGAGCCGCGAGAAGTGGAATAAATCTGCTGGAGGGAAGAAAACAATTACTGCATTACTCAAGTTGATATTTTCTCAGTAATTATACTGTTTCCATGTGATTTGTTTTTACACACGGCTAACAGCTACTGCAGCTCCTGTTTATCCCTGGCCTTGTTTTGTGATTTATATGATAACAAGGGTGGGTGTGAGGGGGGCAGAGGCTGCACAAACCTCCCCGCAGCAAGAGGAGGTGCTGGCACTGAGGAAAACAATTATCACTGAGGAGGCTGTCAAAGAGCAAGGCCACACTTTGGGGTGGGTTTCTTCTGCATGCTTAGGAATAAAAATTCCCAACACAGCTAATGGAGCAAGCCTGCTATTTGCTGTTAAGCAGTGACTTTGAAAACATCCAAGAAAGAGAGGAAGGGACTGGATAAACCAATTGCCTGCTGATGCCCCGAAGAGCAAGCAAGTTTCCAGGTAAATTTGATGTCCCTGCCTTCAGACACACCAACATTTGGTCCAAAAGAAAAAATTACATTGGGAACACCAAGTGTGGTCCCAGGACACACTGGAACCTGCACCAGCCCATCTCCACCTGCTTATTCTGCATGACTGACCCAGCTTGTGACACTCACAGGGAAGTCATTCCAGCTGGAGGGATGGAAGATGGAATCTGTGCCCCACTTCAGCTCAGCTCCCCCAGCCTCCCTGAAAGGTCATTTTTCTCAGGTGCTTCCCACCCTCAGCAGAGCAGATCAGTAGCTCTGCTCCCTCTGCACCTGACTCTCACTTCAGAGTGCATTTTAACCTTGCTGATCCCTTGACTGCATCAGCTGCCTCTTCCAAACTCCACAGTGGAGCTCCCAAACCTCCACAGCCCATGAGAGAGTCCCAAGCAAACAGAGCTGCTTGCCTGGGATGAGCCTCAGGATCTCCAGCACGGTGTTTGTCCTACATATCATCTTCAGTGATTCTCTCTGCCTCTCTAATCCAGATCATTAGTGATGTTCCCCCGAGCCCAGAACAGAGATTTAGGGATGCCAACATCATCTCTTCCACAGTGTGTTCACTTTCTAATTATCAGCCAGCAGCAGCATTTCCTGCTGGAGCACCAGGAGGGATTAAGAGGTGGTATCTTCGACTCCTGCCCACTCGCACATCTCGTGTCCTCATGGGCTGGAGAAGATTGCCAAAGCAGGCAGGATAGGCTGGGGCCATTCAATTTGTGCCCAAATTAATTCCCAAAAATCCTCCCATGAACTTGTGATCGGGGGATCTCCTTGTGGGGATGCCCCCAGCACCCAAGCCTCTCCCAGCATTCCAGCCAACATCCCTCCCAAGCCCCCATCCGTGTGGGGCTGTGCAGACAACAGAGCCAGCAGCTCATCCTCCCCACCCAGGAGCCCAGGGATGAGCAGCATCACCCTCGGAGCAGACATTGAGCCCCCAGGGCTTCCCACATTTCCTGGGACAACAACCAAGCAGGAAAACAACACCCTGCTCCTCCATCCCTCAGGTACGGAGGTAAAAACTTCCATATAAAACTCCTAAGCGAGCCAAATACAGACTAAAGGAATTAATTTTCTTAATTGGAAGTGTCCAACACATTCTGACACATCTTAAGCCCCAGGATGACAGGACAGACAGAGGGAAAAAGCTGTGGAGCTGCAAACCAATGCCTCGCTTCCCCAGGGAGATGCACGAGTACAAAAAGTCAGGGAGTCCGAGCAGTGAAAAGTACATCGAGTTACTGCAATTCTTTTGTTCGTGGCCATCTGCTGTGCTAAGGGCTCTTTCTGCAGCCTGGCCCTTCCAACGAGGTTGGAATTCCTAAACACTGCTGGGCTCTGCTGGGCTGCTGACGTGGGATGGGGACGTGGGTGAGCTCTGGGAGCCCCTGGGGTGCTGCTCCCCAGCCAGGAGCACTGGGCTGTTCCCCTGCAAAGCCAAGCAGAGCTCCCTTGGGATGTCAGGTGTGGGACCAGGGCATCACCCACCTCCTTTCCTCTGTCCCCATGCTCCACAGCATGTGCAAAACAGGGATTGCTTTCACTGGATGCAGCCCAGTACGTGCTCTCATGGGAATTCACGAAGCTGGAGACCAAGGAGCTATCTGAAGACAAAGCCAGGGGGTTTTTTGAAATTTAATTTCATTTTTTAAATAAACCTGACTTTACGAGAAGGCCCACGAAATTCCTTTCCTCCGTAATCCAGCTGAATTCCACGCAGACAGAGCAGAAAACATCCCAACAATTTCTAAAGCTTGCACGAAAGTAGGTCAGAAAACTTCCCCGATGTTTCAACAGCTTGAAGCAATTTAATTGCAAAACCAGTACCAAATGCTGACCCCTCCCTCCCTGCCTCCCCTCCCCGGCAGATTTACGAGGGTGGTAAAACCTCGCCAGCCAGAGCCTCAGTTAAATGCAGTAACCGAGGGTTTGTATTTGGCCTCGCAAAACTTGCTTGTGCTCCAAAGAGCCGTCCCGTGGTGCTGCAGTGAACAGACGCTGCCTCTGGATCTCGGAATTCTACAGGAGCATCACCAAAGCCGTCACACGGACTCAGAGGCAGCCGAAAATAACGGGTCAAATCCGGAAAAAACCTTACCAGGCAAACTCCCAGAGCCGCCGAAGGCATTACCCGACAAATGGATGCTGTGCCTTTCATTCCCTTCCTGCGTTTCCCCATTAGTGGATAATAATTGCATTGAATGCCAACGTTCCCCACTGACTTAGAGAGGAGTGATGAATTCTCACCTACCCATCTACTCATTACAACGAGGAGCTAATTGCTCCACCTCTCATTAAGAATTCCCCAGCACTGCCTATTCTACATCCCTGGATTTTCAGCTGACATTAAGTTTTTTCAAACAGTAACTGTCTGGACTGAAATTTTCCATGCTGAATATCGCCTTCAGGCATATTTAATCTTTTTTTTTCTTTTTTTTTTCCCCTAAACAGTGAATTTCAGCCAAAACAATTCTGTCACTTCCAAGAACAAGTTTACAAGAAAATATGCCTTTCTGCAAGAATCAGAAAGATTCTGGGAACTTTTTCTTTGAGCATCTTCAGTACGGTTGCTACATCTGGTAAGACTCTCTGCCAGCGACTTGCCTTTTGAGAACACTGAAAAAGTGTCCAAGTCAAAGAGAAAAAAAAAGTTAATAAAAATCCCATTTTGGTGCTAGCCTGAGGGGAATGACTTGGAACTGAGCAGGCAAGCGGAGTGGGATCCTGGTTCTGGGAAGCTCCAGGAAAGGTACAGCACTCTGCCTGTACTGCTCCAGAGGGAAGGAGAGGGCTGAGCTGGAAGGAGCTGGTGTGTGTGGAGCATTCCAGGCCAACAGCAAATGCCCCAGAAGAGCTGTGAATAAATCCATGGTCTGGGCAGGTAAAGCAAGCCTGAGACCACCCAGCAGATGGTAAGGATGGAGCAGTGCAGCTCAGCACACCACAGAGCCTGTCCAGGCACCGAACAGAGGGGCAGGAACAGAAAAACAGGGTCCTGCTGCTTCCAGCAAACAAGTTCAGGTTGTCAGAGCAGCCCACAGAGCAGCAAGCTCTTCCAGTCCTCCATCTGCAGCTTCAATGCTCTTTCAATAATTCGTTCAGGCAGCAGCCACCAGTGCTGACACTGCACACACGAGGAGGTTTGAAACCTCCTAAAAAGGAGCAAACTGCGAAAAACGTCTCTGATTACATGAAACGCCAAGGCAGGGAGGGGAATTTTTAATTGCCCAATTTGGCACTCAGCCAGCCAGCGGGGTCACCCCCGGCTGCAGAGCCACATTTTAAAGGTGAAGGGGAGCTCCTGGCAGAGCCTGGCTCCTCCTTGCTGGGGTTCAACCCTCCCCTGCATTCCTTGGGGCCAGCTGACTTCAGGCAGCTTTCACAGGAATCTCTGAATAATCGCCAGGGCCTGTTTTTGCATTTTTGCTGCTCAAGGAGTTTCTTTAGGGAGGATCCCCTGCCTGGGGCTGCAGGAACAATCCCCAAACCTCCTGAGGCAGCCTAGAAGCACCTTGTCACCTAACCCAACAAACCTCAGGGGAACCAACACTCACTCCATGCCTTTGAAAGCTTTAGCCTCCTAATTTACTTCTGTTTCCAATGCCACCCATCCTTTTTCAATTACCACATGCAGTAAAGGAAGTTCTGAGTCTTTCCAGCTCGTCAACCAGGCAGGGATGAAGAATCAAGGTCCAAGTTAATCCCAGCAGGCAAGTTCCCTCTGACAGGGGATGCTGGAATAGTCCCTGCCAAATCCCAGCTGTCCCTCAAGCAGAAATCCCTCCAGCCCCAGATGCCATGAGAAAAGCAAGCTCGAGTTTTGTAAAAAAGACTTCTGCAGAAAAAAAATCCCTTTTATACCAGTTCAATACTCCAGAGAACAGCACAAATGCCACTGCACTGGTGGGACAGTGCCCACATCCACACCCAGCAGTCCTGCAGAACTGGGAGCTGGGCACTACATCCGCTGACATCTGCTCTCCTCTGAGCATCCCATCAAAAATCCATCATTTCAGGCCAACTGGAAAAGCTCCCTCAGCCAAAAACGCAGGCGGGCAACCAGTCAGCAGGACTGGAGCCACTGCAGAGTCATGTGTTGGAAACATGGGCTGGATCCTGAGCTGGATCCTGGATCCACAGCCAACGCTGCCCCGGGGTACTGAGACACAGAGCCCCGTTTGTGTGGCTGGGAAGGGCAGCACGGAGCATGGAGATGCCCCCAAACCTCCCTCCTCTGCCTCCAGGAGCTCCAGAGCACAGAGATGCCTTCAAACCTCCTCCTCTGTCTCCAGGAGCTCCAGAGCACAGAGATGCCTCCAAACCTCCTCTGCCTCCAGGAGCTCCAGAGCACAGAGATGTCTCCAAATCTCCTCCTCTGCTTCCAGGAGCTCCAGAGCACAGAGATGTCTCCAA
>JAHLSL010000041.1:10183436-10219582 GCA_025920805.1 Petroica traversi
TCTCCTCCTCTGCTTCCAGGAGCTCCAGAGCACAGAGATGTCTCCAATCTCCTCCTCTGCTTCCAGGAGCTCCAGAGCACAGAGATGTCTCCAAATCTCCTCCTCTGCTTCCAGGAGCTCCAGAGCACAGAGATGTCTCCAAATCTCCTCCTCTGCCTCCAGGAGCTCCAGAGCACAGAGATGTCTCCAAACCTCCTCCTCCTCTGCCTCCAGGAGTTCCAGGCATGGAGATGCCTCCAAATCTCCTCCTCTGCCTCCAGGAGCTCCAGAGCATGGAGATGCCTCCAAACCTCCTCCTCTGCCTCCAGGAGCCACTGACAGGGTGCTCCCAGGTGGGCTCCAGGCTCGGTCAGGCTGTGCCCCAGGAAGCTCCAGCTCATTCACTGGGTGATGCCAGGTGCATCCTCCAGCACATGGACAAACACGGGCTGGGTGGGGGAGGAGGGAAAATCCACCACGGCAGCTTCTCCAAACCTCACTGATTTAAAAATAAAAAATTGAGGGGAAATGAAAAGACAAAAGCCCTTCTCAGCCTGGTGTTATCAAGCAGAGGAAATGAGACTTCTAAAGCTCCCATTCAGAGAGGAGTGAGGGAGAGAAATCCCACTCCAGACGCACTTGAACGAACAGCTTTTGAAATGGAAATGTTGCTCTTCAGAAACATTTAAATTTCCTCCTATTGCTAGGGAGGAGGCAGGAGGCCGAGGAGGAGCAGGGACTCCTCAGCCACACACATCCCAGCAGGATACAGCCAGGGCAGCACTCGAAGCAGGGATTTGTCTGGGAGTTAATCAGGATGGCACACAACATCAATATTGGGAAGTTGCCTTGAAGGGGAATCAAATTTAGAGGGGAGGGAAGCCAATGATTGAAGACATCTCTATTTAAGCCCTACTGCTGCAAGTGAGATACACTTAAAGCCAGCTCACCCTCCCCTCCCTCCCTCACAACCATGCCCCAAAATTATTTTCCCCAGATCCTGGAGATCGAGCTGCCTGCTGAGGAGGAGGCTGACTGATGGAAAAAGGAAATGCAAACAAGGTCTGAAATGGTTTGAGCAGCAGCTGAGGTGAGGTGTGAGACAAGCCAGACCTCCTCTCGCACGCAAGAGCCACTGCACCAAGCCAAGGTTACCAACAACTCCCCCAAGACTCACAGCACAGGATGATGAGCCCAGCACCACACCCCTGCTCAATCCCAGCAGCTCCTGTTCCAACTGTGTCAGCTCACCAAACTGAAGTAACTGCTGCTAACGGAACCCCCTGAGCTCAGCCTGCCAGCTGCACTCACCACCTCCCACCCCAGGGCCTTCAGGGTCACCCCATGCACAAGCTTATATATTGCAGGACATCAAACACCTCTCAGCTGGAAAAGCCACCAGGGACACGGTGGGGACAACACCTCTGCCTGAGGAACCCACCAGCAGCCTGAGAGCCCCCAAGGCCACACAGAGCACATCCACTGGCCATCCCAAACACCCCACAGCAGCAGTGCTCTGGGAGCACCTCGGGGCACACAGGGACATGGGACACAGCCCCTGCCACCTCGGTGTCCTGGCAGAGGTGGCACAGCACAGACACTGCCCTGGAGGGTGGTGCTGACAGGAGCACAGCAGCTGCACCATCCATCAGCCTGGCCACGGGCTGTGCTCAAGGCTTCATTGTTCTAATAATTGTGCAGACACGTGGAAGGGCTGCCTGGACATCACTGCTTGTTTGAGGAGCCATTTCCTTGCTGCTCCGCCTGGTTTTCCATCAGGAGGCCGCATCCTGAGGGGGAGGGCAGTGCTGGCCTTTCCCAGCACCATCCCCAGCCAAGGGGCAGGAAGGTGGGAGGAAACAGCATCCCCCAAATCAGGAAACACAGCCGGGTGCTGCTCCAGACCCCAGCTGGCACCAAGCCCTGCACACCTCCACAAGCCCAGGAAAACACGCGACAGAAACCTTCCCTGAGAGTTTGGGTTTACGTGGAGATTTTTTTGCCATAATAACCCTCCCCTTCCAGAATGTGGGGACCATCAGGGTGTCTCAGATGTGTCACACCTTCAGCACCGCTCAGCTCTGCAATCAGAGCAGGACTGACCATGGAAAAACCAAATACCCACAAGAGCACAGGACAGAGAGCTCCCAAAGGCTCAGAGCAGAAACACCATTTCCAACTGTGAATGGCTCTGGGAGCTGCTCAAACCACAAACCTCTGCCCAGCCTGTTCCTGCAGAAAACCATGAAGCATCTCTGCTTCCCCAGACCAGAGCATTACAGAAAAACCTGAACATCTCAGCTCCTATAGCAAGAATAAGCCCACAGTGAATTTGTTATTATCTGTTAGCAAAGCAGCAGCTTCCCACCAAGGCTGGAATTTCCATCTTGGTTTGGCAGGCACAGGGCTGTGAAATGATTACTGTGTTTACTTTTCCTTTGCTAACTATAAAATCCCATTCCACTGCCCTGCCAAGAATGACTGAAGCTAATAAAATTCAGGCATTTGGAAGAAAGCAATAATAAACCTCCCTTTTGGGGCCTTTATGATGAAATTTCCCCACTCCAATCAGCGATTATGCTGCATTCATGAACACCAGTGATGTCTCCAAGTGCACCCAGATTGACTCAAATCAATATTTAGCTTTGCTCGAGACTGGGCGTCTTTCTCCTCGTGGCAGCTGAAGGCAGAATCACTGAACAAGGCTAGAAGAAGCCCTTGAAAAAAAAAAAACAGCTTACAAGAATAGGAGGCAGCTTATATAAATATAGATATATATGTATTTGTAAATATATATAAATGTAGGTTTTTCAATTACTTAAAAACCTATAAAAAGTATACACACGTGAATTCATGAATTTACAAATCTCTCTCCAAATAGATTGAAAGCCTTTCATATAATGCACTGTATATATTTATCCACACATATCTGCCTATTCTTTAGGAGTTTTTAGTGTTTGAAAGCCTGCAGTGTTCCTGTGTTTACATCTGCCACTCTGGCTGCTGCCGAGGCAGAAACACATTAGCTGCTGGGGGCAATCTGTTCTACATCGTACCTGAGATGGCTGGCAGGAGATAAAACAACACAGACCTGAAAACCAATTTGAAATAAAAGCCTGTGCTTGGTTTGGTCACGTAACCACGTGGGGCAGCTTGATCTGCACAAGGCAATGGCTCTTTTTTAGGCAGCCACAGGACTGACAGCGCCCAAAGTGGAGATGAGAAGGCAGAAACGATCACTGCTGCTCCTCAGGGAACAGCACAGGAGGAGAGAAATCAGACCCTGTTGGGGCAGTGACCAGGGCAGGCTGCTCAAAGTCAAGCCTAGAAGTGTCACAGTGCAGGCAGAGGAGGGTATTCAGCAGAGAAATCGCTCTGGGCGTGTGCTGGAGCAGGATGCCAGCCCTGGGAGAACCTCTCAGGATGCAGCTGAGGATGGGGAAGCACCACAGCCACTGCCAATCGCCTTCTCCTCTGCTTGGCACTGCCAGAGGACAGTGTGCCACTGCCTGCTCTCAAGAGAGGGTACCAGGGGAAGGATTAAGGCTGGATGAAGGCAAGCAGAACCTGGCACCTGCAGAAAAGGCTCTGTCAGAGCACTGAGACGGCCAAAGAGGAACCAGACAGAGGCCAGGACTGCAAGGTTCAGGTCATTTTATCCCACACTGCTTCTCCCTCACTCATTTCTACTTTTGCTTCACCAAACCTGAGGCAGGACAGAGCACATTGCTCCTGCCCTGAGCCAGCTCTGCCGCTGGGTAAAAGCCCATTTCCAAGGACAGAGGGAACAGGCTCCACTGTGCTCTTGCTCCTAATCCTCCTGGAGAAAGGTGCCAAGAATTAGAATTACATTTTTCGAGAGCAGTGGAACAAGCCAAGGGCCTGTCAGCTTGTCCTAAAACAACCCCTCTGCTCGCCGAGCACACAGCCAGCATTCCTGACACACACCAGTGTCCATCGCCCCCCGGCCCCCCCCATGCAGCACCAGGCTGCAGAGCCAAAAAACCCTCTCAATGTGCTCTGCCTAAAACACAGCCAAGGAGCTTTTCTGTTTAAAAAGCAAGTTTAGGTCCAAAAAAGAAAGGAGGTTTTCAGCGAGTGATTTTAACTGGGCCCTTTGGCACTCGACGGTTCCTCTCTTGTTATCGATGCTAAGGGTGCTGTTAAGAGATGAGGCTCCACGAGGCACAAACATGAAGTCACAGAGCTTTAGCAAGGGCTGTTGCCATGTTCAATATGTTATTACAGCTCCATCACCACAGGCACAAAGAGCAGCAACTCATCTCTGCCAAATCCATCTCTGAAATCACTCCCCCACTCCATCCCCTCCAGCAGCAGCAGGCAAACACCATTGATTGCTGTTGCATCTCCTCCACAGCTTCCACCCCACGCTGGGAAGGAAGGGATTAGCATGAAATACCCTCCTCCTCAAAACACAGCACCCAGAATCAACCTGATGGGTGTCACAACTCACTGGCTCTCGTTGTGTCATTTGGGAGCATTGATGGGCTGCATTTCCCAACCATGGAAAAGTAAAAATGGGCCAGAAATGTGCTCGGTGCTGTACAACCACACAGAGGTCACCCAGGTTGCCTCCTGGAAGCCCCTTGGGAAGGAGGGGCATGCAGGGACGCTGAACAAGGATGGAGGACCAGATTATCTGTGAGATTACATGCTAACAAATGGGTAACAACCTCCTGCTGCTCGGTCACCTGCAGTAGTAATCCATCCCAGAGTTTGCCTGGATCAGCATCCACATCCCTTCCAGAATGTGAGGGAAAAGAAGAAAAACAGATCAGACTGAGACTGCAAGAGGGAAAAAACCAGTCAGGATGTCCCTCTTGGTACCAGGACCAAATTTTTCCCTTGAAATTTATTCCAGGAGAGGGGGTTTTTATTAACACAAACGAACACAACTGGTTGAGCACAGGCAAAAGTGGAGGCTGGCACAGCCCTCCTCATCCCACACCACCCTTGTGCTCTGGAGCAATGCTCTGGAGACCAGCAGCAGTTCCTGCCATACAAACACTCTTTCCAAAGTTTGACTTGGGGACTGACAAAGCAGCAAATGAGCTCTCCCCTCTCCTGCATTCCCAGGACAAAACAGGCTACATCAGAATTCTTGCTATCAGGTAAAACAGATACACACAACATGTGCACTTCATAGATGGAGAAAAGGCTCCACAAATGCACTCAGCACACCCAGCTCAGCACACTGCCTACTGCAAGCACACAGCCAGCAATATTTCTTCCAATTACAGGGGTGAGGCACACAAAGTCAAGGGACTTTCTTTCCCTCCAGCAGATCAGGTGAGATGTGGCACGGTGTGAGCCTTGTAATATTGACTGAGTGGAACAGAAAAGCCCAATTATGCAAATGATGAAGCAGGTTCCCCAGAAGCAGTCAGCTTTATCACACCATCCCTCGCCACCGCTGTGGCTTGAAAGGCAATTTAAAAGGTTGTTTTGGATGTCGATCACCACAAACGAGCTGAAGAAGTGTGAAACAACCTGTGCTTGAGGCACCAGCTCTCCTGCTGGTTTTCCAGCTGCACTGAGCCTTGGCCCTGCTGTCTGTGGCTTGGGGGACCATTGCAGGCTGGAGCAGACAGGGCTGCAGGCAGCTCAGGGAAGGGTCAGGGGTTTTTACATCCTGCCTCTGGAATGTTTCTGCAGCCCATGAGGGCTTTTCCTGCCACGATCTGAGTCTCAGCTCTTTCCATTCTTTGGCCACAGGAACTTCAGCTGAGAAATGGAATAAAACCAGTTGTCTTGCAGTCATGGTGCTCCTTCCCTTCGCCCCTCAGCCCAGGTCCAGATGGAGGAGCCAGACATCTCGCAAGGACTTTGCACCGCCCAAAAGCAGCTGTTTTTCAAATGAAACCAGCACGAGCCCATGCATGGGACAGAGATTCCAGATACAACACTCCTCAGGCTGCTCCCTTGGCTTCCTGTCCCTCCCTGGTGCATGGCATGGGCTGCTGACAACCCCCTCAGCCACCCTGGCTCAGTGGGCATGGAATGGACTGCCAGGGTTGCCAGGAGAGCCACTCTGCTTACTCACCACAGACACAACCTCCCAAAGGCGTGTGTTCACATGCAGCTGAACAGGGGTTGACACACTGACACTCATCCCACCCTCCCATGATCTGGAAATTATCTTTGGAGCGGGGGGGAAGATCCAGCCAGCAGTGTTTGTGCTGTGGCAATGAGAGCAACGCAAATATTTCAGCTTTAAAATATGTCTGGAATGACAGAGAATGCCAACATGTCCCTCATCTTCCCAGAAATAGCTTTGAATCATTGCTCCCCTAACGTAAATTCCCCACCCCACCGAATCATTTTTTTTTTTGCAACCAGATTTTTATCAGGCACAAGTTGACAGTGTGAGCAAGCTCATGGCAAATGGGTGGGTGTCACACACGTCACAGGAGGATCCTCCTGACTCCACACCCCCGGAGCCACTGGAGCTGCTGGACTCCACAGCCCCACACCACTCGCTCCTGGTGGACACCCAAGTCACTGGCTCAGCTTCACAGGGAGAGCCCAGCTGCAAGGAGAGTTAGCAAGAACTGCTATTCTCTGCAGGGGAAGGAGGACAAAAGCAGGAAAGACGTAGGTGTGTTTGTACCCACTAGAATTGTTTCATTTCACTGCTTGTCCTGAGGATTGTGGGGTGCTCCGTGCGAAGCCTGCGTATTCTATGTGGCCTCCCCACCACTTCTTGGAGGAGTGGACTTCTACAGAAGCAGCTCTAACCTCAGATCTGAGCAGTTCTTTTCATGGCAGTGTGCTTGAGGAATTTCACTGCCCACAGGGCTGGTCAAGCCAGGCACTGGCACAGGTCTGTGCATCTGCCTTGGGTTTTGGAGAACTGGGATGCAGCAACAGGGTGCTGGCAGCATTGGGGTGTCCTCTGTCCATCAGTGCTACCACAGCTCCACAGGATCCCTCTGCCCGGGTGTCCTGCAGGGCAGCCAGTCCCTCCCCTGCAGATGTGGGCCAAGGAAGCATCTCCCTCTCACAGCAGAGATGCACGACTGGGAAAACCAGACTTGTGCTGTCGCTGAGTCCCCGCTTGCAGACATTCCCCAAAAGCCCAAGAAACAAGCCCAGAGCTCTTTTGCTCAAATGGAAAAACAACTTCCAGCGGGGAAGGGAGAGCCCAGAGTGATCCCCGCTGCAAACTCCGAGGCTACGGGAGGACACACACCCAGGGACGGCCGACACTCGCAGCTTGTTCCATTCCCCAGCCCCTCAGCGCTATTGTTCCACAGCAATAAATCACGGGGAGGCGCTGGAATTCTGAGCTGTTTTCTGCAGGAGGGAGCCTGGGGTGCCGGAACAGAGATGATGCTGCCTGGCTGTGCCTGCTGATTCCCTCAGAGAGTCCGTGCTGAGCCCTGCACTCCCACGCATCCCACCGGAGCACCGCGGCTCTCCCGCTTCAAAGCAATGCTGCACATCCTCCCCTCCGCTCCCTTCCCCCAGCCCTGGATTACTCAATTAGAGATTATGCTTTTGCCAGTTACCTCCAAGCCAACTGGGGCCTCTGCCAAGGTCAACACAAGTTCCAGCCAGTTTCATTAATAACTGCGAGACCAACCCACTGGAAACTCTGAGAGGTTAATCCCAGCAACAGATCAATGTTCCCATAACAAAGCCACGGAGCAGAGTCGCAACTGGTGATTTACCAGCCAGCCCAGCTATCTGTGCTGGGAGCTGGGGCACTGCTCCTCACCCCGTACCAGGGCAAACCCAGCTGCCAGAGCCCTGAGCCTCCTGCTCTTCTCCCCTGGTGCATTTGGCAAGGGATGGAGCAGCCACCAGGGACCAGCTCTGCCAAGGCACTGCCGGCGCAGCGAGGAGGACACAGAGCTCCAGAAAGGCCTTTCTGCTGCCCTCTGTGCCCTGCCAGCCCACGGCCAGGGCAGGAGTTAGCAGGCTGGCCAAGAGCCTTTTCCATCCCACAGCCTGTCTTCCAGGAGTTCATTGTAAATCGGGCTCTGGAACGGGCAGCCAGTGTGAAATTTGGCATGTACGCTGCTGGCTTCAATGCATCATTAAAAAGGCATTTCAAATGTGTTAATTCCTCCTTTTTCAATTAATTGCTTTTAAAGCTACATTGATATGCGTGAAAGCAGAATACCTTTGCCCTAATTTCTCTTTTGCCATACCTATTTCCTGACCTTAGTGCTGTCTTTTCCAAGACTACCCCCACACATACACTTCTTATTCCGTTTTTCAGTCCGTAACACAACAAAAACACTCAGGCAAAAAGGGAAGAAATTAAAACCTTTGCACAATGTAAAGCAGAGTCCAAGTCCTAACAACACATGGCTTCTTAATTGCCTTTTTCCATCCACAGTTGTTAATTATTTCACAAAAGAGGGAAGTGGCATTGTCCCTTGTACAGATGGGGAAATCTGAGATAGAGAAAGGGGAAGAGACTTACCCGGTGACCAGCAGGCTGCCAGGGCAGATGGCAGCAAGGTTCAGGTTTCCTAAGCCTCCACCCAGCCCCATTCCCGAGGGATTACACGGCTCCCTGTAAGTGAATTCCTGTCAGAGCAATAGGCCACTCGTAAGCAGAGCCAGACAGCCCTTGCAAAGGGACTAAATGCAGGTCACTGACTCACATCCTATAGGAAGGAGAGCAAACCACGTACGTGGTGGAAGAGCAGCCTTAAAAATGGGGAGGAGAACACTGAAAGCACAACAGGAGTAAGGAGAGATGGAAGGGGAGAGACAGGATGGAGCTCCAGCTGGAGAGGGGAGAGCAGATGTGCCATGCTCACCCTCCTCGTGGGGCAGGACCATGGCAGCACCAGCTGTGCACGTGTGTGCAGGGACAGGGATCATGCACAAGCTCACTGGCCTGCTCTGGGGCTGCCTGCTTTTCTCCTGGCTGCTGATAAGTGATGGGGAACCAGGACTTTATTGGAGAGAAAGCAGAAGCCACCGAGGGTCCTGGGAAGCAGCTCCAGCCTCTCTGCCAAGAGCCACATCATAGCAGCTTACCCCACATCCAGGCTTGCAGTGACTGAAAAAACTGCCCTGTTTGAGTTGTTCTGGTTATTGTCAGCCAGATGAAGGGAGCACCTTCCTGGGGGAAAAGCATCAGCCCCAGCTGGCACGGAGGGCACGAGGAGGTTTCATTTCTCCCCAGCAGACTGAGCTCACCAGAGCCCTCCAGGCCACATCCAGCAGCAGGAGCCCAAGACAACAGCACTGAAGCAACATGACAACATGAAACAGCAGGGAAAAAGATGCTGAAGTGGGGTAAAGCAGGCACAAAAACAATCATCTGCCTCCGGCTTGAACAGAAACACCAGTGTTGGAGGATATGAGCAATGTGAGGTTCATAAGGAAAGGTAATATCTTTTCCTTGTCCAAGTGAGATTGAGCTGAAAGCTGCTGCTTTTGAAAGGCATGCTGCCCAAAAGTGTGTCTTCTTTCTCCAGGGAAAATGTGCTGATCCAAGAGCTTCTCCTTACAAACTAAGCCTAGCCTGGAGCGAGGCTGCAGGGATACTGAACTGGGTTTAAGGGGCCCAGATCTCCTCCTGATTGGGAGAGGTAGGTGAGGAACAAAAGACATGAGAAATCCACTTCTCTTTGGGGGGAAAAAAACTCTGAAGCCTGTTACCAGCAGCTGCCCCATCACTTGTTCTGTCAGTGTTCAGAGCATAGATTATGGCTCAAAACAAAGGCCTTGGAAACGTGCAGGAATGGTGCTGACTTCTCTCCCCTGGGCTGAAGGTTGGTAAATCAAGTTATCAATGGTTTTCAGGGATGTGCTAAACTCATATCCCACTGCAGACCTGATTCTGCATCTCAGCTCAACGGCTGCTCTGAAACCAGCAGAGACCAAGACGTATCCACTGCCCAAGAGCAACATCCATTACAGTTCCATCCCCTGGGACAGCCAGGCTGGCGCCCAGAGCGTGTAACCAAACCCCTACCCCTTTTATTGAGGGCTTTGTGGAGCTCTTACTGTGCAAAACTGAGCTCAATCTGCAAAATGACCATGAAAACCAGTCCTAGCACTGCTACCCCAGCGAGTAAATTGAGCTCCTCCCCACGCAGTGACTGCAACAAGGAGGAATGGGGTAACGGGTTAGGGAACAACTCCTGGGATACTCCGCCTAAACAACCAGCACTGTGTTTAGCAATACTGGGCTCACGTGGTGCATCTCACCCACAGAGCTCACCCGGCTGGCAGAGCTGCCCCAGATAAAGTATTGAGTGACTTCGTCAGACACTGAGTCAGCAGCACAGACAGAACAGCAAATATCTCTCTCCATGGTCACTGGGACACATGTCCTGCCACCATGTGTGTGCCACTGCCCTGGGACACGCCTCTCACCCAGCACAGAGCCTCCCAGGAAGGTCTTTGTCCTCAGTGGAGAGTTCAGAGCCCAGTTCTGAATTCAACTGTGGCTGGCTTGGTGTGGGTGCAAGAAGAGGTTCTGTGTCCACACCCAGATCTGCAAGTGCCCAGAGCTGTGCCCAAAGGGCAGCCTCAGCTCTTTGCATTTTCCCTGGACCAGCACACCCAGAGCAGCTCCTCCAACATGCTGAGGCTCAGAGCAATGCACACATTGGCTTCAGGAGCTTTTCCAAAACCTTAATGTCCACCAGCAATTTACAGACTAGTCTGAGGACAACTGCCCAGGACCAACGCCAAAGACTGCTATTAACCCAGTTTCCCAAGCTGCAAATGCAGCTATAACCTGAATCCCAGACTTGCCTTCTGCTCCCAGCCACTTGAACAGCTCAGACCATCCAGTCTTGCATCCATCAAACCCACTCTAGAAGCAGCTTCTTCTAGTTCAGAGCGACCAATCCCAGCTCCACTCAGGCTCTCACCAGTCAGGGACACCACATTTTCTGCTTCCTTCCAGACTCTAAAATTACAAATGGCTCCACTAAAAGCATAATCTTGTCTTGCTGAATTGCATCTCGGCTCTCTCTCTCTTTCATTAACAAATGTTTTAAGCCCCATAAAATGCATGTAATTCTTGGAAGCGTGTCACAGACCGAGAAGCAAATGCAGCCCCTGAACTGATGAACTAAATCCTCTAGAGCAGCTCTGCCTATCAGAAACAAACAGTTGAGACAATCCATGGTTTTCTGGTGAGAGGCAGAGCAGAACTGCTGGTGGGACTAATATGAAAAGTCATCCTGGTTTTCTTGTATCTTTGAGAGGAATATTTTTCCTCTTGTGGACAACAGAGCATTTTCCCCATCAGTCACCCAACCAACAACCCCTGAGGATGCTTCAGAGCCTTCAGGCCTGCCTTGGCATCTGAACTACTCCAGAGCTAAATATCCTTCTCATTAAAGACAGGTCAGAGGGATCTCAGGTACAGGTAAGAGATGCCTGAATACCCCACCATTCCCAAGGAAGATCTTTCTTGTCCGTGTGTTATTTCACTCAGCTCTCACAGGGATACAGCAAACCATCCCCATCTTCCTGGGTAGATGCAGCTGCACCAACCCTCAGCAATGGCATCAGAGTCAGCTGCCCCCAGCACATTTATCCAGCAAGACTTTCCTGCCAGCCAGGAGCATGTCCAAACTCAAGGTAAAATCAAATACAATTTACCCCACAAGAAGATGAAAGTAAATCTAAACAGGCACACAAGCAAGGGATTTCTCTTTGCACAATTTATTCCATGTGCAGAGGGGACAATTGTAAGTGAACTATTTGCTTTGTTAAATGAGACTGGGACAAGGGAGGCTTTCCCAGGGAAGATTATATTAAAGAACCACCAGAAACCCATTCCAGCCCTTCAAACACCAATATTAAATAAAGAGACGTGATGAATGAGAAGCGTCAAGTAAAAATCAAATCAAGGCAGAGCATCCAGAAAAGCCAGACATGACCATCCTTAATTCAGCCTACAGGAGCTTCCAAATTGTTCTGCTGCATCTAATAGCCCTGTTAAAAAAAAAGCCCATGACTGTAACAGTTATAGGGAAAACTGATATGCTTCTGTTCCCTCCAAGAAAATCATTCAGTACCTCCAAGCACTGCTCGATGCTTTGGGAACCACAATCTGCACTGAATTCAGAGCCTCAAAATCAGCTCTAGACAAGCCCAAAATGCAGCCAGCTGGCAGCACAGGCCACCAGCCCCTTACCTTGGAGAGATCCTCTGTGCCTCCCTGCTGGCTCTGGTTCAGGAGGGGCGAGTGCCTCATCAGGGGGTCCTGCAGCAGCTCCAGGCGTGGCCGCTTGGTTTCTATGAACTCCAAGTCTGATGGCTTGGTCAGGTCAGAGAGATAGGAATGGCCCTCGGTCCTCAGGTGCAGCTCCTGGGATCTGGGGATAAAAGGATAGGAGCCTTTAAAAAAGAATGTTCCCTCTGCAAACCACTCGAGGAGGACAGGGCTCAGTTTTCCAGAAGATCCGTGTGTGGGGCCTGGTGGCCCTGCACTCAAACATCTCAGCCCCACAGCTCAGCTGCTGGGCTTGGTGCATGGCTGGAGCAGGACCACCAGCACCCTCCAACCCAAGGGGCCACCCTGCTGTGCTCCCCCTCCCCAGCACCACTGCTGTGTCACCTGGACCTTGCTGTCATCTCCTGTCCCACCACTGCAGTGGGTGGCTGTCCCTACACCAGGATGAAGCGAATGAGGCTGCAGGTCTGAGCCTTCCCTGCCATGACACATGAGTTGGGCTGGTCAGAAAAAGGTAAAACTTGGAAAATCCTCAAATCTACCCCATAAATCCTCCCCTGCCTCCAAGACCAGGCAGACCCCCCTTCTGCCGTGTCTGGCTTATTTAGTCAAAGGTACCAGTGTTTATATTCAGCATTATAGTTTAATTTAGTTTGTATTTCCTCTTCTATAGGAATACCCAAGATTATATGCTGGGGAAAAAATGCCTACTCCTCCGTGGCTAGACAGTAGGGATTTATTTTTCCAGGATGGGGGAGGAAAGGAACCAGCCACATGTAGTTGCACATCTCTGACACAGACCTGGCAGGCTGTAAAGCCACATTATCCAGTGATAGCAACTGCACAAACGAGTCACATTGAGCTCAGACATCTTTTACCTGTTAAATATGATGCAGTTGGTAATACGTGGAGAGTGGGCTTGGTTCTGCTTTTTTTAAACAAGTGTTGAACATTTTTCGTAGCTCTGTTTTCCTTAGCAGGATTCTCTTGTGGGAATTATAAAGGGATCCTACAAAAATACATTAAACCTTTTACTATGCCCTAGGATCAGCTTTGCTGCAGCAGCTCCAAGGGTGTGTTTTTAACACTTCAGGCAGAAGTGTCTCTTAAAAAAAAAATAAAAATAAAATTAAGCACAGGAGATTCAAAGCTTGTGAAAAAACACGGGGTTTTTTCTTTTCCCCTTAAACAAGACTGATACAATTCTCCTGAGCTGAGGGTAAAGTGTCCTCCCCAGTTACCAAACACTAACAAACTTAACAGCCTTTGAAGCAGCTTGAAGGGGAAGGAGAAAGAGGATATGTTTTGTCAAGAGCAAGAACAGAAGACAGGAGGTCTCATGTATCGTTTGCCCCCCCACCCACAAACTGCAATTGCTGACATTAAACATCTCAGAGAAGATGGCAAAAGGGAAGGATCCAGAGTGCCCTGAAGCCAGCAGCTATAATGGCTCTGGATGGCATCCAGGGAGAGGATCTTGTAGAAATCCACCCTCTCACTGCCCTGTGCCCTTCCCTGCAGCAGCAGGGCCACCTTAACCCAGCTCTGGGGAATCAGGATAAAACTGGGGGGGTTATTTTCTAATTAAACATCAACAGCAGGCACAAAGCACATTCATGCCAAGCTCTACTGCTGTGGCTTTGGCGTTGGGATCAGGATCACAAAACACAAAACCAGGATCTGCCTCATCCTCTTCCTCCTCCCCAGCAAAAGGGGGACAGGAGGGTGGGGAGGCTCCAGCACTGCCTTGGGTGCTCCCACGTCCCAGGCAGAACGCAGAGCTCGCACAGCAAAGCCTTGAGAGCTGCACAGCCCTGAAATCTGGCCCTGGAGCCCAGCTCGCTTCACCTGCAAACACTTCCATTCTGAATGATCTTCAACTTTTCTCAGCAAGCCCAGAAATCTCTCCTGGCACCTCTCAGGTTTCCTGCTGGCTGCTTCCAGCCCTTCACGCAATCCCTGCCTGCCCACAGCTGCACGCCGGCATTTCAGGCTCTGCCATAAAACCCAGGAAGAACAATAAGCAACTGTTGAGCTGGGCAGGTGCTAAAATATTCCAACACCCAAGGCCCTGCTGCACTGAGGCAATTAAAAATCAGATGTATTTATTTTCACTTCTTCCCCTTTTTTAAGGCCGCATTACCAAGGAGCTGCTAATTGACAAGGGCCGGCTCCAAGACCTCTGCAGTTGTCAGGAACTCGACACAACTGCTCCAACTCAGAAAAACCCCACGGATTGTGCAGATAAGAGCACCACTGAGCCTTACAAAGGCAGTTACTCACAGCGAGGCAGGGGCCACGCCAGGGAAAGCAGCTGCAATGTTATAAGGTGCTATTTTATTTCCATTTCCACATCCACTGGAACGGCTATTAACTTTATCCACTGGAATTTCCAGCCGCTCCCGAGATTACTTTGCCCAACACAACTCGCTCAGCCTGTCCTGGCTGCAAACACAAATGCTTTTGCTTGAAGCCTTCACTCCTTTCACTCTTCAGTTCCACACCTGCAGCAAGCTCTTTACATCAGATTTTTATGCAGCGACGACGCTGCTGTCAGTGCAAAAATGACTCTGCCTGGAAAACCCTCCCGTTACGCAGAGCTTGGGGTTTGCTGCATTTTCCAAACAGTTCCCACCCATCTGGTTTATTCCAGAGATTCCTACTTTGCTGAAGGGAAAGAGTGTTTTTAATTGCATGTGAGTTGTGCATAATTAAACGAGGCAAAGCAAATGCCAGCGTTAATTATGAAGTGGGGCAGGTTTGTCTTCACCTGAGTCCTTCACCACAAACACTGAGCTGCTTCAGAGAAGCGGGGCAGCCTGAGATGTGCTGACACACAAGGCTGGGTGCCCAGGGTTTGCCCAACTCCCAACCACCCCCACACAGCTCTGCTCGGGGCAGGTCCAGGTCCAGAAGACCAAGATAACCCAAGATGAGACCTTTGGTTTATTACTAACCCGCCAAAGGAATCATGCCCTCCCAGCTGCAGGGCTGTGTTACTCATTCACTGGGCCAAGTCCTCAGCAGGCTCACAGAGGGTGTAAGGAAGGCAGGAGCAGATAAAATCCTACAGCAATGAGGGGAATCTGCAGCTCGCTCCAGCAAGTGTACAACATGGGCTGAAAACAGGGAATCAAGGAATCAAAGAATACTAAAGGTTGGGAAAGACCTCTAAAAGCATTGAGTCGAGTCATGAAGATCAGAGCTGGGGGGAGAGGATCAAATGAGATATGCTGAGCTGCCCTCAGGACCTGTAAAAGCAGCTGTGATGAGATCTTACCCTGAGGGATCTCACTTTTACATTCCTAAAGCCAGATCACTGGGAAATGGGCAAGCACAAACTTTTCAGAAGGCCGAGGACTCTCCCTCTCCAAAAAAACACTGCCTGGCTCCATAGAGCAGGACAACCCTCCCCTGGCTCCTCAGACCTTCCCATTTCTCCCTCAGCAGAGCAGCAGAAGGTGGCTGCAGGAGGAATGATGGCTGTTCTGCAACATCCAGCAAACCCAGCTTGACTTCCCCAGCCCCCTGCACCGAGGGCTCAAAACATCAGCAGCAATTCTGAGCCAGCTCCCACCAACTTCCCAGCAAGAGCACACTTGAAGAGTTGCTCCCATCTGCAAATACTGCTCCCTACACCATGGGGCCAAACAACAGAACCAGGCTGGAAAACTGACTCTCAGTGTCTCCTGGAACCAGAACCACGGCAAACCAGGGCCTTGCTGAGGCTGTTTATTTCCTCTAGCTGAGATGGTTTGGTGGGAAATTGTCTCCAAAAATAAGTTCTAAAAAGAAAATCCAACCCCCACAGGTAGAGACAGACAATAAAATGCTTTTGAGAGGCAGTAATATAGAAAACCACTGGTGTTGAAGTGAATTATTTATAACCAATGCTAAGCTTCATCAGAGGTTTCAACAAGCCCTTTACAACTAATGAGAGCCAGAGTGTGAGCTGGGCAAATTGGGACCTGTCAAAGAGAGAAACTGGAGGCTTTGTAGCAGCAAACCTGCCACCAGGCACCTACAAAAACACGTCCAGCACCAGCTGGTGTATTCCCTTTGTCATGTAGGTGGAGAGGGAGATAAAACATCGTGACTTGACGGGAAGAGCTGCGTGTCTGGGCAGGAAGATGGAGCTCCCACGCCCTCAGCAGAGTCTGCCAGCAGCAGGACTGAGCCCTCCCAAGCCAAAGGTGTGGGACAGCCTCGAGCAGGATGCTTTGCTCTCCATGTGGCCCAGCTGAAGGACTCTCAGGTCCTCAGGAGCTCTGGCCAAGCACCAGGTGCATCCTCAGGATGCTCTGGCTGTGCATTCCCACACAGGGTCTTGGCCACCCTGCACAACCCCTCAGCCACCTCCTTCCAAGCCAACAGCAATTCAGCCAAGAGCAGATGCTTTATTTAAAACTTGCATATTGAAGATCCCCATACACAAAGCCTGAATTCTTCACGGACAGGACAAACAGAAGCTGTAACACAATGGCACTGCCTTACTCCAGAGGAGGACAAGGAATATTTGTCTCTCTCCACAAGCCCCCCCAACATGCTTTCTTCTCCAGGCATCCAGAAGTGAAGCCTGCCAGTAAAGCCCTCTTAGCAGCCCTGGGTGGAGGGAACACTCCTGAACCAATGGCTTCAGAGACATCCCATGCCCTTGGCCACCCTCCATGTCCCCTCACGGACAGGCCAGGCAGCCCACAGCAGAGCTTGCAAGGCAAGGCTTGTCCCCAAGTGCCTCCACACCAACATCTGCCCTCTCCAGATGCTGTTTTCCTGTGTTCAATTATGGGCAGGAAAAAACTGCAGCTCCTGGTACATGATTTCCAGCATGGAAGACACAGATATATGGCTGTGGGGATTTCAGCCGCACCGCCGCTCACTCCTGAGAAAAGGATCACCTTTAAAAATGGAAACTTAATTAAAAACCATAAATAAAATCAAATTGCTCCTGCTGTTACCTTGGGAGCAGCTGGTGCCATTTGGCCCAGCACAGATGAAGACAGAGAGCTGAGTGTGATTTCCAGCACCACCCCAGCTTCCCAGCCCTCCCTGGGCCAGCAGCATTAATCCCATTCAAGAGGCACAGGATCCTGCTCTCCATGTGCCACACTGCACGTGGCTACCTCAGATGGCTGCACAAACACAGCAGCTGTTTAATGGATCCTAAATGTCACCTGCAGATCAACCCTGGGCAAACTCTTCAGACCCCTTGTGCCTGCTAAGCAGAATGGCTCTGAAAGAGAAGCATGGTCTCCTGAACTGGGAAAATCATCTGTGAAAATAGTGACTCATCTTACTCTGGATAAAGGTGGAATATACTGTGTTAAAACACATACCATTTATTTACAGCCACGTTTTCTGCCAGAGAAGCAGAGAGAAGTATCCACCCCAGCATTTCTGCATTAATATGGAAGCTTGCTCTGAAATCCTAACACATATGAGAAGTTAGAAAAATCCAGTTCCTTGGTTTTTCAGACCCCTCACCCACTGGCACCTGCCATTTAACACTCAACCCAGTTTTTCTCACTTCTTTTGAGGACCAATATATATATAGAAGAGGGAAAAAAGCCCTAATCCTTGTCACCTTGCCAGGACATTCCACTGCAAGTATTCATGGTACGACTTGTACCAACAGCAGATCCTGAAATACTTCTCTTCACTCCTGCAGACCAGTTGGCACAGCCAACTGAACAAGCTAATGGGAAGTCTGTGGATCCTTCCAAGAAAAAGCCTGCTACCAAAAAAACCATCAGGGAAAGCAGCACATCCCTGCAAAGACAGGCAGAGCCAATTTTCCCTACAGCAAGAGATTCGGAGTGGTTCAGGTTTTCCTTCCTTCTTCCAGCCAGAATCACTGCACAGGGAGTTCTTTGCCCAACCACCAAGGGGTGATGACAACTCTTGATCCTGACCTACATGGAGAAGGGCAGCTGCAACTTCCCAACAAGCTTCTTACTCAGGAATCCCCAAAATGTGGGACTATCTCAGCATTCCATTCCTTCCAGCAAGTTACCACTCAACACCTTTTTGCCAACAATGCTTGATTCATGCTTAACACATTGTGCCCATGGTGAAAAGCTTCACCTCTTGCTCCCTTTCCACTGAATCACAACTGCCCTGGGGGCTACAGCAAAGCTGCAGCCAGGAGAGACTGAAAACATGCCCAGCTGGAGGAAGACCATCTAAGCAATCCCAAGTGATTTCTGTGGGATTTTGAGCATCCAGAGGGTCAAATCTCCAATACCACACGCAAAGTCAGCCTGCAGAGGCTTTAGAGATCTGCTCAAAGTGAAGGTAAGGTCAAACAGGGGATAACCCCCAAAACCAGCACACAGAGTCAAGTGGGTCTGTGTGGTTTCCAGGACAGGAAGGCAAACAGCAGCCACTCACCAGGCAGGTGGGCTCAGAGGGCTGCACAGCTCTCCAGCTGTAGGCAGTGCCCTGGATAAAGCACAGTGATGGCAGGGCAGGGATGTCCATCTGGGAATGCACCAGGGCTCCATCTCCAGCGCTGTCAGCCTGCCACATGCCACTTGCAGCAGACTTGCAAATTGATCTCCTTATGAAGCAGATCCTGGAAGCACATCAGCCACCACAACCAAGAGCAGACAGGCTGCTTCCTCTGAACTCCCCAAGCCACGGGGGATTGGAAGGGCTCCCCTCTGCTGACACTTGCTTCCAGGGAAGGATTGTCACGTGCCCAGCACCTCTGAGTGCCAGGTGGGCTGTCAGGCAGGGAACCACAGCGAGGGTCCTCCTTTCAGACCCAGCTCACCCCTGTGCTTCCCTCTGCTCACCCCCCCGTGCTGTGGTGTGGATGTTGTTTGCCTTGGGCTCCCTCCTCCCAGCCCCTCATGCCGAGAGCCAGCTGCCTCTGTTCAAAACCATCAATCCCAGCCCAGGAACAAAGCCAAGGCTCTGAGCCTGCCAAGGGGACTCAGCTGCAGCCACGGCTGCCATCGCCACCCTCCCACACCCAGGCTCTGCTCTGCAGCAGGAACAGCCACAGCTATTTTTTGGGGAAGGCACCAGTGACCAACCCAATCTGCTCCAGGAGCTCCAGGGTCTTGGCCCTGGACCCGTCAGGTGCGTGACCATCACCCAAAGGCTCTTAAAATACAGCAGGAACTGGGTTACAGCAGCTCCTCAGACCACAGAGATGAGCCAGCAAAGCCACCAGAGGATGGATTTTTAAGTGTAGAGCTTAAAGATGCAGAGAAACCACAGTTGGTTTTGCAAAACAGACTAACACCTCCTCATCCCCAACAGCACCCAATCTGAATCACCTCAATAACTAATTACACTGGATTGAAAATTTCTTTACAATTTCTTCAGACCCTCCCTTCTGCATCCCCAGATGCCCCCCCCAAATTTTCAGTGAGTCCGTGTCCCAGCATTCTGGTACAAGATGTCCACTGAACTAAAGCAGTATTTTTAGCTATCCTACATAGGATAATTTTTGCAAAATTAGAACTTCTTGGATGTTAAGGGGGAAAGGGATGAAATGTAAGTTATTAAAAGTTTCTTTTCACAGCACGCCAAAACATCACCATTTAGGTTGAAAATAAGGTACCATGATAAGCATGTGGATATGCAATATTCCCCGACAACTTTAATTAACATTTACCCACATTCATGTGACTGTCAACTTAAAATTAAGTTTGGAGACTTTGAAACATTTGTAAGCTAAAGGGAGATGCCTGGGTGACCACACCAGATCAGGCGTGTGGTACAGCAGACACCAAGGTTTGCAGTTGGGCTTTTTTTTTAGTCATACAGAAAAACCAAGATACATTTTTTTTAAACAGCACATTACTGGAGAGCAGAACTGCTTCTCCACTTTGCAACCCATCAGTAGTGTGAAAAACAAAAACAGGCAGGAGCATCTTGCTGGGTCCTCTTTACCCATCTCCCCCAAATTTAGCTAAATGTGACCCAATTCCAAGTTAACCGTGTTACTCTGTGCTAAGAAATCAAAGCACTGAGAAATGAAAGTGAGCCAAGGCAGCACAACGTGCTGCAATAAATTATGGGTTATCAAAAGTGACATGACCCTCGGTACGTGCAGGTGCCACAGGCATAACCCAAGAGGGCACGTCCAGATGCAAAATGAACTTTGGGAGCTACTTTTTGCCTCCAAATGCTCAGGGGTTTGTTTCGGCTGAGCACAAGCTGAACCCAACCCACTAGAAAAAGAGGATCCTGTCTGGATTTATTATGCATCCAGCATCCTGAGTTCTTACTCCTCTCTCCTAACAGTGATGACTTTAGAGAAACAGATGCATCTCTGACTCTGCACTGGTTTTGTTCTTGGCCTAAGGAAAAAGCATTAAAAAAATATGTTTTGTGTATATCTACTGTAGCAAGGCTCTTATTTCACTTCCAGGCCAGTTTTTTTTTTCCCAAAACCACTAAACATCAAATACAGAAGAGAAACTGTGTGAGAGAGAGCAGCGTTTTGCATTGAAACAGAGAGTGAGAGTGATGTCCTTCAAACAAATCAGCTCCTGTGGTTAAAGCACGTACAGCATTCCCAGCCACAGCACTTGCCTGACTTGCACCCAAAAACTCTGCCAGCCTCCCATGAGGCTACAACAGGAAACAGAGACACAGGGAGAGGCATGAGGGGAGCAGATAGGAAAAAGGCAGCTCGGAGAAAGTTGTGAGGGGAATGCAGAAAGAGAAACAAAAACAATGAAAGCGGGGAGGAAAAGCAGCAGCAGAGGAAGCGGAGATGGGGGAGGAAATGAGCTCTTCTCACTCCTCCCTGCAGCCTCGGGAGCCACAGACCAAACCCAACCACACGGCTTCATTTCCTATGCTGAAGAACCCAACACAACCAGTCACTGCAGTGTGAAGCTTCACAGAACTGAGGGGGTGGGGTTTTTTTTTTTGTTGTTTTTAAGACTTCTTTAAAACGCGCGACAGTCAAAGGCAAGAAACCAGAAGGCAGAGATGCCCCTTGATTAGCAGAGGGAATCTGAACCATCACCACCCAGACACAGCATCCCACTGCTGCAGGTCCCTCCCAACCCTCCTGCTCCCACCCCAGCCCTGCACAAAGCCCGGGTGACACAGGCAGGGAGGCAGTGATGCCTTTTTCCTGGTGTTATAAAATGAAGTTAGATACGGTTAAAAGGATTTTGGGTTTTTTACTTCAGTATTTTAATGAGGACCTTGTTTGATGTATCCACTTCACCCAGGGACAGTGTAGTAAAATGTATACTCCCTGTTAATCACATACACCAGGTTATAGACTTTGTACATTAGTATATCTAACAAGGGGGCCCAATAATGGGGCTGGGGTGGGCTAAGTTCTAGTTTACAGAATTTGTCTTGCTAGGAGACCTTGGTTTCTTGAGATAGTAGGAATGTTTGGTCTCCCTGGCTCTGCAGCTCTGGGGTGTTTAGTCTTAGGGTTTGTAGAACATTACAAAACACTGAGCACTGAATTAAGTGCAGGGTTACAAGTATGTATGCTAATACTTGTGGATAGAGAGAATTGTGTAAAAGGTAGATAAAGAAAAGAGAAAATCCATTCTGGCATCAGCAGTACCTTTCATTGCCTGGCTGGAACTCGGAGAGCAGGGACGGCCTCCGCCGCTGCGGCTGCATGATCGACCCCGGCGGGAGGTGGGAAGCGAAGTCCCTGGAATGGTGCTGGTACTCCAACAGTGCAACGTCCTGCAGGGACAGACACAGGACAGCTCATCAGGCTGGGGGGGACACTCAAGCAAACACAGAACAGCTCAAAAAACCCCATGGAGATGTTCCTCTCAAAGCTCAGCGCTTTGCCCTCCCCAGTATTCCCAGTCCCAGCTCAGCCCCTTGTTGAACCTGCCTCCTGCCTTCTCCTGGGGCTGCAGGCTCCTGGGAAGGACCCCAGCAAGCCCAACCCAGCCACTGAGCACCCACACACGGCTTTTTGGCATCCAAGCACTCCTGATGACAAATGCGAGCCCAAGAGTAAGAACAAAATTAAGTCACAGGACACTTTCAGCTTCAATAATCCACATAGCAGCATGGAGAAAGAAAAAAATGGGGGGGGGGGGGAAACAGAAGGAAAATCCCAAATGTTATCTTGAAAATGTTCCTTTAAACACAGCTCCCCTGGGCTGAGCTCAAGGGGTTTGAAAGGACAGCTTGCTACTTATTATGTGTAGGTCCCTTTTGTTCCTTGACCCTTGGAGAGTACAGTACAGTATGTTCCTGATTTTAATTAAATAAGAAGCCCTCCTGCTCTGTGCCACAGACTGATTCCAGCAGCAGTATTTTAGGCAGCTACATTCAACTGCTATTTTTTATTTGCAGATAGATACTTGACCAGCAGACTAATCATCTAATTAACTAAGACCTTCACCAGTGGCATAGAAAACCCTGTCACAGAATAACCCTGGTAACACTGACATACATTTACCTTAGAAGAACCAAGTCCACCTGGGAGTCTATTTTTGAACAGTTCTCAACTGGAACAAGAAAGCTTTAACTTCCTCAAAAAGAAAAAAAAAAAAAAAGGAATTTCATGGTCTACAGAAAACAAAAAAATTCAATACATAAGACACCACATGCAGGCAGCTGGCACGGGCAGGGAGGTCTCAGCCCCAACAGCTGCAACAGGAATTACTGATGTAGTAAAGATGAACATGCCCCAGCCCTAGGGAAGCTGGGGAATTGCCCCAGCAAGGTGCATGGTAGGCAAAGAAAGGGTTTGTGAGCTTAAATAGCAACAACCTGAGCCTGGAGATCCCCTCTCCCAAGCTGGAAGTGAAAAGAGCAGCCTAGCAGTGGATGTTGTGCTGTCCTCCTGCAAGTTGTGGAGAAGAAGGGAGCATAAGGCCAAACATCTTTGACCATCAGAGAGTAAAAGAAGAGTTTTTCTGGAAAGTCAGGAAGAAATGCAGAGATTATTAACACTCAGCCTGGCAGAGCCAAGAAAAGCAGCTGCCCTACCTCACATCCAACCTTTCCTGCACAAAAGCTGAAGAGGCCAAATATCAAAGGGAGGGGGAAGGTGAACTGTGGTGTCCTGTGGCCACCACTTTTTGCACCTAGGAAGCTGAGCTGGTTTTTGGAACCAAGTTTATTTCTCCCCACTCTCAGGCAATGGTGCTGCTCCTTTCCTGTTCTGCCCAACATTGGGAAACACCAGGAACAAGAGACCTCTGCCAGCCCCAGCTCTGGCTGGCCCCTCCAGGCCTCAGCCTCTGGGACAAGGGGTGTCTGCAGACAGGTTCTTGGGACACTAAGAAGGGCATGGCTTGGACAGCATCCACTTATCCTCACAGGGCTGCTCTGCTGTAAATCCAGGTGTTTAGGGAGGATACTGCTGCTTTTTCTTCAGCTCTGGAGTCCATCCATGCAGGACAGAACAGGCCACCAGTCTGGGACAAGCATATCTGAAACGAAGGATCCCATCAGCTCTTACAGGCCCAGCCAAAGCAGAATCCCTGCCTACAAACAAGCTTCCCCACGTTCACACTTGTCCTGGTTTTAAATTAAAAATAAATATTTAAATAGAAGAGTGATGCAGTTCCTGACATCCACCTACAAAACAAACACATCGTGTCTGGGGAGACACACCAATAGGCCCAAAACCAGGACCGTCACCTTCTGTGGGCGTATAAACAAGAATTACCCGTCTGGGAGGCTCAAAGGCTGTGCCCTTGAGAAAAAAAAAAAGGCTCTTGCATGTCCCAAGAACCATCTGTTTTTCCTTTTCCCCCTGCCCACACTCAGCTGAGCTTTTGCCTCCTCTAACCCTGTCACGAAATGGCTGGTGGAGCTCAGACCTTGCTGGAATGGCCTGGAGTGACTCTGACCTGCTCTGCATTGCTTACATCCATGGTGGGTTTTACAAGGAGAAAACAAAACCCAAAAATTAGTGAGGAGGATTAAAACTGACAAATTTCTGTGCCCTGTGATGAACTGTTAGGAGGCATCGTGGAAGCCTGGGCAGGACGGGGGTGGATTAATTGCTCAGAAAGTTACTCCAGTAAATTGCACTGTGAGCTGTGACAGTGCTTTTCAAATGCAAACACCAAAAAGATTGGACTTGATGATTCTATAGGTATTTTCCAACCTAAATGATCCTATGATTCAGAAGACACTTCCATTTTCTCTGCTGGGAGGCACCTTGCTGCCAGCACCACTGCACCACCCACAGAAGACACAGGAGCAGCACCCAGTGGGTGCCACTTGAATTCCCCACCACTAAAGTACACAAATGTGATTTAGCTCTCACCCTGACTTCAAATTCCTAGCACCTGCTTGTGGGAAACTCTTAAGACACCTGAAATGAAAAAACTAAAGAACCCTGCAGCCCTAAACTACATGTTGCTCCTTTTCCTCTCCATTGTTTTGCTCAATTCTATTTTTTGCTCACTCTCTCCCTCTCTTTGCATCTCTTCCTGCCCTCTGCAAACCCTCCTCCCTCCCCACAAACCTGCTCATTTGCCAGAGCACCCTCTTCAGGGCTTTCAAAGCTCCAATTGCCTCCAGCAAGGACTTTCTTCCTTTTACACCAACTTTCCTGTTGCTCCTTGTGGTTCAGGTGCTCCCACACGGATGGACTTTGGGAAGCTTTGCAAATTCCATGAATTCATGGCAGAAATCAAGGAAGCACAAAGACCACGGATAGTTAGGGGGTCTGGCAGATCAGGTCTGGGGGGGAGGAGGCCAGCACAGCAGCATTGCCAAGGCCACACAAAATCCAGGAGTGCCCCAGCACCACAGGACCCAGCAGAGCAGGGCAGCACCAAGCAAATCTTCACATAAAAGAAGTGCTAAACACCCAAAAGTGGCCTCATTAAAACACACTCCTTCATGCAGCAGACTGAAGAGGTACTTAGGCCCAGCCTAAGTGCCTGAAAACATCCTTTGGTGTCCACCAGGAAGTTTGGACAGTCCCTGCTGCTCCTGTGTGGGGGCTGGGAGGGAGAGCCAGGGAAAGCACCCTGAGTCTCCAGGCTTCTGTGTTATCACTTCATTTGGGAGTGCCAAGAACACTCTTTCCATCCCCTTCCTGGTAAACCCTCTAACCCCCAAATAACCTGACTCCAGCAGGCTCGTTTAGATTTGCTAATCAATCTGTTTAAAGCCAGGCTCCTGAACACAGCATTAGAAAAGTCCATGGCAACACACAGAAAATAGAATAAAAAAGGAAGAAGCTTCCTCCCCTCTGCCCCTTTTAAAATGATTTTAAAGCTTCCAGCCTGCTGCCTTACCCACCATGAAGTCTCCAGCAAACTCTTCAGTGCTGTCCCCGACCTCGGGATAACCCCCACACTGAGCCAATAACTGCAGCACCGTGCAGCCGTGCTGCCTCTCCCACTTTCTGTTTTGGACACGTGCACTTGCTGCTGCGCTTCATTTCTCCTTCCCAGGACCCTGCAGCTGCTGGGTCCTGGCTGCCTGAGCTCCAAGCAGGAGGAAGGAGGAGAGGTCTGAGAAGGATGCTGGGAGCACCCCCAGGATCTGGCCCGCAGCACACGGTGCCAGGCAATGCTGCAGCACGGCCAGCAGCACCTCTGACCCTGCACTCCCAGTTCCAGCACCAAGCACATCCACACAGACAAGGCATCTACAGACTGCTCCATCCAGATGGCCTTCCCACAGCTCCAAGAATTGGCCTCTGAGGAGAAGACCTCAGAGACAGGAGGCCTGCAGAAAGGAAACCTGGAGCTGGTCTTGCAACAGAAAGGCGAACTGCTCCTCCTCTCTTCCTCCCACCAGCAGAAAAACAAGTGCAAACAGCCAGTGCTTCTGGCTTGCTTGGGAAACAGCTCTGGAGCAGACCCACGGACACCTAGAGTGCAGCCAGATGAGAACCTGCAGCTCAGCTCGAGCAGCCCCGGAGCGAAACCCGTCCCTGTCGCTTACCACGTCCTCAACCGAGAAAGCAACCGGGAGCTCCCTGTCGAGTTTCGGGGTAGCACAGCTTTGCTCAGAAACCACCAGCACTTGTTTTGCCGTGACACCAAGGAGGAGCAGCCTGGGGTCAGCCACCACATCCGCCAGCTGAGCTGGCTCACCGAGAGAGCGGCCCTGAATCACGGCACAGGGCACAGGCACCTGCCCAGCTCCCCGGCACTCGCCCGTGCCAGGCTGCTGCCCCACGCTGTCCTCTCACCTTTCCAGGCAGACAAACAGGCCTGGGCACTGCACATGCTCCTCGAGGAGCAAATGCCAGCTCCTCGCCACCTCCACCATGGATTAGGGCTGCTTGTTATAAGCTCACCCCCAGCGTTGTATTGCAAATAATTTTTGTTTTCTAACAATGAGCTGTTTCTGCTGAAACACTCAATGAGGCCAATTAATAATGGTGTGGAATGAACAGTGAGAAAAAACAATGCCAAAACATCCCTATTTATTTCACTCCTCGTGAACTGGCCCTTATCTAATCTCACAAAGGATGCCTGCTCTGTCCCTGCTGCTCGTCAGCAGCTCGCGTGCCGTTCTGGGAACTGTTAACCACAGGGGAAGTGATGGGTGATGGCATAGGGCTGGTGCCCCCCTGATTGGCACTGGTGGCACCGAGAGCCACAGCTGGACATTTTACAGCTGCTGCTCTGGCACATCCACATGGCCCAGAGCAGCCCAACAGTGTCCAAGGCATGGCCACACAGCTTTGGACTGCAAAGCCACCCCACCCCCGGGGGAAGCACGGGGCTTGTTGAGCTTTCTGCACCCCCAGAACCACACAGCCAGCATGGAGCAGTGTATCCCATCCTGGATGATGCCAGGGCCTCAGATCATCCAGCAATTCATTTGTGGGGTGGACAAAGCAGCACAGCCACCACTCTGGTGGCTTTGTCAGAGAAAGGGGATGCCCTCATCCTTGCTCTGCAGACCCTCAATTTTGGAAAAAGAACTTGCCCAACATCTCTTCCTGCCAGCAGTGAGCGTGACCTATTTTAGCAATAAAAGGAAAAGTTCTCTGGTGCCTGGATACCCCTTGGCACTGACAGCACAGCATTTGCTCGTCAGACCGAGAAATGCACTTTTTAGCATTCGCATGAAGAAAATAATTTTTCCCAAAGCCAATTCTCAAAGGTAAGAGGAAAGGGAAAGGTTTGGGAGGAACCAGGGTGGTAGCAGAGCTGTCACTGCATGAGGCCCGGACACAGCAGGGGCTGTGAGGGGACCAGTGTGGCACATAACCCACCATGTTCAGCCTCCTCAGCCCAAAGGAATCATCCTCTGCTGCTGAAAACCTCCTGTGCAGAGAAAAGGTGATTATTGATCCAAACAGGTTGTCCACAAATACAATGCTGTCTGCCCAACTTCCTCCCAAAAACCCTAGGAGGAGCTCACCGCAGATTTTAGAAAGAAATATCAACAACATAAACCAAACAATAACTTTTCCTCCATCAGCTCCCCTGTTGAAGATAAGGTCAGTAATAAAAACCTGGCTGAATACATGCATTTTTATCTTGCCTACAGGGATGCAACATGTGCTGAAAAGACAA
Source organism: Petroica traversi (assembly GCA_025920805.1). NCBI lineage: Eukaryota > Metazoa > Chordata > Aves > Passeriformes > Petroicidae > Petroica > Petroica traversi. Next base: position 10,211,070 of record JAHLSL010000041.1, read on the forward strand.
ATGCCCTTATTGTTCTGCAACAGTCTCATTGCCATCCATCTCTCAGAAGCTGCTGACTTGGCCTTTTGTTTCAGGAGGTGACCACAGTGCGCGTGGCCCCTCGTTGGAAGGCATCGATTCCTGCTGCCATCTCTGCACCGAGGCTGCTGCCAGCACTGAGAGCGTCTGTACCAGCTGCACAGCTCTGCACCCTCCTTGATGTCCTCTCCCCACCTCTCCAGCCAAGCAGGGCTGTCAGCAGTGCCTGGCTGCCCCGTGTCAATGTGCCATTCATGGACAAGTCACGTCTCGGTGAGGACAGCTCTCAGCTGTTGTGGCTTCCCGGTCATCTGACCGGTGCTGGGAGCTGGAGCCAGCCACCAGCCCTCTCCCCAGCAGCCAGAGGTGCCCACAGAGCAGCAGCACATCCACCACAGGGCTGCTTTTCAGCCTGTCTCTGTCACAAGACTTTTGTCCCAGTCTCATCCAGGCGCCTTTGAGTCGGGAAGGAGCGTCTGCCCTTCCTCCAGCCCCCACGCCTGGTGCTGTGCTTCCTGAAGCCATGAACACCCTCCCAGGATGGGCAGCAAATCTCTTCACACAACAAACCCAAACTTTCCACCTTAAAGGCATCAGGTCATTTAGCTCATTGTCACATCTCTCCTGTAGCACAGCACTCCAGCATCTCCTACCACACCTGCTCCCAAACAACACCCAGAACCCATCTGCAGGTCCATGTAGGACCCTTTTAGCTTTTATGTCCCCTACTCTCTCCTACCCTTCCTTACACCTCCAAAGCCAATCCTTCACTTGCTCACCAGTTTGAATAAATGCTGTGACAATGAAACCCAGCAAAGTCCCCAGTCTTGCAGAAGGTGCCTCCAGGGACTGGTGGAGCAGCACAATCAGTCAGGCCTGAAGTGCAGGAAAAGGCTCCAAAAGTGGCTTTAGTGGTTTTGCCAAACCACATAAGCATGGAAGTTCTTTCTTCCCCTGTGGATTTACAATCTTGAGATCAACCAAAAGCAAAGCATCACCTTCTGCACGAAGTCATGTCCAAAATGCAGATTAGGGAGCAACCACAGAAGTTTACTGTAGCTTGAAGTAAAAGAAGTGTTCTGGATAAAGGCTGTATCCTAGGGAAAACAAGATTTAAATGCAAACTGCTGTAAACCAACTTCTTCCCAGCAATGGGAGGGAGACCCTAGGGCAGAGAATTAGGCGTCCTGTTCTTTCACCTCCATGCTCTCCCAGTCCTACAGAAGACAGCCAATTTTCCAAAATCCACTGCTGAGCTGCTCAGAGCTAATGCAATCTGTCACTGCAAAGGTACTCAAGAGAGACCACGCCGAGTTCTCATGACAGACCTGATCAGAGTCAGTATTTCCAAGGTATGTCTTTTATTTTCACGTCATTCCTTAAACCATTAGCTGGAGCCCAGCAGGCAGAATTCGGGATGCCCCTTGCTCAGCTGGCAGCAGGAGGTTGCTCCTTGTGCTCGGAGGTGGTGCACCATAAACTCTTCTGTTCTGCCAGTTCCTGGAGCAGTGACACAGACCAGCATTTTGCGCCCAGGAGATAAAAGTGTGAAAAACTACTCCGAAGAAATCCAACAGAGCAGCAGCAAGGCACAGCACAGGCTTACCTGGTGCCACTGTGCCACATGGATCGTGTCACCACGGAGAGCAGAGAGCTCCTGCCATCCCAGAGCCCAACAGCACCTTCCACGCAGGACTCTGGGTTCAGCTCGCCCTGCTCACACTGCTGGGAGGAGGAGTCTGGGCAGGGAAGGCACTCGATTCCCCCCAGGCCACCTTTTGGCTTGGACACCAAATCAACACGCAAGTTTGCACCAACCTCTTGTCTCTGGTTCAGGCAGACAAGGAAGTTATTTATCATGGGCCAAAGCAAACGAGCTGTGGGGCCGGGACGCTCCTGCACAAGGGCTGGTTTGCAAATGGGGAGCTTAATGAAGGAACTGCTGAGCTGCTCCCAGGCAGCAGAGGTGGCACGGGCAGAGCACAATGGTCTCAAAGCTGGAGCAGAGGAGTTGAGGAGGGCTTAAGCACACCCACATGGAGCTGTGTGCAGGGAATGGGAGCAAACAGCAGGAAGGAGGCAAAATGAGCCTCTTGTTTAGTAAGGATGGAAAAAGGCTCACAAAGGGGAATTCAAGTGATGATGGAGCATCAATTTCATATGAATGTGTACACAGCCCAATCCTCCCAATCCCCAAAACCTGTTTAGTATCTCTAGTACGTAAAACACTTAAAGCACCCCAAAACCAGAAGCTGTTTTGTCACAGAGGTTGCTGCTTGAGGACACCTCGTGTGCCCTGACCCCCAGCATCACCTGCGCCTGCCACCACCCTCCTGGGAAGCCCAGCCTGCATCCAAAGCCACACCACTCCTGCTCTGAAATGTCAGGGCATTAACAGGAGCAGGAAGGTCGGTAAGGAGGTCACAGCAAGGTACTGGATTCACACAGGAGAAAAAGAGGGGAACCCTTCTGCTCTCAGGGAATATTGATCATGAAGAGGCTTTAAAAAGAAAGGGGGACGTGCACTACACAGGAAAATCGATCTGTTTACAGAAAATATCTGCAGGTTGCCTGAAAATGAATATCCTTCATGTGAAAGTTTCCTTTGAGAGAGCATGAACTTTGGACACATTAGAAGGTTAAGAGCGTAAGTAATGTGTTTTTTCACCTTTAGCTAAAGGTCACGGAGCATTCAAACAATTCTTCTGTTTCCAAGCTGAACATGACAGAAGACAACTGCGCACCCCAACATTACAGCTAATGAATATGGAAACCAGAAATGCTTTCCCTGCACTTTGGCCAAGAGCCACTCTCTGCCCTTAAGAAGAAACTGCTGATTATTGGAGATTTTAGTTTTACCTCAAGGAAGTCAAACAAACCAGAACCTTTTCGCTAAGCTTCCTTCTTCCCATTAAAAGCATGTTGACTTGTCAAAGCTTTTTGCAAGTCATTGTCTACTAAGAATTAAATCCAGGGTCATTATAAAATTTTGCACCACTTTCAGCTCACACCCAGCCTTCCCAACAGCTGTTGGGATCAGATATCTCTCAGTGAGGAGGAAGAAGAAGACACCTGAGCGTGTTGCTTACCCTGTGCCTGTTTGCTGTGTCAGCCATCAGAGAGAGAGCTCAGTCTGGGTCAGACCCACGGGTTCACAGCCCTGCCCAAAGCTGGCAACCAAGAGTGAAACCAGACAACAAACATCCTCACTCAACCGGTACTGGATCTCCTCTGCCAGCTCCAAACTCAGCAGTAGCTTGTGGAACACGCCGCTGGGAGGAGGTGCCCATATGTAAAAAGCATATTTCTGTTTGTTTACTTCAAATACACTTTTCCCCCTCATTTTGTTGGATATTCCCTTGGGCTTTATGTGACGGGAGAAGAAAAATCCCACAGCCTGCTTCCAGTGCCTCCTGCCCCTTCTCAACATCCCCTCTCACTTGCCTCATCTGTGAAATCAAACAGCTGCAATCCTTTAAATCACTTTTCATAAAGTGTCTCCAAGCCTAAAATAATGTCACGGCTCATTTCTGAGCTCAGCATTCCTGCCGCGCCGCATTTCCCTGGGTGCGACCGTCACAGTTGGGCTGTGATTATTTATTTATATTATAATAGCATTTGCAGCCCTGCTGTGCTCAGCCCTGCACACGCGCCCAGGAGGTGACCCAGGGCGTTTCCGCCACCAGGATAAGGATCCGTGAGCTGACGAGTTCCCAGCTCTCAGGAAAGGATGTCTTGGAACGCAACAAACCAGAACCAAAATTTAATTAGATGCAAGACATGTCAGTGTCGGGTTGGTTTTGGCCTCTCTTGGTTTCTTCCAAACAAGCTCTCACTGTGCAAACACACCCCATGACAAAACTGACCTGGCCAAGACATGCAAGCAAATACCGCTGACTTTTAATATTAAACAGCGCAGCAACTTCAAAGGCACTGGGCTCTCCTCTCCCAAGCACCCCCACCAGAGATCAGCTCAGCCCCAGAGCCATGGCCTGGCTCCAGCTCACGGCGCCGCCGAGCAGGAGCCACGTGTTTGTGAACAGCTGAGAGTGGCGGGGCAGATCATGCAGGGACACGCTTGCAGAAGCTCTGCCCACCCTCCCAGCACAGGCAAGGTGTGTTGGCTTGTGTGGGGCTGGCACACTCCTGCCCAGAGGAGCCTTCTGGCTCTCCATCCAAAAAAAACCTCAGCTCGGACCTCTCCTGCATCCAGACACCCAAAAGGTATCGCATAACTTTGGGTGATTACACGCGGCTGTAAAAATAGCTTCTAGAAGCAAATGCCAGCAACTTCTTCCAACATTAACACAACAGAACAAAACCAGTGTTCAGTGCAGGCTGCAGAAACCCCCAGCTCCAGCCCCCTGCAAACAACTGCCTTGCTCACCCTGCTGTTGCAGCACTAAGGGAGAGCAGTTGGGATTTTGCAGGAGGCAAGGGCTCAGCACCCCAAGGACAGGAGCTTTTCACACTCTTAAAATCACTCCCCTCACTGCAGATTGAGGTTCCTTTGGTCTGCTTTTAAACCACAGCCTTGCAACAACTGCAGATCGGGCTCACCTGGTCTCATCCTCCTCCCGCTCGTGTTTCTGATAAAAAGAGAACTGGGATTTTCTTTTTGAGACAAATGCTCTTGGTTACGTTCCAGCTCCCAAACAAACACGCTCACACTGATGGAAGCAAAGCTCCCATAAATCGAACCAGGTCAGCGTGTCTCATAGCCAGGATGAAAAGCTCCTTTGTGCAGCAGCACGCAGGCCCCAAGCGATGTAGATGAGCCAGCAAACGCAGCCAAGAGCTTGTCCCGCGCCCTCCTTAACGTTTCTATTTCAAAGCCTTTCCAATCTCCAGCTCTGCTCCCTGTGCCACTCAGCTGAAGCCAGGCAAAGAGGGCAAATGAGGGAATTTCAGCCCTTCACTGGCATTTCATGGATTTCCAGGCTCTCAAGTCAAACACTAAAATCAGCACAGAGTGAATTTGACCATTCAGTAGCTGTCACTGTCAAATGTAACCCCCAGACAAGGCCTCCTCCCTGACTCGTGTTTCAGGCACCTTCCTGGCTGTGGCCACCTTACTGTGACCCACCAAGAAGCAGCTCCAAAGATCCTTGGAAGTGTGAGCCATACTCCAGCACCTAATAAGATTCCTTTAAGCAGCCTGAGCTGACTAAAGCTGTTCCACTAAGAAGAGTTTCTTCCGTTAAGGGCTTAAACTGAAAAAATTCACCCATCCAGGATAGCAAACACAGATGTGAGACAGCACAGAAAGGAGAGGCTGGATCCAGGTGAATTAACCTCTGTGAGTTCTGGTACATTCAACAAGACACAGCCAAAAAAAAAAAAAAAAGGGAAAAAGATCATCTCCAGCTTATACCTTGATTCAAGAAGAGAAAAGATTACAGGTCAAGACTAACAAGGGGGGAAAAGAGGGGAAGGATAAAATGAGAAGCTCAGCTCTCAGTTATCTTCTTGCTCCCCAGGAGTGCTGCATGAAGAGAGGCAGCTCTGCTAACAAAGGGCAGGAGGAAGGTTAACTCTCAGCAGTTTGCCTGGGAACCAGGAGAGCTCTCCTGTGGGTGTGAGGAACAAGGACTGGGCTTGCTGGGAAGCAGTGAGCCCACACATAGAAGAGGATGGTCCTTCCCTTGTGATTGAGTGCCAAGGAAAGGCCATGCCAAAGAGGGCTGGAGGGCACCTGTTCCTGCTCCACAAGAGTGGTCAAACCTTCCCCTTTGCCCCCAGGCTGGATGCTGCACCCAACCAAGGGTGCTCTTGCCAGGAGGACAAACAGGTGCTCAGAAATGATGAGCTAGAGCCCATGAGCACCACCACGGCAAGTGCTTAGGAAAAGGCTGGAAAGAGAGAGAAAAACTGCAAGCACCATATGGAGAAACAAAAGAGGATCCCATGAGAGAGGAACAATGAAACCCCGTACCACAGGCACGGCAACGCTGTGATTTCTCTGCAACAGCCGCAGCCCAGACACAGCTGAACCACTGCCCCAGCACTGGGGACACCCACGGGAGTCCCACCCCACGAGTGGGGAGGAAGGGAAGGCTTGTCCTTACCGCGTGTGGCCGGGCGATCTGCACGGGGTAGGACATGGCGTGCGGGGGGTAGCGCGGCTCGGCCGCGCGCCAGCTCTGCGCCACGGGCTGCGTGGAGCCAGACATGTCAGGAGAGCACGTGGGGCTGCTTCCAAATCAGCAAAGGGTTAGGAGAGACGAGAGCTCCTCTTCATCGTGTGGGCGCCTTCCACGCGGCGCAAGAGCTGGAAGGAAAGGGGAAAGCAGCAGGTTAAAATTCAGCCAGCTGCAGTCTGGTGAGACAGCTGAGCACCAGGCCTTGGGCCATCACCAAAATGTCACTGCCCTCGCAGTTCCCCAGCAGCCCCGTTTTCTGTTTGGCAAACCCCACTGCCAAGTTGCTTCTGTAGATTGCTCCTATCGCAGGAAGTCCAAATATTAGATTTTCCCAAATTTATCTGGCCCAATTTCCCTTGAGAGTTTTCACCCACCACCAGCAGGACCAGGAAGCCAAACTGCCACCAATTTATTTGGATCTTGTTGAGCTCTGTCTCTAAGTCTCTCAGAGATGAGTATTTCTTTGCAGGGTGACTCAGTTTCCAAAAACACAGTCTAGAGTTTTGGCATTTCAACACAAGGTCCAAAAAGGCACGAGGTCCCTCCCCAGCCCATCCCTTTCGACATCCACACTCTCACATGTCAGTGCTCTTCTTTCCAAGCTGTGGCCACTTCTGCAGCCCTCTGAGGTGAGCCCTGATCTCATGGCAGGAGGGACACCAGGCACTGACCTCACCCACAGCTGTGTCCATCCACAAAGCTACAATAAACCCAGGACTAAAGCACATCACACACCTCCAGTGCCACTTGGATCAGTCTGATAGGGACCAAGTGCCAGAGAACACACCACAGCCCCCAGGGTATTTTCACAAACACCCTGTCACCACGTGTTTGCCTCTGTACCACCTGTTGCAATCCCTTTAGCAGCTGCAACAAAATCAGGAAAATGAATGAAAGTGGGAAAGTGCCCCTAAGCCCCAAGGGGAGATTTACAAGTTCCTGATTTTTATAGATAGTTCACATTGTTTGCTTGATGCTGATTTTAAGCCTCCTGGATTTTGTCTGGATTACAAAGAAAAAGTAACAGAGGTCTAAATGCCATCCTTCATCACTGCCAGTGTGAGGTGCATTAAACATTATTCCCAAATTTAGTTATACAAAGCATAAATTCCCACTGCTGCCTGCCTGGGTCAGGGGATGTTACCAGGACTGATCCCAAGCAGGGACAGCCCCAGCTCCCTGGGACCCATTCCCCATCCCACCCAATGCTGTGCAGGTAAGTGTTATTTATGTGATTTACAGATTTGTGCAAGGTTTTTGGCAGTATCAAACTCTTCCATCAGCACACCAGGAACAGCAAAGGAAACTTCCAGTGTCACAAGCTCCCAGCAGCCTCTCCCCAAACTTGTGGTCTCTGTGCATGGGGAGCACAGCCAGCCCCAGCCAACGCAATTTCAACTGAAGCAGCAGTTGGCGTGTAGAAAAACCAGCAAGGGGGTGGGAAAGCAGGAGGGAAAAGAAAGAGAAAAAGAAAAGCTTCCTCTTTCTTTTTTCTTTTTTTTCCCCCCTGTGAGACCACAGACAAGCCCGTGCTGATAAACCCCTCGCTATCTGCTGCAGGCAGGCACAGAGCTGCCTCACTGCTCTGCCAGCACCAGGGCAGCCCCACAGCCAGCAATAAACCCAACCAAGGCAACAGTCCCTGGCAGCCAGGCACGGCAAGAGGCCAGGGGAAGGCAGCCCAGGGAGGCCCTCTGATGCAGAGGTCAAATCTCACAGAAATCATCTTCTCAGAAAATCCCCATGAAGCCAAAGAATGACAGACACAAAGACATCACCATGCTCCTGATGGGGGTCAGGTGAGTCTCTCTGAAAAAGGTCTTTTGCCAAGTGACAAATGGAAAAAGATGAGGTTTAGCTCTCAAGGCAGGGCACAAAGGGACAAACAGGTCCCTCCTGCTTTGAGCTCACTCCCTGCACAGGAGATGGGATTCACCCCATTCTGGACCCACAAATCCCTGCTGAGCTCCAGGGCACCTTACCTGCCACCCCAGGGAAGCACCGGTGGCCTGGGAGCAGCCTGAGCCTCATCCCAGACAAAACAACCTCCCCAGGCCAGAGCCTGGCGTGCTCAGAGCAATCCAGCCAGGCAGGAAAGCCCCTGTGCACGTGGGGGAATTCACAGGCACTCAGAACAGGCGTTTTTATACTTCCAGTATGACTGCCCCACTTCCCCTCACGCTTCCCACTGGGCGGGATTTCCATCACCGATTCCCACCTGAGGCTGGAGGCTGTGCCAGGAGCATGTGGTTCAACACCTGCTGTGCTCACCCTCTCAGGGACACAGCAGCACCCTCCAGGGACACGGCAGCACCCTCCAGGGACACGGCAGCACCCTCCAGGGACACACAC